>JAZHFQ010000455.1:1200000-1790657 GCA_038387885.1 Spodoptera picta
CGATGATTTTACCTCCTTAAAAAATACCTTTAATTTAGGCGTCGAAATATTCGTCAGCATCACTATCACCGGGGAACGTTCCCAGAAGACTAGCAGCATTTCCACGATGAATGGCAATGCTTATTTTCTGTTCGAAGAAATAGCCAGCCCTCTGATCACGTGTAGAGTCGATTAGCCTACAAAATTATATCAATTATTATTTTAAGTTGTACTTAATTATCGTGCCATCTCTATCATTTTATAACGAATTTGAAGTGACAGAACTATACCTACTCAAGCGTGACTAAAAATTGAGTGACGTTTGAGTATTTTAGCATAGAAAATACAGAGTATAATCCAAACAGAATTTTCCTTCAATTACGGCTGTCCAATAATATAACTACTCGTCCCAAACCGTAGACTCGTCTATAAAAAATACACTATCTACCAATCAATTTTTCATACAAAGTCTCATACATTTCACCTGAATTTCAAATCAAAAATCCATTCAAAATTACGTTCATATGGTATCAAAGAGACAGACGGAACGACCTCATCCAACCTTGGAAACCACGTTACTTAATCATCTAAAAAACTGTCAGACACAGAAATATCAACCTTATTTTCAAACAACTAAAGCTTTATAACTTTTTAGAGAGTGCATCAAAAACCTTGTTGTTAAGAATCGTTCTACATGGCATATAGGAAACGATTTTCCTTTTTTTTCTATGCTATCGAGACCGAGTGCATCGGTTAATCGAATAGTCGAAATCAAGTATTGATTCGGTTCGCAATCGATTTGAGCGAGTGTTGTCATGCTTAAAATTTTTCGTCCGATTTTTGGCTGTGTCTTGTCTTACAATATGACAAAGTGATAAGCATTTACTGACTGCCTCGTTGGCCGAGTGGTCGCAAGTGCGACTGCCGGGCAAGGGTCTTGGGTTCGACTCAGGTCGGGCAAAGTATTACTGGGTTTTTAAAAAAAATCTCAGTTGTAGCACGGAGTCTGGAAATGTGCCTGGTATATGGCAATAGGCTCACCCCCTATTACATGGGACTCATAACATAAATAGTGAAAAGTGGATGTAACTTCTGCGTGTACCTCTGCCTACTCCTTCGGGGATAAAAAGCATGATGTTATGTTATGTTATGATAAGCATATAATAAGCCAAGTTTAGCTGACGTTCTACAATAATCAGAATTCAAATCTATGCTATTAGACAGTGAGATGAGATTTCAATATCAAAGTCAAAATCATTTACTTTAATTGCATCAGAAAGGTACTTTGGAACGTCCACAAAAAAATTAAAAGTTAACTACTTGCAAATTCCAACGTGTAGATTCCTATGTAGATGAACGAGTAAGAAACTCCATAGGTTACTCTTTTCCAATCAGATTCACAATACAATTCTTTAGTTATATACTTTTGTTGGTTCAATTGTGTACAGAAAAGAAAATAACCTTAAGGACAATAGATAATACAGTAGGGACTAGACTGACCAGCCCCATTTTTTTATGGCATAAGCCGGTAAACGAGTAGACGCATCATCTGATGGTAAGCAATCGGCATCGCCCATGGACCCCTGGAACACCAGAGGCGTTACAAGTGCGTTACCGGCCTTTTGGGGATCGTTGGGGATTCAGGGATTGGGGAGATTTGGGAAGGGGAGGGTAATTGGGCCTCCGGTAACCTCACTCACACGACGAAACACAACGCAACCGTTGCTTCACGTCGGTTTTCTGTGAGGCCGTGGGATCACTCCGGTCGAGGCTTCCCATTCGTACCGAAGCATGGCTCTCCCACACTTAAAAATCGGCACCCGGTCACAAAAATGACACGTTACCAGCACCTAACTCAACCATATTGTAGGGAATTGAGCGATCCAATTCACGTGCCACCGCCAGTGAGATCAGTGAGCATGACAACTTCAAGCTGACATTCTACTAGTGTAATTTAACTCGTCGAGTACCGGTTTTGTAGACACAATTATAGAACAATAGGTTGCGGTCACCGGTGACCGCTTGGTATTTGACAGTTTAATTTTAGAATAACAGATAAATTTCTTGTTACAAGATCAGGGTTCAACGAGTAAACAGGTCACCTAACAGCAACTGTAGGCCCCAATCACCCCCCTCAATCCCTAATCCCCGTCTCCCGAATCCCCGAATCCTCCACAATTCTCAAATTCCCAAATCCCCAAAAGGCCGGTAACGCACTTGTAACGCCTTGGTGTTTCGAGTGTCCATGGGCGGCGCCGATTGCTTAACATCAGGTGATCCGTCTACTCGTTTACCGGCTTATGCTATAAAAAAAAATCGAGAACGGACCAGTGCCGCCCATGGACCCAAGGCCAAAAAAGTATTGTATTGCCTGTACTTACCTTTATTTAAAACTCTATTCTGCAAATTCCTTATGAGACAATATAACATATTGTTTGGAGATAATGTTGACAGTAATCCCTTTATTTTGAAAACAAAATGATGAATGGTTACCATTAGGACACATATGATCTTTCCTTTTTGGTCTTTAATCGAGTACAAGTACGGTAATCGAATCTTGAGTCAGGCTGTTGCCTGGGAAAGGCAAAGTTTTATTGCGTTTTAAAAATATGTACCCAATATAAACACAGCGTTAATGTCGTGGTTTTCCAGAGGTTTAAGACGCCCGCTTCTCATGCATGAGGATGCAGATACGAAACCTACAAAAGCCAAGTATCAATTCTTCTTTAAAATTAGAAGTACCCTTAACCGACGAGGATGCATGAAAAGATCGATGACTGTTGATGAAGCGATAGAAGTATATGAGAATCGTATAATCTTAAAGACTTCTATTTTTTGCATCAAAAAACGTATTGAATTCTTCCTTCTGCGTGTCCTCCTGGTTAGTGCTATTTTCGTAGCCTAATGACACAGCCTCCGTGGCGCAATGGCTAGCGCGTTCGGCTGTTAACCGAAAGGTTGGTGGTTCGAGCCCACCCGGGGGCGACGTTTTTGTATTTCAGAGCCATGAAAACTTATTGCTATTAAAGTGTCGTCGGTCAATTGGCCATACGCACCTGCTGAGCTCAAGGTCTCGGGCTTAATAAATCCCAGATCACGCAAAATATTTTAGTAATAATAACAAATCATGAATTATAAATGTATCCGGAATCATGGAATTTAGCATGGGCACTTCGATTCTCGGCGGTGACATTACTTTTAAATAATGATACAAGACAATTGTAGTTTCAAAAGTTTATTAAAACAATAAAAATAGCTGTATTCAGTTTAATGCTATAAAATATCGTGTTAACTGCGATTACCGCTTACCCCGTTAAGGGTAAACGCGTGAGAGTTGAAGTATTTAATTCTGAAAACATTAAGTGAACAAAGTAAAGGTAAAAGTCAGAAGGTTCATTACATAGACCAGATGTAGTAAATACGGAGTTGTAATTTTCTTCTAACTCTATTTTTTTATACCTCTAGAATAAGCCGGTAAACGAGCAGACGGATCACTTGATGGTAAGCAATCGGCGTAGGCTATGGACACCTGGAACACCAAAGGCATTACAAGTGTGTTACCGGACTTTTGTGATTAGTAATTTGAGAATTGTTGTGGTTTCAGGGATTGGAGAGATTGCGGAGGGGGGTAACTGGGCCTCAGATAACTTCACTCACATGACAAAACACAACGCAACGCAGCTTTGTTTCACGTTGGTTTTTTATGTGGCCATGGCGTGGCCACGGTCGAGCCGGCTTATTAATCGTCTAATGAAAATATCTAATTGTGTAATAAACCCAATTGTTTAATTTAATTGTAATAAAAGTTTTATCAAATCAAAAAACTATCTATAAAACACCCTTAAGAATTGAAAATTATTTAAACTCAAACTCAAAAGCATTTATTTCTATTGAATCATCATTTTACATACATACATAACTTCACGCCAGCCCCGGATCTAGGGGGGGCAAGCCGGGGCCTATGCCCCGGGCGGCAAATTCAGGGGGCGGCAAAATCAGGGGACGGCTAAAGTCACACTTCACAGACCAATAGACAACTCATCATTTACCTATTTAACTTTGACCACGGAATAAATAATAGCACAAGTGCAGCAATTTCATGGCCATATCAACTTGACCGATGCCCTGAGCGCGGAGTGAGACATGCAGGAACATTTATTTCGCGAACCGCGTAAGCATAGTTCAAAATACGCGCCCGGCTCCCGCTAGCCCCCAGGAATCGCAGATCGGGGCAGCACGCGTGTGGTTACCGTGACTGCGAAAAAGATAAAGCTATATTCGAAAACTTGAGAGACACAAGAAGCTGGAAAAAAAGGGGAGGACATTTGTCAACAGATTTTAGAAAAATTAGCAGTTGATGATTTAAATATTGGACAATGTCGTGGCCAATCTTATGATAATGGGTCCAATATGGCCAGCATCCATAAAGGAGAACAAGCCAGGATTGCAGAAAAGAATGAACTGGCCGAGTTTGTACCGTGCTTGGCTCACTCCTTAAATCTTGTAGGGGTTCATTCTTCCTCATCATGCCAGGAAGCTTTTAACCTATTTGAATTAATTCAAAAAGTATATTGCTTTTTTGTTGGTTCCACTTCTAGGTGGAACATTATGAAAAAATACACAAAAACAAATTTAGAAGGAAGTAGTCAGACGAGATGGTCGTCAAAACACGTTGTTGTAAATGCCCTATTAAATAATTTGCCTGAAATAGCGGGAGCCTTAGAAGAAATTAAGCAAACTTCTCGTATTCCAGAAGCCAAGTTCGAGGCTGGTCATCTCTTAACTGCTATAAAGGATTTTAAATTTATTATTAATTTAACTATTTGGGCGAATATTCTCCGCGAAATTAATCGAGTGAATATAGAAATTCAGAAAGAATATCCTTGATCATTATCCTTGCCCGTTCCGTCGCACTAATGGATGGTCTGCTCAAAACTTTGCCAAAAATGAGACAAAATCCAATGGAATATTGGATAAAATAAGCTAGCCAAGTAGCTGAAAAATGTGGTGTTGAACCTATTTTGCAAAACAAACGAATTCCAAAACGTAAAAAAATTCAACGAGATGTGTGAAGACGAATTGCCATATCTCCAACCTGTTCAACTTTTTTCTAAAGAAATAATGATGGTATTTGATCGAATCATATTTTATGATTTTTAAACAAAATTATTCATTAAACTCTTAATAGATACCTAACATTAAAAGCTGTTTACAATTTTATTATGGATTATACCAGCTGTGACCATTAACTAATTAATATTTTGTTGTGGGTTTGTGGCACCGACTTGTAATCTACCAGTGGGTGTGTAAGCTAAGTACGTATGACCAATAATAGTTATATTTTTCCTTTTTAGTTTTTACTTTTCGTTTGACATTAGTTTTTGAAGTCGGCTTTTTTAAACGCAGTTTTTTAATTTCATTTTATACTTTTTAGTTTAGTAGTTTGATATATTATAACATACACAACCCACATGGATACAAGAAGTTCCCTCACCTGTCTTACTACTTCAGCATCAGACCCTTAATGACAATCACATCCCATCTAGGTTTAACGTACTCGTCAATACAAATTAATCAAACCCAAACACCAGATAGCTACTGTTAACCGTTAAGAAGTTCCCTCAACTATCGTACTACTTCATCATCAGACTCTTATTGACAATCACACCCCACCCAAGTGTAAAGTCCTCATCAATATAAATTATTCAAACCCAAACACAATGTAGCTTCTGTTAACCGTTGAGGAGTTCCCTCGATTGGCCATTATATTGTAGTGGTTTTCAATACTTAATGAAAAAATTAACGAATGCACTAGTCCCCCCTATAATTTTTAAAAGTTTCCCTCGGTTTCCCTGGTCTTCCACCATCAGATCCTTATTTCCTTATCATGGGATCATTCTGGGACTATCTCATTTTCTAACAAAAAAAGATTTTTCAAAATCGGTTCATAAATAACGGAGATATTGGCGAACAAACATAAAAAAGCATATATACGGTCGAATTGAGAACCTCCTCCTTTTTTTGAAGTCGGTTAAAGTAAACATTTATAATAGGTAGGCGGGGCGGCATTTTTGAGTTTTTGCCCCGCCTAAAAAAATTTAAGATCCGGGGCTGCTTCACGCTTATCACCCATGGGGGTAGGCAGAGACTACGGAGTGCCAATTGCTTCGATTCCTACATACCTCTTGCGCTTCATCAACAGTCATCAATCTTTTCATGCATGCTCGTCGGTTAAGGGTACTTTCAATTTGGCCCTTCTTTATTATATCGCCAATCTGAAACCATAATTTTATACTTTTGAAACGTCAAGAAACATAAAATAAATAATAGTCTGTCAGTCTATCCGTCTGTGAAGCTAGGTGCTTGTTCCAAAATGAAGATTCGAGTGGAGAACGAGCAAGAAACTCGAATCGTTCACCAACCCGCATTGAGCAATCGTGGTAATTAATGCTCAAACCTTCTCCGTGCGAGAAGAGGTATTTAGTCAGCAGTGGCAACTAATAGAAAGAAAGAAAGAAACATTTATTTGTCAGAATGTAGTTTTATCTTAATTAATGTCTCATATATTCTACCGAATCGGTGTACAAATATTAGACTTATTTTCTACTTATATATTTATGTACTATTCCACAACAATGTTTATGCAATCTTTGTCATCGAGAAAATCTTTAGTTGAGTAGTAGCACTATATAACAGAAACTTAAATAATTTTGTTCTAAATGACTTTAAGTTAAGTTAGGCTGTTGTTGATGAAGCTATGATATATCCAATAATACGCCTACCTTTAAGCAAGCCACCTCCTACTACATTGAGACGAGACACACGGGACTACATTGAGTTGACCACTTACAGATTGTTATCGAACTGGACCTTCTTAAAATTACCTTTTAAGTGCCAAAGGTCTTACCGCAGAGGTCTTAATACCCTAAGGTCGTGGGTAAGTCATAAAATTCAGTTTATGGTCAAAAAAGTTAAAATGTTAACAACACTATGAGTCAGTTCCCGGAATTACTTGTCGTCGAATCACATTTCTTTAGTTGTGTGTCTATGAGTCATAATGTCACATAATGTAATGTGCATATCATCACGCCTCTGGTTTCTTAAAGAGGGGGAATTACAGTTCTCTTGTGGGATTAAATAGTGGTTATAGAAGACAGGATGATAGGAAATGTTTATGATCTAGGACGTTGAATAATCACTACTTAATATAAAACAAAGTCGCTATCCGTCATCTGTCTGTCCCTATGTATGCTTAGATCTTTAAAACTACTCAACGGTATTTGATGCTGCTTTTTTAATAGAGGTATATAGACTTAAGGAAGGTTTATATGTATAATACATGCATATTGCACCCGTACGAAGCCGGGCGGGTCGCTAGTTCTTATATAAACTACGTTTAAAAAAACCGGCTTCAACGGGGATATTTTTTTAAATCGGTTATTTATATACCTTCTCCCAAGTATAACAAACACTTTTCTAAAATTCGCATCAAAATTGGTTCAGCGAATTACGATATGATCGGGCACGAACATACACATTATACAGTATACATACATACGTATATGTCAAACAGAGAAACTTCTGTTTCTTTGAAGTCGGTTAAAAGAAGGATTATATTGATATTTGATTCGACATTGGTGTCTAGCATACATGGGTTTTATAAAATTGTACGTTTATCTATCTTTTGTAATGGAGCTGTTATTACGGTGTGTGAAACCAACGAAACACTTATTTTTTTACCCGGGACTCGAACCTAATACCAAGGTAGCTACCGACGACGGGCGAGTCTAGCATGCCAACAGTGTCACGCGCGCCGCTGTCGCCGATACCACGAATACAGGAAAGTGCGCGTGAATCTCGGCAGAGGGCGCGCTGGGCCCGCAGACTCCAGTAGCCAGTAGCAGCGCGACAGCCTCTAGCATGGCTTGAAACTAGTCGAGTTCCTCGTCAAATTATTACGTGAGTAAGCCGAAAACATAATAATTTATTTAGTATGTCTCACGAAAGTTACAATACAAAAGAAAAGGACACATAAACTAATATCATTAGACCTTATTCGTGAATATTTGAGCTCGTTACAGATACAAAAACACACAACCTATTTCAACCAACTTCATACAGACATCTATCAAAAAGAAAACCTAAAACGTCAATGTCAAAAATTTTAGTAAACACAACACAACAAAGCACAAACATTTTGAAAATATAAAATTTTAAATCATTTTTTTATACAATAAAATGAAAAATCCATGTACAGAAGTGGATCACTATGTAGAAGATAATCAACAGCATCACAATGATGCTATATTCAGCTCTGAGACAGAAATGATAGGGTCCATATCTAAACTCTGTCATGGGGACCTCTACGTCATCGGCAGAATATGGATACAAGCTCTCAAAACGGCTCTAGTTGGGACGAATCTATCAATAATCCCAGTGGTACACGCTGCAAAACCTGATGAGCCCCCACAAAAGCCACCAAAAATGAAATACAAGGATTTACCCATTTATGAAAGCCCACATTACGAGTACAAAGACTACATGGAAGACAAAAAGAAGTGCCCAAATGCAGATGTAAAACTCTTACACAATTATATATATCCAAAGGTTAAAAACTATAGAAAAGGTTGGGTGGACTCTATAGCAGATTTCAAGAAGGACGCTTGCGAGTTGAAAAATGAGGCATGCGCGGTGATTTGTCAGAAGAAAGCGGAATTTAAGAAGGCTATGAGAGCACCTGAAAATTGTAATGTAAGGCAAGCTGTGGTAGCGGTTGGTGCTGCAACTGGGTTTTTCATGGCTTCTAAGAAGGGACTACCAACGAAATTCTTTTATGCAAGTATTGGAGGATTGGCCACTGGTGCTTTATGCTTTCCTAAAGAGACAGATGAAGTGTTTAGGCTTGCATCGTATAAAATTGCTAAAGTTGCACTGGCTATTTTCAATAAGATTTGTAGGCAGAATATAATTTTGAGGGAGAGGATACCCTGTCGTGAAGACATGCCCCCACCTCCACCAGAACGGCCTGCCAACAAAAAGAATCCATGCCCACCGAAGAAATGATCGTGTTTGACTAACTTGAAGGTACTTTCAGTTTTTTTTGTGACAATAGTAAATTATTATTGATGAGGTTTTTTATAGTTTTATTACAAAACTAGCTACTTCTGCGCGGTTTTACACGCTCTGCTCAGCTCCTATTGATCGTACCGGTCCGTGATGTTGTATAGAATATAGCCATCCTCGATAAATGCGCTATCTAACACAAAAAGAATTATTCAAATCAGACTTGTAGTTACGGAGATTAGCGCGTTCAAACAAACAAACAAACTCTTCCGCTTTATATAATATATATAAGATTTAGAGATTTTCCCTTTGTCGTGTAATTTTGACAAATTAATGTTTTTGTTAATGTTTCATTGCTCTCTGAAATTTTAGCTTTCTAGAAGCAGTGGTCACCAGTAACGAAGTCGGAATATGGTTTATGTAGTTCAAAATGAAACGAATTTTAATAAGACTTCTTGCTCATATTCACTTGGATCAATATTGATTATGATAGCTAAATAAAACAAGAACATTTCAACTGTACAATCTTAATTGAATAATGTCTCATCATTAAGCCTTTTATCCCCGAAAGGGTAAGCAGAGGTGCACATTACGGCATTTAATACCACTGTATAATATAATAACCATTTTTCACTATTTATATGTTATCAGTCCCATGTACCTAATGGCTATTGCCGCATACCAGGCAAAATTCCAGAATACGTGGTTATACGGTTTTTTTTTTAAAAACCCCGCAATACTTTTACCTGTTCCGAGACTCGAATCCAAGATCCCTTGTACTTGCAACCACTCGGCCAACGAGGCAGTGAATAAAATTAATAGTAATCATAATAATTTAGTTATAGTATAAACAAAAAATATTTAATGTTTACAACAATCGCCCCCGGGTGGGCTCGAACCACCAACCTTTCGGTTAACAGCCGAACGCGCTAGCCATTGCGCCACGGAGGCTGTGTGATATACTACTGTAACACACTGTCAAGTTCAGTTCTAATTTTTGGGATCAGTCTTATTCATATTTGGACGATAGTCAGTATTTTACATATTCAATTCCAGATTACCATAATGTGTACTTTTACTCAGAATTGCGATAATCGACAAATTGAATCCCATACAGTCGTAGCTTGGTTTACGTGGCATATCAGGATCCGGTAATCGAATTCAAGAACCTCTACGCTAAGATTGGAACAATTATTATCTCCAGATTATACCAAAAGCATGGTAATCATGGTAATTATTGCACTTGCTCAGCAGTAAACACTTAAAAGCTGTTGATGTGTTTTTTATGGAATAGGAGGCAAACGAGTAGACGAATCACCTGATTGTAAGCGATCACCGCCGTCTATAGACACCTGCAACACCAGATAAGTCAGCTGGGTTGCCGGTCTTTGAAAAAGGCCAAGTTGAATATCATGTGGTACGGTCAGTATCAAATTCGATGAAGACATTTAGATTAGATTAGAACATTACTGCACCTCTATTTAGAAATTTAAGCAAACCAAATTTCTCCACTAATAACCTACTGCATATCAAAAAAATTAACTGCATATTACACCATATAACAAAAATACTGTTTTGCACACAAATTGTGCAAATTACAACAGTTAGGTTAGGTTACGATTACAAATTATTAGATATGTAGTATAATTGATTTATTTGATGAGCAAATTTAGTGTGCAATTCAGTATTTTTGGTGGTAATTTCGAATATTTTGATTGAAAACAGGGAATTTACAGCTGAAGTATTAAATACCACCCTTATTAATTTAGTAATGACGCTTGTCATGTTAACCGATTTAAGTAATACGGTGTACCTACAGCGAAATCTAAATGTGTTCATTAATTTTTGATTCTGATTGTACGTAAAGTTTCATATGGGAATCCAATCCAAAACATAATTTTTGACTACTTATACTACAGCCCAACCCAGAGCCGTATTTATCGCAAACAAGGCAAGAACCTAGGGCGCCAGGCCGTAGTGGGGCGCCGCAAGACGCATATGCCCCAACAGTACGTAGAATGACGGCAGCGCCAAAAAAAAAAATAGGGGCGCCTATGTGGTACTTGCCGAAAGCGCTCTCTTTTAATCCATTTCTGGTCGCGCTACCCATAGCACAATACAATCATCTATTTAATTTTGTTGATTTTTATTACAGCTTGCCCATTCATCTTTCCTGCGCCCAAAGCGTCACGCAAGGCTACTCATTCACTAACTTGTCCCTACAACAATCGGCATAAATATTTTTTTTGCTGTTTTCGAGGGCGACGATTTTTTACTTGGATGCACAACTAAATAGCGTGTCTTGTATGATGGGATAGCAAAGCTTATTGCTTAAGGCCTAGCCTCTTTAGATGTTTCTTGCCTTTGGGAATTAAGTAGAAGGATATATTATTATCCAAGTTTACTAAGGATATTGTTTTTAGGATTTTGTCTGTCAAAAACGGCTTTTGTGGTCTTTTTTTTAAGAGGGGAAAATCATCTAATGTCTGCTCGGAGCCTGGGTGAGGCGGGAGGGAGTGTCAGACTCTTACTGACTAAAAACCACCCCGTTCCTTCTCCTGCACGTCGAGCCGGGGCCCCGGAGCTTTTGTGGTCTAGCGTTGCTAACTAGATTTGTTATTGGACTGGCTGTTGCCCGTGACTTCGTCCACGAGGTATATGAATTTTAGAACATATTTTTTTTTGTTTCAATTATCTATAATAATAAAAATGAATAAAATCTATATAAATAAAAATGAATTTCAGTTCGTTAGTCTCGCTAAAACTCGAGCACGGCTGAACTGATTTGGATAATTTTGGTCTTGATAGGTTCGTGGAAGTCTAGGGAAGGTTTAAAAAGTGAGAAAAAACTTTTAGGCGGTACGAAGTTTGCCGGGTCAGCTAGTCCAAAATAAAAGTAGTCTATGTTACTCAAGTGTGGGAGGGCCATGCTTCGGCACGAATGGGCCGGCTCGACCTCGAGTGATACCACGGCCTCACAGAAATTGACGTGAAGCAACGCTTGCGTTGTGTTTCGTCATGTGAGTGAGGTTACCGGAGGCCCAGCTCCCTCCCCCCTTCCCCAATCTCCCCAATCCCCGAGTCCCCAACAATCCTCAAACTCCTAATCCCCAAAAGGCCGGTAAAGCACTTATTGCGCTTCTGGTGTTCCAGGTGTCCATGGGCGACGCCTATTACTTACCATCAGGTGATCCGTGTGCTCGTTTACCGATTTTTTATATGCCATAAAAAATAATAATAACATTTTTTTTTATTACTGTTGACCCTTAACTCGTACGTAGGTTACAGGTTCCACATGAAGGCACACGGACAAACAAACAGGCAAATGATTAGTATTTAAATCAATGCTCAGGTTCTCGTATTGTATATGTCCTGTCGGTAGTGCAAAATTAAATAGCATGTGTTGGTGGGTATATCCTGCCTTTATTCTATTTATAAAAAAGTATGTTTGCTCGTTCTTCTACATAGAAATCTACATTTTAGAGTTAGCAAATAGCAATTCACACGGTGAAATACAACGCAAGTAATAAATTTAACAATTCTACACTTTTAGTACTATTTTCTAATAAATTATATTTAAAATGAATTACGAATGGGCCGGCTCGACCGGAGTGATACCACAACCTCACAGAAAACAGACGTGAAACAACGCTTGCGTTGTGTTTCGTCGTTTTAGTGAGGTTACCGGAGTCTCAATTACCCCCTTCCCCAGTCTCCCCAATCCCCGAATCCCTCACAATCCTCAAACTCCTGATTTCCAAAAGGCCGGTAACGCACTTGTAACGGCTCTGGTATTTCGGGTGTCCATAGGCGATGCCGATTGCTTACCATCAGGTGATCCGTCGGCCCGTTTACCGACATATCTCATTAAAAAAAAATAATTAATGTTAAAATCGCCACATTGTTTCACTCCAATTTTCTACGAAGCCTTTTAGTGTCACTCGAGCTGGAACTGAAGCATCATTCTCTTCAAGCTTATAATATCATTATCATTCATAAAAAACTAGAGTCCCCATACTGTATACTTATGCCGTTCTTTCTTGGCTTATATCAAACGCTATTACAATCTTTGGCACTCAAGAACTGTTACTTGAACTTGAACAATAAAGAAAGTTTTTGCATAAACTTGACGCTAGTAGAAAACAATCCCGAACAAACTCTGGAGATCAAGGAATACCTCGAATCTGTGAATCAAATGTGTCTCCCACTAAAAAGTACCTGCCCAAAGGAAATTGTGAAAGAAATAAGGCAACTCAAGAAAGGTAAAACACCCGGCTATGACTTTATTGATGCCACATTACTTAAAAATCTGCCTCATAAAGGGGTAATGAAATTAGTTAACATCTTCAATGCCAGTTTAAGACTCGAACATTTCCCTGGGCAATGGAAAATTGCTCATGTAGTCATGATACTGAAACCTAGTAAACCCCCACAGGAAGTTACTTCCTACAGACCTATCAGCCTGCTACCAGTTATCGGCAAACTGTTTGAGAGGATATTGCTTAACAGGATGAGAGAACATCTAAGTAGAGTATTACCGAACCACCAATTTGAATTCCGGGAAAAACACGGGACAATTGAACAAATACACCGTATAACTGACATCATTAGCAGGTGCCTTGAAAACAAATTATACTGCTCTGCTGTGTTTCTGGATATTAGCCAAGCATTTGATAAGGTATGGCATGACGGCCTCCTGTTCAAGGTAAAGAAGCAACTGCCGCATTGTTTATTCAGAATACTAGGATCCTACTTAGATAAAAGATGCTACCAAGTGAAGTGCAGCGATGATCTTTCAGAAGTACACGAAATAAAGTCAGGTGTTCCTCAGGGCAGTATCTTGGGCCCTGTACTATATCTCATCTTTACAGCAGATATCCCAACAACTGACTACACTACAACTGCGACATATGCTGATGATACGGCACTACTGTCGGCTCATTGCAACCCAGAAACAGCATCATCACAGTTGCAAAATCATCTGACGAAAGTTGAGGCATGGCTGAAGCGTTGGAGAATAAAAGCCAATGAGAGCAAATCGGTACATGTGACTTTTACACTCAGGAGAGAAACATGTCCACCGGTAACGCTCAACTGCAAAGTTATCCCTCAAGATAATAGCGCAAAATACTTAGGCATGCACCTAGATAGGAGACTTACATGGCAGAAACATATTTGGTCAAAGCGCAAACAATTAGATGGAAAACTGCGGTCATTGAACTGGCTGTTGGGATCCCAATCGCAACTAAATTGTAACAGCAAGATGTTAGTATACAAAACCACCTTAAAACCAATATAGACTTACGGCATACAACTGTGAGGAACGGCCAGCAACAGCAACATAGATATCCTAGAGAGATTCCAAACCAAAGCCTTGAGAACAATGTTTGGCATCCCTCATTGCATAAGTAACAAATAGAGGTACATATACCTCGACCTCGGCCTAAAAACAGTTCGGCAGGAAATAGCTCAAAACAGTTTGAAATATCAGGACAAACTGACAGCCCATGTAAACACATTGGTACACGCTCTGAGTGAAGACACCCTTCGGCATGCCAGGCTAAAAAGAAGTGACATACCGAGCCTACATATAAAAGATTTACCACTTGACGACAAGAGAGTCGTGTGAAAGGAATTTTCATACAAATATGGCTCTTGAAGAAAACATAATCTGAGAAATCAGACAAAGAAGTGGCTTATTGTTGAAGAACAGATTGCCATGTAGCCGAAATCACGAAAAAAAAAAGTAGTAAGAGTAGTAGATAGAGAAAGAAGTAAGGAAAGAAAGAGAGAAGGAATTAAAGAGAGAAAGAAAGAAAAAAAGAAGAAAGAAAAACCATTTTATTATATTTAGCCACGACACACAACAAGAATACAGAACACATAAAAAGTTCATGGTGCGTCGCAGTGCAAAAGGCTGGATCTCAGCTTAATACTGTGACCCGGATATGAAGGCTTTAGTTCACGACGCTGATTTTCAGCACCAGTCCATAGTAATAAAGAGTATAATAAGTATAGGGGCATAGTAGTACGTACTAATTATATATGTACCTACGCTGGTAACGCTGTTCGGAGCACAACATGATATAAATAATAAAATTAATATGAAAACAACATCATAAACGAATACGCTATTCAACTGTCGCGGAGAACCTAACGAGTTACCGGGGCTCCGGCTCGACGTGTAGGAGAAGGAACGCAACGGGGTGGTTTTTAGTCAGTATGAGTCTGACACTCTCTCCCGCCTCACCCAGGCAGGAGCAGTCACGCGACTTTAAAAAAAAATACGCTATTCAACTAGGTTATGTTGGCGACTTCACTTGCCTTGCTATAGCTGTCACAATTGCGTAGTTTCCAAGGTATCAACATTAAAAATCTAATTAGTCCGTCAGTTAGATAATGAAAAAAATATTAGACACTTTATTTTTTTTATTTTCTCGTATTAAGTTGCAATACTTAGATAAAATGGCGCTAAGTTTAGGAGTCGTTACGTCATAACGTGCTACAAATTGTGGCACGCTGTGACGTCACATGATATTTCAAATTATAATATCGTCGAAAGTATTTAATTTTGTGAGAAAAGAATAAATACGTGTCTAAAGTTTTAATTAATTAATGAGTACCAGACGGACATTAAAATAAAATTTAGGTAACTACCCTATTCCCAGTAACAATACTGAATCCAATATTCTATGCAATTGTTACACAGCCTCCGTGGCGCAATGGCTAGCGCGTTCGGCTGTTAACCGAAAGGTTGGTGGTTCGAGCCCACCCGGGGGCGATATCTTTTGCATCATCATATTACATTATTTTGTATTAAATTATAAATTATGGTTTCCTTCTAAACAATTTGAAGGTTAGGAACAGAAATATAGTTCTTTAAACTTTTTAGTCTAGCAGAAACTAGACAAATATGGTATTAACACCCACTTTAGGACTAGACTGCCTCGTTTGCCGAGTGGTCGTAAGTGCGACTGTCGGGTAGGGGGTCTCGGGATTTATGAGTCCCATGTCCTGGGGGTTAGCCTATTGCCATATACCGGGCTCAATTCCAGACTCCATGCTACTACTGAGAATTTAAAAAAAAGTAATACTTTGCCCGACCCGGGAATCGAAACAGAGACTCCTTCGGCAGTCGCACTTGCAACTACTCGGCCGACTACGCAGTCAGAAATTGGGTACCTATTGTATTTAATATGTGTACATCCACTTTCCGCCTTCTTACAATACAACACCTGATTCACATATCTATATGTAAATATATGGGAGTTTCTCTTATACCAAAACTCCTGCCCACCCCGGAAGCCACCAGCGAAGGTAGCAAGCATATCCGCGAGGCAGGCTTGTATTACAATCAGTTACATCAGTGAAAGTTTGAGTTCTTCCATTGTTTTTAGTGAATGCACGCTTTATCGGAAATTTTACATTGATTTCGTGAGTCTAGATGTGGCTTGTTTGTTGAGCGTAGTTGAGGTAGCTAAATGTTCTCTATTTTTATTTATTTTTTTCACATTAGCTAATGTAAGCTCAGTAGGATTTTCTACTGTGTCGTGAGTGCGTTTACACACATACATTTTCGCATACACAAGACACTACGACCTGGAACAACAATTTGTAGATGCAGCGCGGCAGCCTTTTGCCTCTACACCTACCGTGCAGTTATTGCATGAGGTTTTTTTGTACGATGAAATACTATTATAGATTTGCGAGATTATCTGATAGTAGCTGGCTAAGGAAACTCGTAGAGCTAGGAAAAATAGGAAAATGCCATAAAAAAGGATTTGCCGGTGTCGTGCGTATGACATAAGTGTTCCCTTACAGCGCATTAGGTTCTTAATATGTCTTTAATATCTAAGGGAATTTAGAGAGCGTTGTTTTCTGGAACATAATAAAGAAGAAAAGAGACCCCTACTTAAAAACAAATAATTCGTCGAATTCATCGACCGAAAACTTGCCAATAAATACTTCACCCCGTCCAGAAATCGAACGCAACACCTTCGTCTATTATACTTGCGAGAACTTGTTCAATTTTAAAGCCTTGTTTGCCCTTAAAGTTACTTACTTTAATTTAAGAGGCAAGGTTTCAACAACAAGATACAAAATCGCTAAGCCATATCCAGTCATCTAAGTCCACCCAAAACGGGCGGGACCCTCAAGCGATTTGAACAATAGCTCATTATGTTTACGACTTATTGTTGCACAGACACTCTTGTTAAAGCTTGCCCTGTTATTGGGCATAAGCAGTAGTCTTCAGTAACGTTTGCATGCTTTGCAAATGTTGTTAAGTTTGAGCCTAAGTCCGGGCGCTAGATTTTTTTAAGGGACAAGCCCGCCTTAACTTCCCTAAACCGCTGCAACTTCTGTAAGCCAGAATCTATAGTAGATACAACCATGAAAACACCAGAATACTGAAGTCCGGCGCGTCCCAGGGACATGAGTAACTGTCTTGGTTCCCGCAACGAAGTGGATCAGAAGATATTATAAGAGGAGAAGAAGAAAAAACTATCGTTTCCACTTCCCTCGGTGAATTACGGCAGGAGACAGAATGAATTATGCCTAAAGGCACAAAGAAGAGACTGTACAACTGGGTAAAGCCCAGTCGCCAAGCACCACAAATTTGACTAAAAACTAAGTGGGACCTATGTGTGAGCTGTTATACTTGCTTCAAATAATAGGTATGACAAAAACGCCTAAACGCATGGAAATTTGTTCTATATAGATTCCACAAGGTCCGTATAATAAACTGCACCTGACGAAACAATTAAAAACCGGGCGCTGGATGTCATGTATATTATCATCAATCGGTTTTATTTAGCTTGACTTGTTTGTTTGTTTGGGTCCTTAGTAATTGGAATTCCTCCCCCTTCCTGACCACAGATTTTCGGTACACACTCTCATTCTTGCCTAGCCACTTCTGCGCGGGCTGCTCAGCTCTGATTGATCGTAACATGATGGTTCAGCCTAAAGCCTTCTTCAATAAATGGACTATTTAACACAAAAAGAATTAGTCAAATCGGACCAGTAGTTCCGGAGATAAACGCGTTTAAACAAACAAAAAATCTCTATAGCTTTATGTGTATACAGATAAATATAGAGGTAATTGGAGAGTGTGATTTGTAATATTAAAATAACTGCTTTTTTTACACACAAATATACGATACATATACCAAAATAACATTTTAAGCAATTTTTGTCTGTCTCTTTGTTTGTAGGTAATGGTTAATCTCGGGAATAGCGGGACCGATTTTGCAAGACTTTTATTGGCAGGTAGCTGATGTACTTTGGGCTCGCTGCCATCGCAGCGGTAAGTCCCCTCTTTGAGGAGTGGCTTGAGAGACGCTACGGCGTCCTCACCTACCGCCTGACGCAGGTCCTCACCGGACATGGCAGTTTCGGGAGGTACCTGTGTCTGATGGGGCGGGAGGAAACGCCCGGGTGTCATCACTGCGAGGACCGCCCTGAGGACACGGTGGAACACACGGTGGGAGAATGCCCTTCGTGGGCTGATCACCGCCGTGTCCTCAGGGAAGTGATCGGCGATGGCGACCTCTCGCGTCCGGGCCTAGTGCAGGCCATGATGCGGAGCGAGGGGGATTGGGATGCCGTCTCCTCCTTTTGCGAAGCAGTCATGCTAGCTAAGGAGGAGGCGGGACGCGTGAGGCAGCGAAGCGCTGCCTCCTCGCAACCCAGCCATCGCGAAGGACACACCGGGCGTCGGGGATCGCGAGACGATCTCCGGCCACCGTAAGCGCGGGCCTGCGGACGGCGAGCATGGGTGGCTCCCCGTCCGACCAGAAACAGACCCGAGCGTACGGCGCGTCGCGTTCCGCGCGCGCCTCAAAGAGCCATCAGACCACCACAGATGGGGCCCAATAGGGCCGATGCCGATTCGGAGTCGCGGAGAACCTAACGGGTAACCGGGGCTCCGGCTCGACGTGCAGGAGAAGGAACGGGGTGGTTTTTAGTCAGTAAGAGTCTGACACTCCCTCCCGCCTCATCCAGGCGGGGACAGTCATTCGATGATTTTCCCCCCTTAAAAAAAAAAAAAAAGCTGATGTACTTACTAAGTAACGAAGGTTACTTTTAATTTGAAAAATTGAAACAAGAAAGAAGTTGTGTTCCAGGACGAAGTCGCGAGCAATAGCTAGTAATAGTATAAAAGTACAAGATAATATTAGTAGCTAGACAGTTAACTTCTAGACTATAACCTTTCTTTAAAGAGAAGGTGTCATCTTTGCCACTGTTGGCACGCGAGTCGAAGATAGCAATCCTTGCTGATCGATCCACTGGAATGATACTACGACCTCACAGAAAACCAACGTGAAACAACAATTGCGTTGTGTTTCATCGTGTGAGTGAAAATACCGCAGGTCCAATTACCCCCCCCCTCCTCTATCTTCCCAATCCCTGAATCCCCAACAAACCTCAAATTCCTGTCCCCCAAAAGGCCGGTAAGCACTCGTAACGCCTCTGGTGTCCATGTGTCCATGTGTTGTCCATGGCCGGCGATTGCTTACCATGAGGTGATCTGTCTGCTCGTTTATCCAATAAAAACCTTATAAAACCCACGGGATGAGTAAGGGTGGGGGCTAATATATTCTCTCTGCCGTCCCGCTTTCTTTCCCACACAACCCCCATACAAATTGTTATTGGATTTATAATAAAAATCTATCTTGCATACATTAACCCAAATTATAATCTCATTCATACATATTGGATATTTATTTATGCGGGTCGATATCCTATTAAAGTTATACTTACCCCAAAATTATATACTCGTCTCGACACGTACGTCGCGCTAGCGATAGTGGCGATCATTGAGTTCGTGGGGCATCCATTTGTTAAGATTCTTTACTTTGCCAATCTGATGCAAATGGACAAATATCGTTTTCATTTATATTGGTAACGTCGAAAGCTGCTGCTAATTAAATAAATAAAGCCGTAGATTGTGTATCATCAGCTTCCACAATGGCCTTTAATTCATCATTGTCGACAGTCTTCGGACGACCGCGAGTTTCATTATTCAGGTCAACATTTCTAGAACGATAGTGAGCAAAACAATTGGGATGATGACAGGGTATGAAAATTAAAAATCTAATTCCTTCGTAATGAAAATTATATGAATATTAGACACGTATTTTTTATTTTGTTGTAAAATAAAATAATAGGTACTTAGATAAAACTAATCAAAGTTTAGGAGTGGGGGCTAAAACGTCATTTCTACGTTTAAAATGTAAGTACATAGAAGTGACGTCATGTGACATTTCAAATCAATATATCGTAGAAAGTATTCATATCTGTAAGAAAATACAAAAATACGTGTGTAAATTATACAAACCTATTACAAGTGGTGCTTTGGTTTGTAATGTTAGCTCCGTAAAGGTCGTTGTTGTTGCATGCTGCTTGTGCCATTTTGCTGCCAAGACGGTAATCATATACCATAATTACTCGAATTCTTAACATATCCATGATGACGAAAAATAATAAATTGCGATAAAAATATAATGAATCGGGTCGGGCAATGCCGGGTCGGGCAAAGTATTAGGTACTGGGTTTTGAAAAAATTCTCAGTAGTAGCATGGAGTCTGGAATTGTGGCCGGTACCTATATGGCAATAAGCTCACCCCCTATTACATGGGACTCATAATATAAATAGTGAAAAGTGGGGTGTTACATAATGTGCACCTCTGCCTACACCTTCGGGGATAAAAGGCGTGATGTTATGTTATGTTTAAAATTAGATAATATCTTAGCCAAATTAAAATTATTTTGATTTGAAATGGACCTAAAATTTGACCTACATATCGAAAAATAACATTTTATTTTTATTGTAATAAGGTAGACGAAGAAAAGTAGGTAGGCATTATTTCAAAATTCAAAATTGTTAAAGGTATAAATACTCAGTGTGTTTGAGTATCGTCTGTAGTTCTCAAATTCAAAAATGACGGTCCTTAAACTATTGCGAAGTCAACAACAATACAGGAAAGGTTCATTGTGTTGGCAATGTGGAGTATCTATTGAAAGCACACAAAACGTTCTCAAATACGGTGTCCAAGATTAGTTTTTGTATAAAAATGGGTGATGTTGCTACCTGCTCTTATGAATAGTTTGTCATCAACAGCTCCCGACAAACCGCTGTTAGACTGTAGGATTTGAGCCTCCTTTACATAAGACATACATGACAATTGTTTCCTATGTGGATAAGCGGCCTATGGAACGCCAATTGCTACGATTCTTACATATCTCTCTCGCTTCATCAACAGTCTGATGACAGTCTTTTCATGCATGCTCGTCTGTTGAGGGTACTTCTAAGTTGGCCCTTCTTTAATTTATCGTCAATTTAGTTTCTTCGTCTTTTCCCGTTCTTCAAAAAAAAAACGTTGTCCCACACTAGGATTTCCTCCTATGTCGTGGGTGCGTTTATAAACATACAAGTTCACAAACATATGACACTCAGACCCGGAACAACAATCTGTGGAACACATCACAAAGAGTTGCCCAGCCACCGGGCCAACCGTGCAGTCGCAAATCGATGCTTTATTGTACACTAGCTTTTACCCGCGGCTTCGCTCGCGTCACAAAAGGATAAAAAGTAGCCTATGTATAGTATGTGTGTAAAGCGGAACAAACAAACAAACAAACAAACTCACTTTCCGATTTATAATATTATTAGTAAGGATAAGGATATTTAAGTAGCCTAGGAACCAACAACATGCGTGCAATGGGCCACACAATGATGATTTCATCCAGACAACCTTGGGATAGATTTTTTATAAGACATCAGGTATATACTATTCATCTACGCCCAAAAATAGCATAGTACATAGCTTATCAAAAAATAAAAATGAAATCATCAAAACGGATCCACATAGGCCCCGGCGAGATTCGAACTCGCGATCTCCTGTTTACTAGACAGGCGCTTTAACCAACTAAGCCACGGCGCCTCTGTATATCAATGGTATTTTAGCACATGGCTTTTGGAAAAACTGACGCTTTTGTATTTTAGAAAGATGGGTAGAAATATAAGTACATAGAAGTAGAACAGTTTAAAGATGATATTAGATCGTCCTATTATATGTACTTTGGCATAATCACCACCGTTGTTACACTGTTTGACCAAAAAACGTTAACATGGTTGATCGTAGTTTCTAATGTGAATCCATAGATAGGTACATAATAACACATGACATAATATCACACCTCTTATCCCTGAAGGGGTACACAGAGGTGCTCATTATGGCACTTAATATCACTGGTCTGTACAAAGTAACACCCACATTTTATTTAAAAAAATGTCATATACCTCTACATACATTACACGTACATTTACATACGGGTACATTTCCGTGCTACTACTAAGATTTAAAGAAACCGACCCGACCCGGGAATCGAACCCGAAAACCCTTGCCCGACATTCGCACTTGCGACCACTCTGCCAACAGGGTAGTAGATACAATATAATAATATAATAGATATTGATATGCGTAAATCACTTTAAAATTTTCAGTATTATACATAGATATGTACATATCGATATTAGCTATAGAGATTTCTCTAACGGGGTACGCAATTAATATCAATACAAATAAATAAAAAAATACCAACATATATTTTTCATACAAAAAGCTACAACACACACTAACAAAAAATAGTAAAATTCGGTCATCTTTTGTCCAGACGACTGACAGTAATCACCTTAAAAAAAAAGAGAATCGCCCTTTCATACAAAACGAACTAACACACGATACATTGCTCACAGACTACCATAAACAAAAAATGCAACGCTAACAGTCCAAGTATTCAATATCAAACAAAATAGAATCAACGTAAAATTCAAAATTTCAAATTTGGAACGTCAAAATCGTGACTGGAAAACGCCATGTCATTGAGAATAGTGATCGTTGCGTTCGAAATTTAAACTCTTTTGAACGTGTTACTTTGGTTTGAATGATTCATATTTAGCTCACTCAATTAATGTACACAGGCCTACACATCGAGCTTTACATAACCAGTATAAACTGAACGTTAAATGTGCGGAAAGATGATGCGACGCGATACCAGGATAAACTGGTTTTGTATATATCCATGTGGCCGTGTGCACCTATCGTTTATTTTGTAATTGCTCGAGTCATGTTGGGTCTAATTGGTTTATTGGCTTGTTGTTATAATATAGAGGTACATAGAAATTATGTATTTAGGTATTTGGTATTTGAATAGTTGTGTTATTAATTTCCTATACACATTACATACATAACATCACGCCTTTTATCCCCGAAAGGGTAGGCAGAGGTGCACACAGAAGTAACACCCACTTTTCACTATTTATGTTATGAGTCCCATGTAATAGGGGGTGAGCCTATTGCCATATACCGGGCACATTTCCAGACTCCGTGCTATTACTGAGAATTTTTTAAAAACCCAGTTATACTTTGCCCGACCCGGGAATCGAACCCGAGACCCCTTGCCCGGTAGTCGCACTCGCGACCACTCGGCCAACGAGGCAGTCAAAGTCAGCCTTTTATAAACCGTGAAGTTTATATTATTTTGTCCCGAAGTTATATGGTTCGGTCTCGGTAATACAATAGTTTTACAAAGAAATTTCAAACATTTTTTTAAAACGATAAATTATCGATAATTCGGTGTAAAAATCAAACTTCGAAAGCTTATACTTTTACTCGAATGAACTCATAGTACATTATCAAAAACATTACGCCATGCAATCCTCGGAGAGGTACTATTTCTTAACTATAACTTATTAACCCTAGTGTTTAAGCTGCAGTTTAAAAGACGCATACTAACACAAAATGATTCCTATGTTGTTCCCAGTAAAAAACAATTTATTATTATTTAGTTTTGGGTAGTTTACTTTTTCTCAGCTCTGGAAGCTGGTATTCATCTACATTCACGGGCCAGGGCCAAGTGAATATAGGGTGTGGTGTGTAATTATGTGTTTGTAGTGTCTTCTTCCAACTGCATAAACTTTCGGACTATCCTGCATGTATTCAATATGGCTGGCTTCTGTAGTGTGATATAGGTAGTACCTATTAGGTCTATGAGTTTCAGGCTATTGTGCAGGTGCTTGGGTATTACACCCGTGGTGGAGACAACATAGGGACTATATACACTTTTTCTTGTATTTATTTTATCATTATTTCTCGATAGGTGGCACGAGGGACGCGAATAGTGCCTACAAAGTTACATCTAGTATCTCATGTGCGTACTTCGATTTTTTTTTGTAACTGTAAAAAACTACATAATCCCTAAACGGCCGGCAACGCACTTGTAACGCCTCTAGTGTCCATGGGCTTCGCCAATTGATAACCATCAGGTAACTCATCTGCTCGCTTAATAGCTCAACCAACAAAAAGTACCGTCTTCCTTCAAAAAATCAATAACGCATTGACTTTAAATTTACGGAGATTTTCCCTCAAAACAAACTGAAACTTCCAAACCATTAGGCGCCGCCTCAATAACTTATAGAACAACAAAAATATGGCATCGAACGCTTTTCAAAGCTTTAGCTCGATATTTACGTTAATTACGTTGAAATTTCTTATCTGTTTGCCATTGATACGATTAGTTCCGAAACATTAAACTCAAATGAAGGCAGAATGCGAACGAAATACGCAAATTCACGGGTCGAATGTACCCTTATTCTGGTGTTTGAGTCGATATTATATCACTTTATACTCGAAGTAGAGTTTACAGTATTAAAAGTTAAATGGCTGTGGTTTTGTTATCTTCTTCTCTCTCCACGTTACACAGCATATTTTTTTTATAGCATAAGCCGGTAAACGAGCAGACGGATCACTTGATGGTAAGCAATCGGCGCCGCTCACCCGTGGACACCTGAAACACCAGAGGTGTTACAAGTGCGTTAACGGCTTTTTGGGAATTGGGTCTCCGGCAATCTCACTCACACGACAAACACAACGCAAGCGTTGTTTCACGTCGGTTTTCTGTGAGGCCGTGGTATCACTCCGGTCGAGCCGGCCCATTCGTGCCGAAGCATGGCTCTCCCACACTTTAAATTTTAATCACACAATAATTTAAAGTCAAATTCAAAGTAGTGAACCGATTTGTGCATTCCAAGGTGTAGATTCCTATGGAGAAGCAACTAGCTTCACTTATAAAGTTTTGTTGTTTGACGTTCAAAAGTGCCATCCTGGTCTAATTGAAATAAATGATTTTGACTTTGACTTTGAAAAGAAGAACGAGCAAGGAACTCCATAGGTTACTCTTTTTCAATCAGGTTCACAATAAAATTCTTTAGTGACAGTTTTGTTGGTTCGATTGCGTGAGAACAATATAATACCAAAATCTAACCAAAGAAATCGAAAAAGAAAATAACTTTGAAGACACCGTGGGTCGCGGAATGCCGCTCATGAGTATGAACCTCTAGCATGGCTTGAAACTAGTCGAGTTCCTCAACAAATAGTTACGTGGGTAGGAAAATATAATAATTACTTTAGTAAGCCTCACGAAAGTTAAAATATAAAAGGAGAGGGGGACTTCTGGGCCCAGCAGTGACTGACAGATGTACTTGTTTGTTTACTTTCATTCTAAGTACGCACGAATTTTCCTTGTTTTATTGTTTAAATCCACGACTTCGGCTTTGCATATTATAACGGAATATTCGACGGATCTTGCTACTCTGAATTACCGGACACTCTATTTTGCACAACTGTTACACCTATCGATTGGATATCGACGACATGGATCGCTGTATAAATTGTACGATTGCGATTGGTCGCAGTAATCCTATTGGGAGAAAAGTCTTGGAGAATGAGACGATTTTAACTGTTATTCGTCAGTGGCAAAGTGAGTGATTCAAAAGTCACACAGATATCAGAAATTACAAAAAAAAAATCACATTGTTATACTATAACCTAACTTTTACTATAATTCAGATAACTTTGTTTCTAGGAAGCCAAATTTCACCAAATTCTCAGTTAAGCCTTGATAGTATATATCCTCTTACATAGAAGGCTAATTTCATTTAGTTAACACCTGGGCCCAGAAATCTATGGAGCCATTCCCTTCTCCTTTGAGGACCATAAAATAATATAGTATGGAGCTGATCAGTCCCAGTTGAAAGCGCCCGTTCACGAACATAACACGTACACTAGCACCGCCCAACTCAACTATATTGTAGGGAATCAACCATAATTAAAAGTTTTGAGTCCAAATGTGATAAGGACTAAAGTGTATTAAAGTCTAAGCGCTACTAATAAGCATTTCTTAAGTGTGATGTACAATCAAGCTCGTTTTTGGCATCTTAAAGACCTAATCAAACATATCATGCAATCAAGAAGTATCCTTGATATATGAATATATTCACATGTAATTATATTCACAAATATTTTACTACAAAAAATTTCAGAATAGACCCGCGAACGGCTATTTGTTTTCGATATTTGAATTTTTTAAAATGGCCGCCAGAATGATATTTGAAAATGAATTCATTGATTGATACGAATGCTTTAATTAAAACCTTATAAAACACATTTTATGAAAACAATTTATGTATTGCACTGGGTCTAGATTATGACGATAAATGATGACAGAGCAGTTGGACCACTGCCCCGCAATGAAAATAACTAATTTTCAAAGTGGGTTTTATACGAAAAACGCTTTAGAACCTCTAATATAGAGCAGACGTCAGCATAACTGCTCGAGTTTTTTTTTAAAGGCATAAATGACTTCTCCCGCCAATTGGGTTAGGCGAGAGGGAGTGTCAGACTTTTGCTGGCTAAAAACCACTCCGTTCCTACTCCTGCTCTTTGAGCCGGAGCCTCGGCAACCTGTTAGGCCTTCCGCGGTTCCGTATCAGTCATCAACCTAACCGGGCCTTATCTGTAGTGGTCTTATGGCTATTTGGGGCGCGCGCGAACATGAAGCGCCGTTCGCACGGGTCTCCTTCTGATCTGGTGGCGAGCTACCCATGCTCGACGTCCGCAGACCCGCACTTACACCTCGAGGGCCTACCTTCGTTGACAAACCTATCCTTCAGCTGTTGAATATATTGACCAGATGGTCAGATGCAGATGCATTGTAGCAATGGGTTCATTGATTTCTGAGTTCTGTTTCAAAAGCTCATCATAACATAACATCACGCCTTTTTATCCCCGAAGGGGTAGGCAGAGGTGCACATTACGGCACTTAATGCCGCTGTACAATGTAACACCCACTTTTCACTATTTATGTTACGAGTCCCATGTAATAGGGGGTGAGCCTATTGCCATATACCGGGCACATTTCCAGACTGACATGGGACTCATAACAACTAGTGAAAAGTGGGTGTTACATTGTACTGTGGTAGAATGTGCACCTCTGCCTACCCCTTCGGGGATAAAAGGCGTGATGTTATGTATGTATGTATTTCCAGACTCCGTGCTACTACTGAGAATTTTTTAAAAACCCAGTAATACTTTGCCCGACCCGGGATTCGAACCCGAAACCCCTTGCCCGGCAGTCGCACTTGCGACCACTCGGCCAACGAGGCAGTCAAAAGCTCATCATGTTTTGCAATTCCAAGGTCTCGTTTCGGAGTCCGTTCGTAGATATGTAAGACTGGAATATTTCCTTCATTTCTGACATCAAGTGCGTTTATTCATCAATATTTAAATATTTCTAGGAAGTTTTTCTTATTTTCAATTTGCTCGAAAACAGGCCATTTAATTTTGTAAGCGAAAAATGTAATCTGCGTTTTAACTAACTAAAACTTATAACAACTGGATTTCATCCCAAACAGACTATCTATAATAATAATGATATCATTAGCATAACATGATAAATAAAAAACAAAACAAACAAATTCCACGACTTTAAATCGAATCGAACACATTTAAAAATTCAAAACAAACAAAAAACTCGCCACAAACTAAACTCGAATCGTTTATAAACGTTTGAATCATTCAATTTTGGAATTGGAACAATAAAAAGAAATAACATTCAAATCGTTCCATAAAAACGGTAGTCTATAATAATGTCAACAAGTTTTATATTTTTTTTAACAATAAAATTTAAGTAATTGGTATGGAAACAGCAACGATATCTGGAAATATTGCTAATCTGCATAAATACTTTAGGAATTGTTTACAATGGTAGGTAGAAAATCCACATAAAAGTACCATTTAAGATTGCCTGTTAAAGGTATTTCCAGAAGATATGACTATGAATTTCACTTAGACACAAAAAGCCGTGTGTTGTAGATTAAAAAACATTTTTCACCACCCCTTTTCTTCCCGTGGGTATCATCAGAACTACCTAAAGGGTTCACAGATTTGACATACGCCAAACTCAACTGCTTTCAGAACAGATTAGCAAACGCAAAAGGCGGTCATAGGTACTCCAGCTGTGTAATATAACTGACTGATGTTGTATAATTCAAAAATGGAACATTACATTACTAAAATACTGCCACTGTGACCACAGCCTAATAAATTCAGCTTACATTAAAAACTTAGCCATATTTAAAAAATTGATACGTTCCTAATTTGAAATCATTTGGAACGTTCAAATAAATTCGACGCCCGCTGGCTAAACGCACGTTACAATAAGCGGAATGCGAATTCGAAAAACTGTTTTCTTTTTTTAAACGTTTAAGTTATGTTTTGCTCGTCATTATCGATTTTTGATTTGCTATTATTTTGATTTTATATTGAAAAAATTGCATTTCAATGTAGTTAAAGGTAAGAATTTGTACCCGATGTTTGGAGCTTGCAGCCTATATTAACGGAGGTTAGTTGCTTGTTCTAAATAGGATTTCTACGGAGAAGTCACTTCCCTGTTTACAATTAAAATACCTACACTAAGCGTTATGAAATGAATATAATGAATCCTTGAAACTCCGAAACATTGCGACGAAATTACTTGAAGTAATCAACAATTCCATAACGAACAAAATATCAATAGAGAACTTCTTTCGATCATCTGTCATAACTGACCATAAACTAGCCATGCGAGCAAAGGCAACAATCACATTAATCCTTTTTAAAAATTGCTTCCAGATTTTCCTGTTAAACGCACCTTAATAAATTGTTACATTAAAACATGCTTCGGATATATTTTTTATTATGCCCTATCAACGTCCATTACCGCTTATTATGTTTAGATCTCCGTGTGGTATCCCCCGTTCGATACCCCGCTGTTACAAAACATTTTTTATTTCGGTCGCTGACTGGCCAGGTAGAATAATGTGTTCGAATTTCGAAGTTAAGTCGTGTCCATCGAAAAAAAAGAATGTAATGATTTACTTAATAAAAATTAGGTATTCGGTCGTTTTTTTATTATTATTAAGATTAAATATTTTATATTTTTTTGCTATTACGTATTTAATCCCAGCTACTTTCCCTCCGGTTTTACGTAATCTGCTTGGCTCCTGAAACCATAATCGCCTGACATTTCAGGCCCACGTTTATTCCAAACCTTTTTTTATGTGAGGCAAACGAGCAGACGGATCACCTGATGGTAAGCAATCAGCGCCGCCCATGGACACCCGCAACACCAGAGGAGACACAGGTTCGTTGCCGGCCTTTTAAAAAGGAATACGCTCTTTTCTTGAGGGTTTGTAGGTCGTATCGGTTCGGATATACCGCCGACGACAGATCATTCCACAGTTTTGCTGTGCGAGGCAGAAAACATCGTGGGAAGCGCACAGTTGTGGCCTGTCACCTTGTAGACCAATCTATACTAATATTATAAATAGGAAAGATTTGTATTTTTGTATTTTTGTATGTTTGTAATGAATAAACTCAAAAACTACTGGACCGATTGCAATAATTTTCACCATTAGAAAGCTGCATTATTCAGAATTAACATAGGCTATATAATATCACGCTAGGTCCTATAGTTGTGGAGCAGTAACCAAAAATGTTTTAAAAACGGGGGAAAAGTATCGTTTCTGAGGCCTTCCGTGGCGTGCGCTGAGCATATAGTTAAAGTTATACAAAAATGCTCTATAGATGAATTGTTCATCTTAACATTATTTTTAAAAAAGTCCGCGAGAGCATATGTCTACCTTTTATAGTTTACCCATAACAATCGTTTTAATGAATGGTTCAATCCTTATAAAAGTTTGCTATAGATAACTTTTGAATTGTTCAATCGGTTACCTTAGAGAGATTAAGACTATTAATTCATCCAAAAGATACCTATTAGGTAAGTACTTACCTACTATTTCAAAAATACATAAAAAGATGAAGTCCGGAAAAATATTTTCAAAAGGTAAATACTTCCTAAATAAAAAAAAACTGAGAATAAATATAAATAAAACGTAAAACTATGTAAAAAATCTTAAGTCCTCCCGTGCGAAGCCGGGACGGGCCACTAGTTATATATATAGCTAAGTTCTATATGAAGTCGGTTAAATAAAATTTATGAAATTAGAAAAGGTTAATTAAAAAGTTATGAATCACAAAAAGCATTGTTCCATACGAGAATTGAACTCAAGAAGCACATCAGCCATCAGCCAATCACCTACCCACTACACCGGCGACGCAATAAACTTCTTGCCTACACAAAGAGCTTTTCTTAAATTCCACCATTAGCTTCATTCCTATAAATATATATATATCAATCCGTTTGTCAGTCGATCACGAGTCTTTAGGGATGTCCAGTGACATGAAAGTAGGTCGAGAATCGTTCATTAGTCATTCAGTCAGTGATTCGGTCAGTCAGTCGGTCATTGCTCATTATTGACCGGTCAATTGCTCTATGGCATGTCGATAGTTCGAAACACACATTGATATAGTGTGTCGAGCTTTTGAGCTGATGAAAATACAAGGCAATTCTTTTGGGGGACGTATCAGTTGAATAGGTAGAGTAGATGCCGAATTTTTATTTCAATGTCCGTCTGGTAGATTATTTTGAAACAGTAGACACGTATTTTTTATTTAGTTACAGAAACGAATACTATCCGACGATATGTTGATTTGAAATGTCGCGTGACGTCACTTCTATGTACATTTTAAATGTAGAAATGACGTTTTAGTTTCCACTCTTAAACATAATGTATGGGATAAAATGTGGGAGAGCCATGCTTCGGCACGAATGGGCCGGCTCGACCGGAGTGATACCACGGCCTCACAGAAAACCGACGTGAAGCAACGCTTGCGTTATGTTTCGTCGTATGAATGAGGTTACCGGAGGCCCAATTACCTTCCCCTTCCCCAATCTCCCCAATGCCTGAATCCCCAACGATCCTCAAACTCCTAATCCCCAAAAAGCCGGTGACGCACTTGTAACGCCTCTGATGTTCCAGGTGTCCATGGGCGACGCCAATTGCTTACCATCCGGTGATCCGTCTGCTCGTTTACCGGCTTATGCCATAAAAAAAATAATACATACACACAGATCACACTGCGAACCTCATTCTTTGTTTGAAGAATCACCTCGTTTCTTCTCCTACACTTCGACCCGGAGCCCCAGTAAACATTTACGTTTTACGCGGCTCCGTTCGGCATCAGCCTCGTTCACCAGCTCAGCTTTGTTGACCAGCCAGTTCTTGTCGATTAAATAGTTGGACAGATTAGTTCGACGCATTCCACGTCCATATGTGTTCCAACGTAAAATTAATTACTTAGATTAATGGACGTGTAGAAACAGTACGTCTACTTGGTGTAATTATAACTATTGCGACCTTCTTTTCTTTAATATTGCGACATTATTATGTATTGTCTTGTTGACTCAGTCTCTAAGCACGATTATTGAGCAAGAGGTTGTTTGGTTTGGTTCGCAGGTCGATCTTTATTATAAATTTGCAATTAAGTAGTAATTGTAATTGGTGGTTTTCTATAGCTTTTAATGTTTTTATTATCAATATCAAATAAATCTACAAATAATTCGAATCTACAAATAAAAGAATTTGAATTAGAATTTCCAGGGTATTTTTTCGCACTTAATATTCTTCATTATTATGCGTGTGTTTATCAATGGTAAGACCACAGGATCTCGATCATTTGGGAGGCGTATGAGGGGCCAAGGCCAACAGCGCAGAGGCCCTTTAGACAACTTCAATCTAAATGCAATAGGCACACAAACTGGGGCCTATCTCTGTATGCAATATGAAAATGCACCCTAAGGGCAGTCACCAAGGATTGGCTTAATAAGGCTGATGCCGATACAGAGCCACGGAGAACGTAAAAGGTTACCGGGGCTCCGGTTCGAAGTGCAGGAGAAGGAACAGGGTGGTTTTTACTCAGTAAAAGTCTGACACTCCCTCTCACCTCTCCTAGGCGGGACAAGTCATTAAGTCCTTTACGGCGTGGACGCGATTTATGACAAAGACGTTTGTCTCATGTGCGTAAGACGATGAATATTTTTTTAGACTAAAAAAACTTCCTTTCTTTCCTCGTTCCTTTTTTTCGCTATTTACTTTATGTATCAAAAGTACTCCTTACGGCAAGTTAGTTTACCGCGAGACGTAAACGAAACAAATTTCACTGTGTATAAAATAAATTAATAAATAATACAATTGAACCAAAGTATCATTCACAATGTAGCTCACGGTAACTCTACACCACTCGTGTTCATTCAATTTCGTTCATTCAGTTAGGGTTGTACGTTTTTTTATATTAGCTACTTCCACGCGATTTTACCTATTGCTGCTACTGCTATATAGGTCGTAGCTTGACGTTTTATGGTTAGTAGACTTCCTTGATATCATTTTTACCCGACTTCAAAAAAAGGGTGTTCTTATTTTGACCTGTATGTATGGATGAATGAATGTGCACAATTACCTATCTCGTAACCAAATAAGCCATACGGTGTTGATTCAGTTTTAAAAAAAGTGTTCGTTACACTTAGGATTATATAAATTAATCGATATTTAACGCCCCTCCCAACCTTCCCAATCCCTAAATCCCCAGCAATCCTCAAATTCCTAATCCCCAAAAGGCCGGTAACACTCTCATAACGCCTCTGGTATTTCTGGTGTTCATGGGTGACGCCGATTGCTTACCATCAGGTGATCCGTCTGCCCGTATACCGGCTTATACCATAATAAACTGCTTGACCAGTTAAGCCAATTGCCCGAGCAGTTATCAATGGCAGCTTCAAGCTGTTAGCTCTTTATGCAAGAGCAGTCCTTGTAAGCCACGGTTCACGACTACCAGAATGCATTGACATCTGGTCTGTCAAATGTGTGGTCTATTATTGGGTATGTAGCACCCACGTCAAGAGCAAGGGTGATGATAAATGTATTGTATTCTGCCACCACCAGTGAGTAGGTAGACAATATAAGTACCTAGATAGGTAAAACGTAGGTTGTTGTATTTGTTAGTATATACATAATACTAAAGGTATGAGACATCAGAGTCATATGACTAAAGTGACCATTAATTTTACTCAATACGGAGCATTCATTTATTTATTTATTTTTTATATTTGATGTGCTGATGTTCGACTACTATCTCGCCTTGTGGTAAGCGCTAATGTGGTTTACGAAGGACCACGTCGGTCGTCCTATAAGCAACCTGTTCAATCTCTTTAGGAAATACAGACTCTGGCAAAGAATTCCACTCCTTAGCAGTACGCACAAGGAAGCTTGATGCGAAGCGCTTCGTGCGTGTGGGTGGGATATCTACCACGTATCGGTGACGCTTCGCCGATTGTTTTGTGATACGGTGATGAAAAGGACTAGGGTGAATCAAGTTGTGCACTTACCCCGCACACTCACCGAAATGTATCCGATAGAAAATTGAAAGACTTGCAACGTTTCGCCTGTGTTCGAGGCTTTGAAGCCGGGGCAATGTCAAAGTCAAAGCATTTATTTCAATTAAACCTTAGTTTGGTACTTTTGAAACTTCAACAAATACAAAATAAATAATAGTCTGTCAGTCAGTCCGTCAGTGAAATTAGGTGAAGCTAGGTGCTCATTCCAAAATGTAGATTCGAATGGAGAAGAACGAGCAAGAAACTCCATTCGTTACTCTTTTAAAAAAGTATGTTCTACAATGTCTCTGATATTTCAATACTGTACGCATATATAAGAACAATGCAAAGACACGCTTGACGCATTATACTAATAACTTATTAAAAAAAAAAAAAAAATCTTAAGTCTAACATGGTGCTCACATATGCATACTGACAATCCATAGAAATAGTGCTTCTATACAAGAAAAAGGAAACTCTTTGTTTCAATAAAGACAGAAATGCTCGATGCCATAAGGAAACTACATGTCTACATTAGAATTAAAGTATTAAATTATGTATTATATTACCTACTATTGGAATTTAACTACTGACTACATTTGAGTATTGTCCAGTGGACATTTGAGTATTGTCCAGTGGACAATACTCAAATGTAGCATGGTTGGCAGCATGTTGGTTCGGCACCAACATGCTGCCAAGCATTCTTATCTTCAAGATAATCTGTCAGTGTGTAGTAAGCTTGATTACATAATTCGCGCTTAATATATGTTTTAAATTCAGGGCTCCACGTTGATGTGCCACTTGGCATGCTCATGGACGTATCCAGGTGATATTTAGCCGACCCATCTCAACGATGAGAACAGTACTCCATACAGGATTAATTAAACCTGTGCTTGAGCTCCATTTATTTAGATTCAGTCAGGCATCTGGTAGCTACATCCTATTATAGGCCTTATTAACATAAACATTGTGCCCTCAACAAAAAGTTTCACATTACTAGCTGCACAAACGTAGATAGATACTTAATGATTTTTTGACTCTATTTTGTCAAAAATTTGTGAGTAATATGTACCGCCAAAAATATAGATACCTACTTAATTTAAATTTTCCCATTTTTTGCCAAAATCGGGACAATTTTTGCGTCCCAGAGTTCATTTTGGGTACAGTAGGACGAGTAATTATATAAAGGTACAGTTCCATTAAAAACGAGACGTCTGGTCACATTACACATGACTAATATGACCTTTGTGGTTGTTATTGTGGAGACAATATGGCGACGAGTTCTCAGTAATATAATCTTGCCTTTTATTCCTCGAAGGTAGGTAGAAACGCATACTATTAAATACCAAATGATGTGACAAATTTCCAATTGTGACAACATGGCTAGAATATATTATATTGTAGTATATTTTGTAGTATTACTGGGTTTTAAAAAAAAATCAGTAGTGTCACGGAGTCCGAAAATGTGCCCGGTACCTATATGGGAATAGACTCACCCCCTACGTGGGACTCATAACATAAATAGTGAAAGGTGGATGTTACTCCTGTGTGCACCTCTGCCTCCCTTCGGGGATAAAAGGCGTGCTGTTATGACTGTTATAGTTAGAATGTAACTTATCATCATAAACAAGAACATAATAATCACTGTACTTTATAATAACTACTATCTTGAAACATGCTGAATTAACTTAAAATTACGGATTATTCACTTAAATGTACTGCGTGACATCGACCGATCGCGCACGCTGCTCATGTCACAGTTACAGAGGGACTGTTCCTCATTGAGGAAGATCCCCTCTATGACTAGAAACTAGTACATTTTATGGGATAAGCCGGTAAACGAGCTAACGGATCACTTTATGGTAAGCAATCGGCATCGGTAAGCAAATCGGAACACCAGAGGCGTTACAAGTGCGTTACCGGCCTTTTGGGGATTAGAAATTTGAGGATTCTTGTAGATGGGAAAGGAGGTAATTGGGTCTCCAATAACTCACACACACGACGAAATGTTTTAAATATCGAAAACATATTATTCGACACGGGAATGAAGTTCACACATCTTGATCAAAATCAAACCAAAAAAATAAAAAAATCAAAATAAAAAAAGGTAATATCTAAACTGTTACTGCCAACCCTATTCGACATAACCCCTTTTGCTATAAAAATTTTGTGCACATCGAATTAAAAAGATAAAATTAATTCGTTATAACCATTCTGGGGGTCTCTGGGGGTCTCTGGGGGTTGACGATCTGATTACGACCCCTTTTGTCAAGTACCTACCTAAGTGATTGACAGGTGGGTACGTGTATTTAGGGGTCCGTATGCACTGTTGGTACGCCGCATGGCAGTAGAATACATTTTGTCACCATCTCCTAACCTTCCGCGGGTTTCATAAGTACAGACTAAGGGACTACATCATTTAACAAAGACAGCGCAACAGCGTTCTCCATAATATATATTTTTATTGCCTGCCTCGTTGGCCGAGTGGTCGCAAGTACGACTGCCGGGCAAGGGGTCTCGGGCTCGATTCCCGGGTAGGGCAAAGTACTACTGAGTTTTTATAAATTCTCAGTAGTAGGTTGGAGTCTGGAATTGTGCCCGGTATATGGCACACCCCCTATTACATGGGATTCATAACATAAATATTGAAAGGTGGGTAATAATGGCAGTGGCATAATGTGCACCTCTGCCTACCCCTTCGGGGATGGAAGGCGTGATGTTATGTTATATATTTTTTTTTATTTGATGGGCCGACGTTTGACCACTATCTCGACTGATGGTAAGCGATGATGCGGTCTACGATGGAGCAGTTGTTATTGTTGATCGAAGATGGAGCACGTCGTCCCATAAGCAACCTATATCCCATAGTGACAACCTTTTACCCATAATAAACCTATTTGTTTCTCCCCATTAGACTGCGAGCCTCAGTCCGCTATGCCATGCCATCAGCGCAACACTAGAATATTTACAAGTAATAATTAGAGAATATTATTATGTCTGTTCACATTGGTTTGGACGTACCACAAAAATACAATAGGGTAGATGACTAATTTTTATTCTAATGTCCGGCTGGTAGATTATTTTAAAACATTAGGTACACACGTATTTTTTATTTTTTTAAAGAAACGAATACTTTATACGATATATTGATTTGAAATGTCGCGTGACGTCACTTCTATGTACATTTTATACGTAGAAATGACGTTTTAGCGCCCACTCCTAAACTTTGATTCGTTATATCTAAGTATCGTTTTATTATACAACAAAATAAAAAAATACGTGTAGGTCTGATATTTTTCCATTACGTAACTGATGCGACTAATTAGATTTTTAATTTTCATACCCTGTCATCATCCCTATTCATGGTTACACTTAGGAGGTTTTAGTAGATTACTTACCAAAGAGGGGGTTGAAGTCGGTTTTTTTAAACGTAGTTTATCAAAGAAGTGTACCGACCTTTTGCGGGTTAGGGATTTGAGGGATTGGAGATGGGAGGGCAGGATTAGCCCTCCGATAACCTAAACCTTAACCAGTCACTCGGTAAAATACAATGCAACCGTTGTTTTTCTGTGAGGTGTGGTATCACTCTTATGATGCCGGGCCATTCGTGCCGACGCTAAGTCCTTCACACTTGCGCAGGCCTGCGGACGGCGAGCATAGGTGGATCGCCACCCGACCAGACTCGAGCATACGGCGCATCGCGTTCCGCGCGCGCCTCAAACAGCCATCAGACCACCACGGATGGGGCCCAATCGGCTAATGCCGATACGGAGTCGCGGAGAACCTTACGGGTTACCGGCGCTCCGGCTCGTAGTGCAGGAGTAGGAACGGGGTGGTTTTTAGTCAGTAAGAGTCTGACACTCCCATCCGCCTCACCCAGGCGGGAGTAGTCATTCGATAATTGTCCCTCTTTAAAAAAAGGTCTTTCACAGTTACCTATAATTATTTTTAAACGACAGAACCCACACCTTAACAGACAAACTTACTTACCTACATATGTAATTGATTTATCTTGTTTAGAAGAGGGTATGTATTTAAATTTGAAAATGTGCAATAATACAACAAACATAATATTTTGTTTTTGTTTTACAGAACAGATACAAATAGAATTTAAATTGAAATTGTATTTACATTCATCGTCATCAACAGCCTATAAACGTCCACTGCTGACCAAAGTCTCTTCTCACACGGAGAAGGTTTTTTGAGCATTAATCACCACGCTTGCTCATTGCGTAGTAGGCGTAGGTATTTCAAACTTATAATTAGAAATTATAAGCCCACCTTTCCTCACGATTTTTTCCTTTACCGCTTGTCACTTTCATCCGAAAATTTGTTTAAAAAATCATTTAGCAAATTGCATAGATATATGTATAAAACTTAACTGACTACATTCAGCAACAGTTAATTCGTAGCTATCCGTACATTGCACCTATTTGTACCGATTAAGGCACTCCCCTAATACCGTCTGCTGTTTTAGGGGAGCTCCTATGTCCGGTCAAAGGGGTTTAATGCATAATATTGCAATAAATGTCACATTTATCACTTAATGAAAGGGTACGAACCTAATGTCGGGTGCCCACTGGCTGATGACGGAGATAGGGTTATGGTGCTCCCTATTAAAGGCCAAATGAATTAAGGGGTTCTCTTAGATTGTCTTCTTGGACGTGTTTTGTCTATATTTTATTAGTTGTTACTTTTAAATATTAATTTACGATTTATTTAAATTTAATTGAGATCGTAGTTAGTGACGCTCTATAGTTTCTGTCGACCTCCATATGTTTATAGTTAAGATATGTTAGCAAAAAATAATTACCATCTTCTAAACGTTTTGCCTCTTACGCCATACAAAAATTATCACGATTAAATTATTACCAAATCGAGATTGTCTCAGATTAGTACTACCCTATTACATGGGACTCATAACATGTATAGTGAAAAGTGGGTGTTACATTGTAGGTACAGTGGCATAATGCGCACCTCTGCCTACCCCTTCGGGGATAAAAGGCGTGATGTTATGTTATGTTAGTACTAGACGGCCAAGCGTCCGCAGCCGCTCTGCTCGGCACCTATCGATAGTACCACGAAATTTTATAGTCCTTTCCTTTCTACCACAGTTTCACAGAAAACCGACGTGAAATAACGCTTGCGTTGTGTTTTGTTGTGTCAGTGAGGTTATCGGAGACCCAATTACATCCCCCCATTCCTCAATCCCTGAATCCCCAACAATCCTCAAATTCTAACCATGGGGTTAGAATTTAAGTCCGGTAACGCACTTGTAACGCCTCTAGTGTTCCAGTTGTCCATGGACGACGCTGATTCCTTACCACCAGGTGATCCGTTAGCTCGTTTACCGGCTTATGCCATAACAACATAATACAGTTACGTATATAGAGGTATAAAATGTAAAGAAGCTTTAACTGTCAAAACATCGGAGTAAAACATTGATGTCACAATATGGTATTAAATTAACCAAAGTAAATGGGTTATACCGACTAGTGGCAGTCGTGATTCAACTCGGTACATCACCAACTAATTTGTGAGAAATGAGAAAAACTAAGAGAAAAAATTTGTAGTGAAGTGTCAATTTGATCCGAGATATAGAAGGTTCTGTATAGAAAGAAAAATAAAATTAATTCACGCGCTACAAAGCCAGTGACATGTGTACTGTCTGTCTACTGATGTGTAATTCTTGTTGTTTTTTGAAACTAGCTACTCTCGCTCGGTTGTACCCGCTCTGCTTAGCTCTTTTTGATCACAGACTGATGTTTTATAACCCTTTCGCTTCCTAAAAAAAAAAAATAATTTTTGTCTCATTCTAGAAAAATAATCATTCTTTTACATATTACGCTTACAAAACCCGACTTCAACCTCCTCTTTTTTGGAAGTCGGTTATTAATAATTCACACTAAGACATTCTCCTAAGTGTGACTAACACTTTTCTAAAAACCGCATTACAATCGGTTTAGCCAATCGCGAGATAATCGCGCGCACTCATACAAATAGGAACTGAGAACCTCCTCCGTTTTTGAAGTCGGTTAAAAACGTGTGCGTTTTTTTCGGCAGTTTTTAAATTCATAAAACAGGTTTTAGAATAGTTTAACGCTTTTTTGATTTCGTAATTTTAATTTTATAAATTACGCATTGTAAAAAAAAGCATTGTAAACTGTCTAAAAATATTTCTATAAAAAATTTTCTACGGGACCCAAAAACCAATGCGATCTCAAAAAAATCAATTTAAGAAAAATTAGTCAACTCGTGACTGCTCACAACCTGGCCACATTCTGCCCAATCAGTAGCCCGTAACGTTTCGTTTTTTTTTAAATTCGAAAATCGAACGCGACCCGTCACGATGTCAGATTCACACGGTAAGGTCAGACGTCATAGGTCCATTGTCATGAACGGACGCATCGAGGTCGATTAGTTTTTGTCTCAAAATATCGAAAGGAAATTCTTTGAAAGAATCGCCGAGAAATAGGAATTCCTTTGTCGTTTCCAAGTGTTACTGTGGATTATTAGAATAGAAGGGAATCGGTCTTTCTTTATTTTTGTTTCGTTTAATTTGTTTTGGTATTTTTGTCGTGCACGATGTTTTATTCGGACTGTATTTGAAGTATTGGTTTTCAATAGTAAGTTCAGTTTTTATTTCATTGAGTGAGACTCATTTGTAGGTGCTATGCTAAGGTTGATTTATGAATGGGTACCCTATTAACATAGCCGTGGAGGGCTTAACGGGTTGCCGGGGACACAGTTCGAAGCGCAGGAGTAGGAACGGGGTGGTTTTTAGTCAGTAGGAGTCTGACACACCCTCTCGCCTCACTCAGGCTGGAGAAGTCATTGCATCATCCCCCCCCCCCATAAAGAAAACAACATCTCAACCACAGAAATATTAAAATTATATCTATGATGTCAACTCATAATAAATCGAAGTTACAGTTTATAAACATCTATAGCAGTCGTTATTCCACTAGTAACTCCTCCAGTGTTTAGGGTGTCCATGGGCGGCGTCGACTGCTTACATCGATGCATCAGGTGATACGTCTTGTTTACCGTAAAAAATCAATCCACGTAAAATAATGCCATTCATAACCTATTTTAGTTAAGATTCAGTGCGTAACCTATTTACCTACGAAAATTTTGTCTAGCTTATAAAATCGGATCGTATTTTTTTAATAAATACCGTCCATTAAGTTATCTAATATGACATAACATAACATAACATTAAGACCCGGGAATCGAACCCAAAAAAAACCCCTTGCATGGCAGTCGCTCTTGCGACCAATCAGCCAACGAGACAGTCATCAAGTGAGCAGGTTACACAATAAAGATTGATTCTGTACAGACATACATATCGATGTATGTCTGTACAGAATCAATCTTTATCATTCATACAGACATACATATCGATATATGTCTGTGTAAACATTGGTTTAATTTTTTTCATATTTACGTATATATAAAATACTAGCTATTTTCGCGTGGTTTGATTCGCTCTGCTTGGCTTCGAGTAATCATAGCATGATGTTTTATAGCCATCCTCGATAAATGGACTATTCAATACAAAAATATTTTTTCAAATCAAGGTGCTTACTCTTGAAGCTAATCTCAATGTCAATCCAATTTCAATCCAATATAGTTTTGACATTAAATAATTATTATTATAACCCCAATCGTAGCTGTTAAAATAGCATTCAGAGTACAGAATATAAAGCCAAACTCGATACCATTTAGTTCATTCAATATCCACGCAATACGATTGCAAGGGGTGCTAGTGTTGTAACTCAAGAGTACGAAATTTTTACAATGCCAATGTCGATCGATCGAAATTGTATTCAAGAGTAAAACTGTCGTGGTGGCCCGGAGGTTTATGTCCGCTTCTCATGCATGAGGGTACAGGTTCGAAACCTACCAATGGCAAGTACCAATTTGAATTTTTCCGAGTTATATATACTTTCTAAGATTATTTAGACACCACTGACAAACGGTGAAGGAAAACATCGTGAGGAAACCTGGGCTTATAGTTTCTAATTATAAGTTTGTAATCCCCAACCCGCATTGAGCAAGCGTGGTGATTAATGCTCAAACCTTCTCCGTGCTAGAAGGGGCTTTGCTCAGCAGTGAGCATTTATAGGCTGTTGATGATGATCATTGATTGATTGGAAACTTAACAGCTTATTAATGTAGTTACATGAGATGGGAATACGCATAAGACTATCAATGTACAGCACAGCCTATAACAAAACACACACTATGACAAAACAGAGTCCAGGGTGCTTACTCTTGAAACCAATCTCAATGTCAATGCAATTTCAATCCAATAAAATCTCAATAATTATCCAATGTCAAAACTATACAACCCCTATCGTAGCTGCTAAAGTAGCATTTAGAGTACGGAATATAAAACCAAACTCAATACCATTTAGTTCTTGAAATATCCACGCAATACGGATGCAAAAGGCGCTAGTGTTACAACTCAAGAGTACGAAATTTCACAATGTCAATGTCGATCGATCGGAATGGGATTCAAGAGTAAGCCCCCAGATTTGTACTCAATATTATAAATTGAGGGAAGCCTATAAGGATTGCCTCTTTGGTTAGATGCAAGGGGTCTCCTAGATTTATGTGTCTACAAGGTTTTAAACAAGATTTATGACATAAAACCATATTGGTTTGGGGTACTATGTCATTGAAACTACCATAAGATGTTCACTGTTATTAGAAGATAGTATCACGCCTCTCCTTGAAGGGAGCTTTTACTGAAGGACCTTTTTTTTGAGGGGGAAAACCACCCCTTTCCTTCTGCACTTCGAGCCGGAGCCCCGGCAACCTGTTAAGTCTTCCGCGGCTCCGTATCGGCATCAGCCCTGTTGGGCCCCATCTGTGGTGGTCTGATGGCTCCTTGAGGAAGGACCTATGTAGCAAATAAGGGCTGGATGTTGCTCCCAATAAATTTAGGAAACCGAGGAAATTGGCAGTACTGTGAAGCGTTAATAATATACGCCACTTGGTATAGTTTATTTGCATTAAGAATGCAGTGAATCATCAGTGCAACTGTAAGATAAAGATATATTTACAGTGGTGTGAAATCCAAACAAAATATATTTAAAAAAATGAAATGAATTTATAAAACATAACATCACGCCTTATGTCCCCGAAGGGGTAGGCAGGGGTGCACATTACGGAACTTAATGCCACTGTGTTCTACAGTGGCATTAAGTTCCGTAACACCAACTTTTCACTATTTATGTTATGAGTCTCATGTAATAGGGGGTGAGCCTATTGCCATATACCGGACATATTTCCAGTCTCCGTGCTACTACTGAAATATTTAAACACCACAGTAATACTTTGCCCGACTCGGGAATCGATCCCGAGACCTCTTGCACAACATTCGCACTTGCGACCATTCGGCCCACGAGGCAGTCCACATTTTGAATGAACTTAAAGATTGAACGTATGTCGTGGTCGCAAGTAGGTTTAAGACCACTTCTCATACATGAGGCTTCGAAACCTACCAACGGCAAGTACCAATGTGACTTTTTCCGAGTTATATGTACTTTCTGAGATTACTTAGACACCACTGACAAACGGTGAAGGAAAACATCGCGAGGCAACTTAGGCTTATAATTTCTAACTATAAGTTTGAAATCGCCAACCCGCATTGAGCACGCGTGGTGATTAATACTCAAACCTCCGTGTGACAAGAGGCCTTTTGGTAACAGTGGACACTTATAGGTTGTTGATGATGATCAAAGATTGAGCCCTGTAACTCACATCCGGCAGTCGCACTCATAACTATTCGAACAACGGGGCAGTCGTAAAAACCTAGCATTTTTATCACATTTTTATGACACATGAAATAAAAGAGACAAGTGCAAAATGATTCATTCACTGTGGGTTCTGTATAAAATGGAAACTGACGATAACATGACGATATAAAATCTATTTTTTTATGCGATAAGCCGGTACACGAGCAGACGGATCACCCGATGGTAAGCAATCGGCGTCGCCCATGGACACCTGGAACGCCAGAGGCGATACAAGTGCGTTACCGGCCTTTTGGGGATTAGGAGTTTGAGGATTGATGGGGATTCAGTGTAGTAGAGTCCGTGAAAGGAGGGGAAGGGTTGATAATTGGGCCTCCGGTAACCTCACTCATATGACTAAACACGATGCAAGCGTTGTTTCACGTCAGTTTTTTGTAAGGCCGTTGTATCATACCGGTCGAGCTGGCCCATTCGGGCCGAAGTATTGAAGCTTGCGTTGTGTTTCGTCGTGTGGGGTTACTGGTGCCTCCCTTTCCCAATTCCCGAATCTCCAACATTCCTCAAATTACTAATCCCCAAAAAACCGTAAACGCAGTTGTAATGCCTCTCGTGTTCATGGGCGGCGCCGATTGCTTACCATCAGGTGATCCGTCTGCTCGCTCACCGGCTTATCCCATTAATAAATGCAGAACCCTAATATCGGCGAAATTTAATTGCCAAAAAATAATAATGATTGTTGTTATTTTTCCTTTGTAAAGTTCCATAACTTGGGTCCAATGATTTTTATTTGACCTATTATCAAGCTATATAGTTTTTTTAAGGTAAGCAGCATTTTAAGTATCGGTTATACGATCTATAAGCTTTTTTATTGATCTTTAAGTTGTTTTGTCTGTTGACATTCTTGTGGTCAGTGCCTCTGTCGGGATCTGGGTTTATTTTCCGTGTTGCTTTTGAAGAATTATTGTTTTAAATTTGTAGTATATGAGAATTGCTTAGGACATAAAGTAGGTACTTTCTGGATTTTTGACGTTGTATTGTTGTTACATCGTTCTCACATGCACAGGGTGACTTTTAACTCGACGTATTCCTCTCGGGAGGTGATATTTATTTATTTACTTAATAATAAAGGTACGCCATGTCCAACAAAACTATACATAAATAGTTTGACTGTTGGATTTTCTATATATGTTTTAAACTGTCAAACACCAAGCGGTCACCGGTGACCGCAACCTATTGTTCTATAATTGTGTCTATAATGACGGTACTCAACGAGTTAAATTACTATTTATTATGATAATGGTTATAATTAATTTTAAATAAGTACATGTAGTTCCTACAAAAATAGTCCTGAGGTCCCAAGTCCGAACGTGGCTAATTTCTGAGATATTCAACATTTTCGGTTATGGTGAAAAAATCCCGATCTAACAACAAAAACATAAATAAATAATAAACCTACCAATTTTAATGTTAATTTATTGTCAATTTACATCAATAAACATTTATTAATACTAATACTTACAGAAATATCATTCGTTTTGAAATAGCAAGTCAATAAGTGTCAAGTTTTGTTATATCGTAGAAATTTGCGTTCTAGTCTCTGCTTATGCGTGGGGTTATGTATCTACAATAAGTTAGGTGCCTAATTTTTATTTTAATGTCCGTCTGGTAGATTGTTTTAAATCATTAGACACGTATTGTTTATTTTCTTACAGTACCGAATACTTTCGACGATATATTGATTTGAAATATCGCGTGACGTCACTTCTATGTACATTTTATACGTAGAAATGACGTTTTAGCCCCCACTCCTAAACTTTGATTCGTTTTATCTAAGTATTGTTTTACTGTACGACGAAATAAAAATATCCGTGTCTAATGTTTTTTCATTACCCAACTTACGGACTAATTATATTTTTAATTTTCATACCCTGTCATCATCCCTATTAACTCAATAAAGAAAAAGCGTGATGAACCACTAAGAACAAAATAAGATTAATTAATTTTGTTCTGGATTATAATTAATTATAAATAACTGTTAATGAATAAATACTAGTCGTTGCATGTCATGTTGTGTGCACATACTTGTGGAAGCATGGTCTGCCATTTACAGTTTTGTATTGTTACTCTGTTGTGTATTGTGCTGTGTTTCTGTTTTGTGTACTTAATAAATAAATAAAAATAATTTAATCAAAAAGATGCCATTGTGAGTACTGGAAAATCCAAAATAAAAATATACTAATATAATACTTCACTCAACCTGAATGACCCGACCATTCACAAAGCAATCACTGTTTGATTCCTGGAATAATACCTATTTAAAACAATGTATGTATGTATGACAAATTGCTATTACTCATGTATTTGCCTCAATATGTCACGTACAATCGTGGTTTCGAGTAGTCACAATTATTATGTATTGAATGCCTACTGATGACACAACTCCTGTTTTCCTCCGTGGAGTACCTACAGAATGTAGTGAAATACAATTGTCTGAACTTAGACTTTTTTCAAAGGGCCAAAATCATCTTTATGACTTCTCCCGCTTGGGTGAGGCGAGAGGGAAAGTCAGACTCTTACTGACTAAAAACCACCCCGTTCCTAGGTACTCCTGCACTTTGAGCCGGAGCCCCGGCAACTCGTTAAGTCCTCTGGCTCTATCTGGCCAGTAGGCTACTAATGATAATAATTGGTCATTACCTTTAGTTTAAAAAAAATCTCAGTAGTGGTACAGAGTCTGAAACTTTGCTCGGTATATGGCAATAGGTTCATCCCCGTATTACATGTGACTGATAACATAAATAGTGAAAAATGGGTGTTACATTGTACAGCGGCGTTACCTAAATGGCGTAATGTGCATCTCTGCCGACCCCTTTGTAGGTAGAAGGCGTGATGATATTATATTTTTTTATGTAAGTTTCAGTTTAAATATGTACAGGGACACTCTTTATTACTTCGCTCTCGTAATCCAACGTGTTGACAATACCACAAATCTGGAAAACTGGATCAACATCTTTTAGAGGCATTGTGGTGATATAAAGGAAAGTTAACAGGATGTAAGATAAAATTGCATTTATATTTTTAGCAAGCTGAAGCGAGCCGGAATCTCTTGCCTTTTTAATTATCCGACTTCGAAAAAAATGAGGTTCCCAACCTATATGCATATAATACATATGTGTTTGTGTTCGATTATGTCGCGATTGGCTGACCCTACTGCCTCGTTTGCCGAGTGGTCGCAAGTGCGACTGCCGGGCAAGGGGTCTCGGGTTCGATCCCGGGTCGGGCAAAGTATTACTTGGTTTTTTAAAATCTCAATAGTAGCACGGAGTCTGGAAATGTGCGTGGTATATGGCAATAGGCTCACCCCCTATTACATGGGACTCATAACATAAATAGTGACAACTGGGTGTTACATTGTACAGTGGCATTAAGTGCCGAAATGTGCACCTCTGCCTACTCCTTCGGGGATAAAAAGACGTGATGTTATGTTATGTTATGTTATGTTATGTTATGTTATGTTATGTTATGTTATGTTATGTTATGTTATGTTATGTTATGTTATGTTATGTTATGTTATGTTATGTTATGTTATGTTATGTTATGTTATGTTATGTTATGTTATGTTATGTTATGTTATGTTATGTTATGTTATGTTATGTTATGTTATGTTATGTTATGTTATGTTATGTTATGTTATGTTATGTTATGTTATGTTATGTTATGTTATGTTATGTTATGTTATGTTATGTTATGTTATGTTATGTTATGTTATGTTATGTTATGTTATGTTATGTTATGTTATGTTATGTTATGTTATGTTATGTTATGTTATGTTATGTTATGTTATGTTATGTTATGTTATGTTATGTTATGTTATGTTATGTTATGTTATGTTATGTTATGTTATGTTATGTTATGTTATGTTATGTTATGTTATGTTATGTTATGTTATGTTATGGCCGACCCCTATTTTGATGAGGATTTCAAAAAAGCGTTTATTACACTTAGGAAACTGTTTTAGTATATTACAATTATTAGTTAGACGACTTCAAAAAAGAGGGGGTCGTGTTTTTAAGCGTAGTTAGTAAAAGTATTCTAGAATGTATTCCGTGATACGTTTTATACCGTCGTGTGTCTAAACGTGGATCCACACGAGACACAATGCATTTTATATTGTGTCTCATAACGATGCATCCAAGCGGTTAAAACAGCTGATCATCCAGCCTCTGCGCCATTTTTTTTTATGGGATAACCCGGTAAATGAGCAGACGGATCACCTGATGGTGAGCAATCGGCGTCACCCATGGACACCTGGAACACCAGAGGCGTTACAAGTTGTTGGGAATTCAGGGATTGAGGAAAGGGGGGGGGGGAGGGTAATTGGGCCTCCTGTAACCTCACTTACACGACGAAACACAACACAACGTTGTTTCACGTAGCATGGCTCTCCCACACTTACTCGACCAATGACATCGACATCGACACATACAGGTACGTGTCTTGCAAATAATGTCGATACCTTATTCCTTAACTCAGCAGGAGTCATATGGTACAATGCAACATCTTCGCCGAGGATTCTGCGAACGGATGTGTGTATGTATGTGTCATGTATACGGTTGTTCATACCCGGTACTGTGTGTGCGTTAGACACTGAGTGTCTTAACTAAAAGTCGCGGGTTACTCACGTGAATATACTGAGAAAAGCTATACCACATGGGACTCATAACATAAATAGTGAAAAGTAGGTGTTACATTATACAGTGGTATTAAGTAAAAGTGTAAGTCAAAGTCAAAGCATTTATTTCAATTAAACCATAGTTTGGTACTTTTGAAACGTCAACAAATACAAAATAAATAATAGTCTGTCAGTCAGTCCGTCAGTGAAATTAGGTGCATAAGTGGCGTAATGTGCACCTCTGCCTACCCCTTTGGGGATAAAAGGCGTGAATGTTATGTTATTTATTCACTCATAACTTACAAGAATACATACACAATATAAGTAAGCTGAGAACATTATCTTTCTTGAAGTCGGTTCAAAAATTAGGTATCAAACGCGCTAACATCAACTAGAGTCAATACAACGTTGTTGTGTCCGGTCTCTTAACAAATATTGATTATTTGTTTTAAATAATGTTACAGGACCAACATCAGAAAGACCGACTAAGCTTAGTCACTTAGTTTAAATATATATAACAACTTGCTTGCTACATTTCCGAGGCTTGGAAACGGATGGGTGACCTGTTTTGTTTTTTTTTGTTTTCATGTGGTTAGTCGTGCTGCGTTAGGTTCTATATTTGATTTTGTGGTCGGCTAAGGAATTGGGTAATTGTCGTCTGGTAAAATTCAATACTTATTTATAATTACTGTTTTCTATAAATTTCTTACGAGATTGTACCTCTATATTAGGACGTCGACGTTTTTAGCGTTAAACAGCATATTTAACACGTTAAAAAACTGGAAAAATACTAAAATAAATTGGCTATAAAATCAGTTCATAGGTGTGATTATTTTTTAATATTTTATTGTATTGATCGGTTGAAAAAATATATTTAGATTAAGGAAAGTTCCCAATTGTTGAAGTTTTTAGTATATATGTATATTATTTTGAAAAAGTTAATAGTGTGATGTTCTAGGTTTGATTCTGTGGTCGGGTGATAAAATATAAAATATTTATTTATTTATTTATTTATTTATCATTTTATGTACCTACACCACACAGACAATATTAAAAAGGACAACACATTATAAACATGAGGTACATAGGTACTGCATATCCCTTAAGGGATTTCTTGCTGCAGACCTGCGACAGGAAAAGGAAATTAAAAAGACATAAGACACAGTGTAGATAGATGATAAATGCAACGAATACAGAACAAAATAAAATTACTGAAATAACTTAAAACTAGAATGACGGTAATATAATGATAAAATATAAACTTAAGCAAATTATAACAAACATAATAAATAAAATAATTAGAAATAATTAAATATGATTACATATAAATATATATATATGTATATATGTATAAATAGTGAAAAGTGGGTGTTACATTGTACAGTGGCATTAAGTGCCGTAATGTGCACCTCTGCCTACCCCTTCGGGGATAAAAAGGCGTGATGTTATGTTATGTTATATGTATATTGTATGTATATATAGAAATATCTTCACGCCCATTATTTCAAAAAAGTGTAGATAAAGTTCCACTCGCATAACTAACTATATTCATAAGAATTAGCAGCAAAGATCAAAGTAAACTTTAATAGTCGAACAAAACAGTTAACTGTAAATACTTAAAATACTTTATTTCTTAAAACACAGCGACAATTAATTGCATTGCACAGGTATTGAACTCCGGACTTGTTGTTCGCATGCAAAACTATTAACTTTTTTACTATAAGCTCCTTAACGGTTTGTTAAAGGAACATGGATTGTCGAAGACTGGAATCGTCATAAAATTTTTGTATTTATATTAAATGTCAACTAGGTACCTATATACTATAGTAGTAGCACGGAGTCTGGAACTGTGCCCGGTATATGGCAATAGGCTCACCCCGTATTACATGGGACTCATAACATAAATAGTGAAAAGTGGGTGTTACATTGTACAGTGGCATAATGTGCACCTCTGCCTACCCTTTCGGGGATAAAAGGCGTGATATTATGTTATGATGTCAACAAGGTTCCGCCAGCGGCTTCGCCCATGTCCCCGGGGGTAAAAGAGCCTATATGTTACTCCGGACCATAATCTTATTTATTGATTTATGTACACACATACAACATAAAGGACAACACGTATGTACATAAAATTAAAGTAAAAAGGTATAATGAAATACCACATGAAGAACATAACATAACATAACATCACGCCTTTTATCCCCGAAGGGGTAGGCAGAGGTGCACATAGAAGTAACACCCACTTTTCACTATTTATGTTATGAGTCCCATGTCATAAGGGGTGAGCCTATTGCCATATACCGGGCACATTTCCAGACTCCATGCTACTACTGAGGATTTTTTAAAAAACCCAGTAATACTTTGCCCGACCCGGGAATCGAACCCAAGACCCCTTGCCCGGCAGTCACACTTGCGACCACTCGGCCAACGAGGCAATGAAGAAGAGACAGATAATAAAAATAAAATTAAAATAATGTTCGGTTAAATAAATAATCATCAAATTTAAAATCTCTATTTTCGAAAACTGTTTCGTTGGCCGACTGCCTCGTTGGCCGAGTGGTCGCAAGTGTGACTGCCGGGCAAGGGGTCTCGGGTTCGATTCCCGGGTCGGGCAAAGTATTACTGCTTTTTTCAAAAATCTCAGTAGTAGCACGAAGTCTGGAAATGTACCCGGTACATGGCAATAGACTCACCCCCTATTACATGGGACTTATAACGCAAATAGTCAAAAGTGGGTGTTGCATTGTACAGTGGCGTTAAGTGCCGAAATGTGCACCTCTGCCTACCCCTTCGAGGATAAACAGGCGTGATTTTATGTTATGTTAAAGTACCTATAAAGTATAAATTTACTTCTGTTCCAATTTTCATCCCAAACCCTTCAGCCATTTTTATGTGACTGAGTAACAAACAAACAGACGAACACACAAACTCGCATATTTTAATATTTTTTATAGGTATCGGTTCAAGCTAATTTCAACCATCGGCCCTACAGTTATAGAATAAAGTCCACTGTGGGCAATCTAACATTCGACAAACTTATATTTCAAAGTCAAAGTCAAAGCATTTATTTCAATTATACCATAGTTTGGTACTTTTGAAACGTCAACAAATACAAAATAAATAATAGTCTGTCAGTCAGTCCGTCAGTGAAATTAGGTGAAGCTAAGTGCTCATTCCAAAACGTAGATTCGAATGGAGAAGAACGAGCAAGAAAATCCATTCGTTACTCTTTTAAAAAAAAATTAAAAGAGTATAGTAAAAATTTTAAGAGTAGGTATAGTAAATATTTGCGTTTGGTATAGTATCTGGGTCTAGAGATCGAGCCGCACAATTAAGTTTGTTTACCTGGCATTGTCCCCAGGATGTCAAAGATTAATCATACCAAGTTTCATTGTAATCGGACCAGTAGTTTTTGCGTGCGGCGATTACAGACAAACAGACAAGCAAAAATTTTTAAATCACATTTTTGGTTCGATTCCCGGGTCGGGCAAAGTATTACTGGGTTTTTAAAAATTTCTCAGTAGTAGCACGGAGTCTGGAAATGTGCCCGGTATATGGAAATAGGCTCACCCCCTATTACATGGGACTCATAACATAAATAGTGAAAAGTGGGTGTTACTTCTGTGTGCACCTCTGCCTACCCCTTCGGGGATAAAAGGCGTGATGTTATGTTAATGTTAATTTTTGGTTACTGTATCCATCTATTAATAAATATTTAAGTTCTTTAATACTGTCAATATATAGAATTTACACGTCTTCAGGTTTATTATATTATGTATAGATAGATGAATTCACAAAGATAATGTATAAGGTTCTTGCTATTTTACCGAAGCTCCAAATATCAAGGTCCCTACAGTCGTTTTAACGTGATTAAATTATAAACATATACACAAACACACGAACTTACAAACTATTAATAAATTGTAAGATTCAGATGTTATTAACTAAAATCGCGGGTTACTCACGTGAATATACTGAGAAAAGCTCTTCTAGTTTCGAACCACAGAGGGGTTCCTCATGAGCAGCCTGCGGAGCCGCGGCGACGTCGCGCAGTCCACTCTGTGGTTCAAAACTAGTATAGCTTTTCTCAGTATATTCACGTGAGTAACCCACGATTTTAGTTAATTTAGCATGTCTCACGATAGTTATTATAAAACATTCAGATGTCATATCCAGCCGTTTACTGCTCTGAGCTAGCCAACGAGACATTACGACCAGTGCAAACCAGTTACAACTTCTCTTTTTAACCGACTTTCAAAAAAGGATATTGTTAATTCGACGATGATTCTAGGATTTTTTTAACTTCACAAACAATTTGAGCGCAGTTTAATTGGTATGGGGTATGTACAACTGCTGTTTAACGGAGAATTTTGTGAAAAAGTTTAATTTAGATATGGTTTGTGGATGTGGAATGGTCTGGTGATGCGATGGTTGTGGGTGGGTGTGGGTTCGATTGTTATGTAGAGATTAATGATTACCTTTTCGGTTTCGTTGTTGAAGGGTTGGCGAAGCTAGGTTACTGTCGATAGATCTCTAGTAGGGTTGATGCCAATACGGAGCGGCGGAGTACTAAATAACATAATAATGTTTATTTATTTATTCATAAGCAAATTTACATTTTTGTTGAAAATGGTTTTGATAATCCGTAAATCAATCAAAATTATAAATATAAAACAAATAAAAAAAAATTAAATAAAAAACTATGCAATTCAATTACCCGCCCCTTCCCCAATCTCCCCAATCCCTGAATCCCTAACGATCCTCAAACTCCTAATCCCCAAAATGCCGGTAACGTACTTGAAACGCCCGTGGTGTTCCAGGTGTCCATGGGCGACGCCGATTGCTTACCATCAGGTGATTCGTCTGCTCGTTTACCGGATTATGCCATAAAAAAAATTCAATTGACGGATTGTAAGGGCTCGGGCTAGAAGAGCAGCAATTGGGACGTAGTGGTTTTTCAGGAAGAGTCAGTAAGGGTCTGACACTCCCTCTCGCCTCACCCAAAGCGGTAGTAGGTTATATATGATTATGCCCTTACAAAAAAAAATTCGAAAGAATAGCTCTATACAGGGTGACTTGTAACTCGGCGTATTCCTCTCGGGAGGTGATGATACAACTAATTTCCTACAAAATTAGCCCTGAGGTCTCTGTTCCGAAAGTGAGTACTTTCTGAGGTATTCGAAATTTTCGGTTTTGGTGAAAAAATCGCACTTACAAGTAACACCTCTGGTGTTTCGGGTGTCCATGGGCGACGCCCCGCGCCGATTGCTTACCATCAGGTGATTCGTCTGATCTTTTACCGGCTTATTCCATAAAATATACGAATAATAAACCATATCAAATTTCGCCAGTTATGGTAAGAAACACGAACCTCAAAAGTACTCAAGCAACCAGGGAATCGAACCCAACGAGGCATTTGGTATTACACTAATATTATAAACATGAAAGTTTCTTTTTTATATTTGTCCGTCAATCACGCTGAAACTACTGACCGGATTTTAATGAAATTTGGCATACAAACAGGGTATGTGCTGAGTTAGGTGACAGGATACTTTTATACCGATTAAATGGTCCCATGGGATACAACAAGAATCATATTGAACTATGAATGAAGTAAGTAGGGTGTGTGTAGTAGATGACACGTATTCTATCACTTCAATAGGTACCATAAATCTCTGTCTATGGACCATGGACAAGACTTCATTTTTCGTTTTTCTTTAGCTTCGAACCTTTGTATTTTTAATTTATATGTGACTTGACTTATAGTTCTATGTCCCCTAGATGGGGCAGAGGGCGTCCACAGAGGTTCTCCATCTCGATCGATCTTGAGCTTCACGCTTCACCTCGCTCCACGTCATTCCGATACTCGCCGCTTCTGCTATCACAGTACGACGCCAGGTTTGCCGAGGGCGGCCACGCTTCCTTTTTCCCTGGGGATTCCAATCCAGCGCTTGCTTGGAAATATGGTCGGGACCCCTTCGGAGCGTATGGCCTATCCATCCCCACTTGCGACGTTTGATCTGATGGTCGATCGGAGTTTCGCGGCATCTCTCCAATAGGTCTACATTGGAGATGGTCTCGGGCCAGAAAATACCGAGAATGCGACATAAGCATCGGTTGACGAAAACTTGGATTTGGCGGGAGATGTCTTTCGTGACCTTCCACGTCTCGCACCCGTAGAGCAGTACGGATTTGACATTGAATTTATATGTATATCTCTAATATTTCTATGATACCTACCTTGGTTTACCCTCGCTTTATATTATATTTTATTTTTATTTTTTGTAGGTTTTAGTTATGTTGTGTGTTCTGTGCGAAGAATAAATGGATTTTCTTTCTTTCTTTTATATTCTACGCGGATGAAGTCGTGGGTAATAGGTAGTTAGTATAGTAATACATCTGTTCTTGACCAACAGTAGATCAATCCAATTTAACCTAGATAAATTCGTTATGATATTACACAACCAAAAATAACACTACTTTCTAATACCTTTTGTTTGATAGCGATACCTATCACTACATAGTATAAAACTATCCGCCGTCTGTCTGTCCCTATGTATGCTTAGATCTTTAAAACTATGCAACAGATTTTGATGCGGTTTTTTTAACATACATATTGCACCTGAGCGAAGCCGGAGCTGGTTGCTCATAATAACTCATCTTATTATAACATTATTTTATTATAACTGCCTCGTTGGCCGAGTGGTCGCAAGTGCGACTGCCGGGCAAGGGGTTTCGGGTTCGATTACCGGGTCGGGCTAAAAGTATTACAAAGTTTTAAAAAAAATCTCAGTAGTAGCATGGAGTCTGGAATAGTGCCCGGTATATGGCAATAGGCTAACCCATTACATGGGACTCATAACATAAATAGTGAAAAGTGGGTGTTTGTACATTATACAGTGGCATTAAGTGCCGTAATGTGCACCTCTGCCTACCCCTTCGGGGATAAAAGGCGTTGTGTTATGTTACGTAATGATAAACACAATAACTATCAAAGGAACAAAGCTAGTCCATTTGACAATGACAGACATAAAATCTAGACATTTCTAGTTCCTAGCAAATGAGTCATCTAGGGTTTAAGTAGTCTAGACTAGATTGCTTCATTTAGATCACCTAGACGGCTTAGATTAGTTAAGCATAAAATCCTAGGTTTCCGGACAAAGCGTAATTTGTTTTAATTATATATCAAAATACGCAAGAATATTGTGGCCACGTGTATCTTATATATATACTTTATGTTTTTTTTTAAAAACCCCAGTAATAGTTTGCCCGACCCGGGAATCGAACCCGAGACCCCCTTTTTTTGAGGGGGAAAATCTAATGACTTCTCTCGCCCCGGTGAGGCGGGAGGGAGTATAAGACTCTTACTGACTAAAAACCACCACATTCCTTCTCCTGCACTTCGAGCCGGAGCCCCGGCAACTCGTTTAGTACTTCGCGGAACCCGAGACCCCTTGCTCGGCATTTGCACTTGCACTCGTAGGCAGTCAGAGGCAGTCTCATCATTACAATAACTATTAATTATGTTTTTATAATAACTATCGTGAGTCACACTAAATTAACTGAAATCGCGGGTTAATCACGTTAATAATATACTGAGAAAAGCTCAATTAGTTTCGAATCACAGAGGGGTTCTTCCTAATGAGCACCGTGCGCAGTCGCGGCGATGTCGCGTATTTTGTGAAATAGTCGATTTGTTCAGCGGTTAAAAGTTTAGAAGTCAAATCAGTCAGTATGGTTAGGTCGTGGGTCTGATTATTTTTTTTTATTACGAAAACTTTGATCAACTCTAGGATTTTCTCCTGTATCGTGGTTGCGTTTACAAACATACAGGTTCATATACACTTGACACGCAGACCCAAAACAATTTGTGGATCACACAAGGAGTTGCTCCATGCGGGAATCGAACCCGCTACACGTTGCGCGGCAGCCGATTGCTGTCCAGTTATATAAAGTAGTTTATGTAAAATCTCCTGTTCGTTCAAAGTTTTGGACGAAACTTCCATAAGGAATATGGATCCCGATTGAGTTTTGATATTGATTGTATGAACGTTTCACAGCGTCGTTGGCCGAGTGGTCGCAAGTGCGACTGCCGGGCAAGGGGTCTCGGGTTCGATTCCCGGGTCGGGCTAAAAGTATTACAAAGTTTTTAAAAAAAATCTCAGTAGTAGCATGGAGTCTGGAATAGTGCCCGGTATATGGCAATAGGCTAACCCATTACATGGGACTCATAACATAAAGTGAAAAGTGGGTGTCACTTCTGTGTGCACCTCTGCATACCCCTTCGGGGATAAAAGGCGTGTTGTGTTATCTTATGTTATGAACGTTTCAGTAAAAACTTAAATCGGTTTTAGAGCAGTTGACTGCACGGTTGGTGCGATGGCTAGGAACCTGGGAACACACAGAACAACTTCCACTGTCGCCTCACCTAAGGCAGGAGACTACTTTAAATGATTACCCCGCTCAAAAAAAACATACTATTTCATATAAAACTCGTACCTACACCCTAAATGTCAAAGTTTTGATGTTTCATTTATGTTTGACAGCTGTCAGCGGTCATATTGAAAAAAAATATGTCGTACAAATGAACCTGTATCTGCCATTATTATGTAAGCAAATGAATGATTCATGAAACATTTCATACTTTTTAAGACTTTTTGGATGCCATACATTAATGTTAATTCATAACATTATAACATCACGCCTTTTAGCCTCGAAGGAGTAGGCAGAAATGCATATTACGGCACTTAACTCGTTGAGACCGTCATTATAGACACAATTATAGAACAATAGGTTGCGGTCACCGGTGACCGCTTGGTGTTTGACAGTTTAATGCCACTGTACAATGTAATGCTCACTTTTCACTATTTTTTTTATGAGTCCCACGAAATAGAGGGTTAGCCTATTGCCATATATCGGACGCAATGTCATACTCCGTGCTACTACTAAGAAATTTTAAAAAATCCAATAATATTTTGTCCAACCAGGGAATCGAACCCGAGAATCGATCCAGCAGTTGCAATGCTTTTTGCAATTTAGTCCTTAAAAATTATATTGTTTTCATATTTCTGTGTGCTGTTACCACACGGTGACGGAAAAGTAGAGTACAGTGATCAGCAGGTAAAATTATCCTTGTCTTTCTCTATTACACCTTCAATTTTATTATATTGACATAAAGTCGAAAATCGAACACTTTTTATTTTCTCATATAAACTTACAATACTTGATAAAATGGAGTTAAGTTTAGGAGTGGGAGGTAGTTACTTCACAACGTGCTACATTTTGTAGCACGCTATGACGTCACACGACATTTCAAGTCAATATAATATCGTCGAAACCATTTAATTTCGTGAGAAAACAAAAAATACGTGTCTAATGTTTTAAAACAATCTACCAGAAGGATGTTAAAATAAAATTTATGAAACTACCCCATTGTAGCAAGTTTTAAGTATCACTCGCATGAAATTTTGTATCTTCAATTTTCAAATGGATAGAAATTTATGCAAAAATAAAACAAAACCAAATAGTTCTCTCCAACATTTATTGGTCGAAAAATAAATTAAAAACTTTGGATTTCAACAAAGGCCCGAAATCGTACAAATAAATACCTACAGGGTCTACTCTTAATTTTAACAACATATTTACAAGTTTATTTATTTTCATTTATCAAATACTTAGTAGGTACATTTATTTTTCGAACCTCCCATTTTTTTTTCATATTTTTTTACAAATTTCCCATTCTGGACTGTATTTTAAAAAGAATACGTTAGAGAATGGCCTCGAATTTTACATTATATTTAAATACAATACATTATAGAATACAATACAATACATGTGACACTTATAATACAGAATAATACTAAGTGGACTGTCTAACAGCTTAAATATTAAATAATAACAAATAAACGACTATTTATTTCCTATTTTTAATATTTAATAAAATATTCGAGTTTATTCGAGGCCATTTTTCTAAAATATTATATTTAAATTCAAGTCCATTTTAGTCTCGAAATGCCTTACTTATCAATTGAATGTGGTCAATATAAAATAGCAATAATTTACAAAAAAAAAATGTATTAAAATAATTATTGCGGTGTGAAGCATTGAGTTGTAGTATTATTACAATTAGTTGTTTGCTCACCAGGGCTACTGCAATGTCTGTTTGTCCAATCGTGAATTAGATAGTGTCAAACTGTTAGGCATTAAATTTTTAACAACTACTAGGTACTGTTTGGATAAATAGACCTCATGCTACATAAGCACCATTTGGTAGGCTGCATTTGTATTATGGCTGTATTTAATTGCCTTTAAATAGAAGCGCAAATAAAATTCTATTGTTTGTTTTTTTTTTATCAAAATGGCAATGTATGTTTGACATCGCATTCAATTGATATAATATTTTGGCTTTACGAAACATTAAACCAATTTTGTTAACAACTGTTTTCTTTATTAAACTTATTCGTCCCACAATTCAGGTATTTAGGCAGAGATATTACTTTTTTTAAAATAAATTACCAGCAATTTACGCAAAGAACCAATTATTGAGGAAGTAATATTAATAAAGTTCATTTAAAATGAAAATGCAATTTCATTTAAACTGATTAATAATTTTATTTCACAATAATAAATAAATAAAAATGGAAATAATTACATACATATTTTTATGAGGCGAAAAAATAAACTCTGCCTTAACCGTTAAATTTGCATTTTTCCAAAATGAACTCAGAAACATTTATGGCCGCGATATTTTTTTAAATTTACAGCTTTTAACTAACAATACGGCTGCAAAATATATTGTACAGTACACTAACGGAATTATACCGTTACCCTACAACCTATTAAGTATTCCTAGGGTCCCGTAGCTATTAAAAGAACAAGCAAAACATACCAATATAATACATTTTACATACTGAGGTCACCATTTTTGAGCAAAAAAATATTGCCGAAATTTTCAGTTCTAGTTCAGTTTTCTTTAACAATTTTTTGTTCGATAAATATCTACAGAACCCATTTAATACGTGACTGTTCACGCACTCGATTTCTTTTATTAATATCCATGTTTTTTTTTAGGAAAAATTGTGGATTTTGAATCTTTTATCTTTAGCTTTTTAGGAAATTGTTATAATCGGTCTAGTGGCTCAGGGTTTTAAGCTTAATTTACTAATACTAAGATTAGTTTATCTTTATAAAAATACCTTTAGAACAGTTTACAGAGGTAGCTGAAGCCTTTTTTATAATTCTATAATTTTCTCGCTAATAATAATAATAAAGTTAACAAAATTAAGTACATCGAAAAGTCTATAAATTGAAATAAGTACAAAAGGATAATTACAATAAATTAAATTAAATAATAGAAAAAAATGTAAAAACCTATTTTTAGCGATCGCTAGTAGCACCAATGCGAATATTTATCAATAAAAATGGAACTTCATTTTCATTTAAAAAGTAGTCGAAACGATAAAATAGTAAGAGCAATGAACTTCTAATTTTAAATATTAGGCCGTTTTTTATACAATTAAAATTTCATTTTGTACTCGTAGTTTTATGAATTATTATTATTAATACGGACAAAATATTGGAGTACTACAAATTTACTTAAATCCTTCATTAAATTTTACTCGTTTGTTTAGTTTATTCATAATACATGGCTAGGAATAGTTCATTGCTCTTGCATTTCGTATAAAACAAGATTATAAATACAAAAATGGGTCATGAAACATGAAGATTTTACAACCTTTACTGAGCAAACAAACGCTTTACCGAAATCATTCCGTTGAAACTTTACATTTTTACAGCGTAAAAAATTAAATTTACGTCAAATAATTTTTTTTTTTGTAATTAAATGTAACAAAAATAAAAATGTAAAGTTTCAACAAAATTTTCGATAAAAACAGGCACGTTTTATAGGATTGTTGCTCTTATACCTGAGTTACTAGACCGAAAATTAACACATTTTGTATGAACTAACAATAGCTTTTTAGAAGGAAAATTTGTCACAGACAATATAATTTTAGGCTTACACAATATCAATTATTATTTTTAAAACGTATGCCAGACAGAAACAATCACCAAACCTTACGTAAAACTGTCATTTTAGTCCTTTTTTCGATTGCATAAAGTGTCTAATTCTGAAGCAATAAAAAACATACTTAGGCCGTTTCATTGCTCACATAACCGTGAAGTGGTATTGGTACAATCGCTATTTGAATTACACAAACAAACTTTCATTTATTTATGTTTCGATTTGTCAGAAAACAAGATAAATGCTTGCTGAGTTTCGTTGCACAACTGAATTACAATGAAACAATAGATTCGACTAGCTTTTGTTAACCAATTAAGCTGGAAGCGATTTGACAGTGACGTAATATTTTGAAATCTATTGGTCTAGTTGGAAACTTAGGCTATACACTAGCGGACATATTGGCGACATGTCGAGCGAAGCCGGCCGATGTCGCCTGGTATATAGTATACGGTGGCAACGCGCAACTTATGTCCACAGCAACGTTGCTGTTGCTAGACATGTCGACCAAAGTCCGCCAACGTCGCGCTATTTCGCCCAACGTCGCTGGCGACACGTGTTCCAGGACATTGATTTTGTCCCCTAGTGTATTTAATATTAAATTAACTAAAATCGCGGGTTACACTCACACAGAGTGAGCTGCGCGACGTCGCCGCGACCGCGCACGCTGCTCATGAGGAAGAACCCTAGAAGAATCAGGGTTCGAAACTAGTAGAGCTTTTCTCACTATATTCACGTGAGTAACCCGCGATTTAATTAATTTAGTAGTAGACACCGAGAGAAGAGTTACAGCATTTTTGCTTTCTAAGACATTACTATTACCCCATGTAACCTGCTAAGCGCGAGGATTATGCAAATCTCCGACTTAAGAAGACTTTTGGTCAGTAGTGGTGATACTCTAAAGGATTTTGTTCAATAGTGGTTATTCCAGCAGCTGATGAAGATTATATTACTAGATCAGCCCGTATAAGCAGTCAATGATTAATTTTTCAGACCATCTGCTGCATGTAGGATAAAAAAAGTTGGGTCTATAGCAAATTATAAGAAGGTCTCTCACAATAATTTTCAAAAGTGAGTGGAACATTTGGCCTTTTGTGTCATGGTTCATATGCTACATTTCAGTTTGATTTTAGATCCTATTGCTACATTTTAAAATAGGATATCCCTTAAACAGGTTTCTATTTTCAATCAAAGAAGTGACAATAATATTTTCCCATTTAGACATCCAATTATTACATCACTGTCAATATTAAAGCCACCTTAATTAAATTTAATCACACATTTTCATTTAAAATGAAAGCCGTAAAAAAATTTACTCAAAAAAAAAACAAAAAAATATTTTCCATCTGGCAGACATTTGAAAAAAAAACAGATTAAATATAAAAATTATGTTTTTCTTTTATATTTTAATTAAGTAAGCAAGCATTAAACCTAACGGACTGATTTTCTTTCGAGATTCTGCAAATGAGGTCACCATATTAAATAACAACAATCAGGCAATGAATTAAACTAGATACACAGCACAAGTAATAAAAAAATATAGAGAGTACTTAGAAAATTGTTTTTTAGCAACGTATGAATTACAAATTGTATTGAGATTGTATCATTAAAAAGTATACTTCAGTCATTGCAAACCTATCGCCCGAATGAATACAGAAGTATTCTAAAGCGCGACTTAAAATTGAGTTTGAGTATTTGAACATGTTTTGTATGTATTGCATAAAGTCAGCTACGATCCGTAAATTTACCGATGAGTAGACGGTAAATTTCATTCAATTCTACCTACCGGTAAATTTGGTAGATGTTTTATCATATCCTAATGAGGTAAGAATATTTTTTTGTGAAATTTTAATCTTAGAAGTTTAATTCGTCAGAGGTAGGGTTATGAAATTAATTGTGTACTTGCCTAGTCAAATTCAATACTTTTTTCGAACTGTCAAAAACGACTGTGACTGACAGTTTTCTATGAATTTTGTACCAGATAGTGTGATACTGTGACGTCACGATTTTTTAGCATCGAACAGCATGCTTATTTCCTAATAATTTGCCTGAATAATACTAAAAGTAAGATTGACATAAAATCAATTATTGAAAGTGTGATTATTTTTTAATATTTCATTGTATTAAACAGTCTAACTTATTTATTTATAATAAACGAACGTACCCAGTTGTGACTAGCAGACAACGCAAAGTGAAATTACTCATTATAGCAAATATGAATCTAAAAAAGGTATTTTATTTCAGATAATATGGTCAAATATGAGTATGCATTTATAGGATGATGATGAGACAAGATTTTACACAGTGGCTTAGCCCGCGTTCCCGTGTTTCAAAAAATGGCCTCCTATGTGTTAATCTAGACCTCTGTTCCAAATTTCATTTCGATTCCTTCAGCCGTTTTGCTGCAAAAGAGTAACAATCACAAACTCACACATCCTCACATACTTTCGTATTTATAATAGTATTATATTATATTATAGTAGGATTAAGTTTGCAATATTTAGGGTCTGTTTCACAATATCTGGATAATCGTTATCTACCAGATAAAATTGAATTAAGAACGTAATTTGTATGAATTGTCTGTCATGTACGTTTATCAGGTACTTATATAGTGTAACCAGCGCTTAAGGTTGATTTTTCCAACGCCAGATAAATTTGAACAGACGAAACTTTGAATATTTGACAATTCTTCCATACTGAAAACTGGTCAATTTCAATTTAATTCTACTGTTACGAATTAATTGATGATTGAAAATTCGACTCTAAGGGTACCGTTCTTAACTACAAGTTCGTAAAAAACATCTTTTTCTATAGAAATATAATGTTAACTTGTCGGTGCAATATCAAAGGGAAACTGATGTTTAATTAATAAATTATGTTAATTTACATTTCAAAGTAAATGTAAATAGGTACTGCAGGATTGCTAATGTGAACAGTTTTTATAATCAAACCGCTTTGGATGCAAGTCAGTCAAATCGGATCTGATAAATCCAATTCTGATAGAATAAAAGTTGTTATAAAAAAAATAAAAAAATTATTGGACTGTAGTATTCATTCTGAGCAGTTTTTTTAAATCACCGAATGACTTGTCCCGCCTGGGTGAGGCGGCAGGGTACGGAGCGGGCGCCACGGAGGCATGTATAGCTGTGTCGAAATTACAGACTAGGTACTACTTATGTACTTATCCATTTATTTATTATTTTCGTATAGGAATGATTTATTCTGTACTTATAGCGCATGTTAATATTTTTGTAGACTAGGCAGTGAATCACATATTTTTATATATATAATAAAATTTCCAGTGATCATCGTTTACATTTCTGTTTCCTAGGTCTTTTTTTTTTGGCATCGAATGACTGCTCCCGCCTGGGTGAGGCGGGCGGGAGTGTCACACTCTTACTGACTAAAAACCACCCCGTTCCTTATCCTGTACGTCGAGCCGGACCCCTGGTTACCCGTTAGGTTCTCCGCGACATTCTGAGCAGTTTAGAGTCAATTTTAATTCTAATTTAGAGACAGCCAGCTAGATGAAATCATGGGTATGTAATCTGTGGATACTGGTTCAATTCCAGACTCCCAGATGCGACTAAAATTTAACTGAAAAAGCGTACAGCTGATCAGAATATTAGGAAAAGACAATTGTACATGTACATAACTTCACGCCTATCCCATGGGGGTAGGCAGAGACTATGGAAAGCCAATGACTACGATTCCTACATACCTCTTTCGTTTTATCAACAGTCATCAATCTTTACATGCATGCTCGTCGATTGAAAAGTCAATTCTAATATTGCACCAATTACATCCTATTAATATTAGAAATGCCTCGTTGGCTGAGTGTGAGTGAGTCGCAAGTGCGCCTGCCGGGCAAGGGGTCTCGGGTTCGATTCCCGGGTCGAGCAAAGTATCACTGGGTTGTTAAAAAATCTCAGTAGTAGCACGAAGTCTGGAATTGTGCCCGGTATATGGCAATAGGCTCAACCCCTATTACATGGGACTCATAACACAAATAGTGAAAAGTGGGTGTTACATTGTACAGTTGCATAATGTGCACCTCTGCCTACCCCTTCGGGGGGTAAAGGGCATGATGTTATGTATGTAATATTAGAAATCCAATGATTTGTTACTTTGTCCGTATATTTGTTATTCAATCACGTCAAAATGGCTGAAGAGATCGGAATGAAATTCGGCACAGAGATAGATTATGGTCCGAAATAACATATAGGCTACTTTTTATCTCACGGGAACACGGGTCAAGCCGCGAACAGAAACTAGTTTCAAAATAAACGAGACATTCACACATTTAGAAAGAGACAAAACATCTCTTTAACGCAAAAACCTATATAGACAGAAAGGGACAACATAAATGCAGAAATGTAGCGACATTCTATACAATCTTTTGTGACGGGATTTGAACCCCGTAGAAATGATTTCATGGGGCTTATAGCCTCATTATGAGGAGCAACGACCCCTCGTTTCCATTCGCTAATAATTAGTTTGTAGCAAATATAATGATTTTGTAGAAATATGATGGTTGTTTCGATTTTTGGCCGTAATTTTACGCTTGTTGCGTTCTGAAGGGGTAGGCAGAAGTATTGAGTCAGTAGAGAATTGTGAGTTAACGTCAATAGGGTAGATGGCGAATTTTTATGTCTATGCCCGTTTGGTAATTATTATTTAAAAATATTACACACGTATTTTTTATTTAAACAAATACTTTCGACGCTATTTTGATTTGAAATAACACGTGACGTCACTTCTAAGAACGTTTTATACGTAGAAATGACGTTTTAGACCCCACTCCTACACTTTGATTCGTTTTATCTAAGTATTGTTTTCTTATACGACAAAATAAAAAGTACATGTGTAATATTTTTTCATTATCTAACTGACGGACTAAATAGATTTTTAATTTGCATAACCCGTCATTATCTGTATTCCCGATATAAAACATTATGCATTTACTTCTCGATGGAATGGGCAGAGCTGTGCACCCACTTTTAGCCAGTTGATTTATGAAATCCATTTAATAAAGGTCTGTATCATCTATTGTCAAATACTATGAAAGACTCTTAACGATACTGCTCTAACAAATCTTCAATAATATTTCAAAACTAAAAAGAGACCAAATAATACAAACTCAAAGATCACATACAACAATCCCTAAAATTAATACGACAACCGTGTAAATTGTACAAAAGAGTCAAAATTAACTCTATAGTAAAGAACATTAAAGTTCAAAACCCAATATCGATAACCAAATACCAATATGCTACAATAATAGAGGTAGTATCAATACGAACGAAAATAAACTTTACATGACTGTAGCTAAAGTTTTAAATGGAATACAAGTAATCTAGTGTAAGGATTTTGCAGGTAAACCCAGCCAATGACTTAGATGAAGGCCGAATTAGTTTTTATTGATCAGAAAAAGAGAAAAAAAAAAAACAAAATGTCGAAGACCCGATTGAGATGTGATTGTAATAAATCCTGTGTAAATTTTATAACATGTCTTTTGTTAATATATTGATGTACAGAGACAATACATATTAGAAAACCTCCAAATTTGACCGGTTACGATAATCATCATATTCATCAACAGCTTATTCTCGTTCACAGCTGGACATAGGCAGGCCTCTCCAATGGCATGCCACTGAGCTCAATCTACAGCTCTACACATCCAACCACTATCAGTTACCTTGCGGATATCGTCACTCCACCTAGGTGTAAAGCACCCTACAGTACATTTGCCTAGACGCGGTCTCCACTTCAGAACACGTCTACCCCAAAAACATCAGTTCTTCGACAAATGTGACCGGCTCACTGTCATTTAAGCTTGCTAACTCTTTGGGCTACGTAGGTAAGTTTAGTTCTCTGTCGGATCACTTCGTTACGGATTCTATCCTTAAGAGAGAAATCCGAGCATAACCTAAATAGCTAGTTTCTCCACCTTAAATTTGTTGACTAGGCGCAGTGATATTAATACTACTATGTAGGTATTAGGAGAACATATACTGGGTAGAATTTCAGCCACTGTATTAATACTGAGTATTACAACTACTAGATTCGGGTCCCTGTAGAAAATTTCAATTAAGAATTTGAAATCTGCTATAAAAATGATATAAATCAGGAATCCAATAATAAGTCCTTTGGTTAACTCTAGAATCGAAACAAACTTTTTAGATTTCGAGTATTTACAGCTACTCAGTGATTAAAGCAATTACTAAAAAAGCTTGAAAAATTTCGGAAATTTGGATGAGAATCAAAATTGCTGACGAATTTATGAATCATCGATAGAATGATAATCGATTTTCACGTAGCGGTCCGATTAATCGTGTAATTCGATTCGATATATCGAAAAGTTTTTGTATGAGTCATATGAGATAATAGATGGTAGAGAAGTTACAGAAATGCCTGCCATTTATACATAGGGTAGGTGAAAATGTAGTTTTTACAATTAGGTCTTAATAGATACTATAACATTTTGCTAGTATTGTGTATTAGTTAACTTCGTTATTAAAACAGATGAACCTAATTTAAACGCTGCAAATTCCAGATCATTCTAATCAGTTACATAAAACTTAATAAATCTTAGCTTAACTCAGAGATCGAAATATACTTTATGACAAAATAAACAATCCACGGACAGAGACGTTGCTAAATTATATTTATCATATGACGTTCATAATACATTTTTCAATCTTTGAAATACATTATCACTTTGACATTCAAATGACACATCAAAACTGTCAAATGTCATACAAATGAACCAATAATTTGGTTAGCACACAGACACATTTGTCATTAAAAATATCATAGTTATTCACAAGAAGTTTATTTTGAACAAGAAGAGACTACAAACTCGGCTGCCAAATGATGCAATTAAAAACATAATTCAAGCCGCTGACTTTTATGCCTTTGGCGCAAATTAAATCAGAAACATCTATACACACACTGTAAATTTTCAAAAATAAACCTTTTGTCTTAATGCCGAAAGAAAACTCACAAATACACAGACAATCTCCGAACATTCTTCAACTGGATTTACGTTACAAAATAAAAATAAACTGTCTCCACCATATTGCTTTTTGAAATGACAGGAGCATCAATCGCCATCTTTGATGTGAAAGCGCGCGAATCGCCACATTTCTTTTAGAAAATATCCGTTAAATTTGAAAAATGTGTTCCTTCAAGTTGTTTTTTAATTATTTTTCTTTTCTAATTATGTAAATGGATTCGTAATTAGAAATAGATTGTCTTGTGTGTTGAGCGGTTACAAGCGCAGCTGCTACGTTCTTAGATTCAATACTCGAGTCAAGCATAAATATTATCAACACATTTTGGTTTTCTTAAAAATTGTGTAGTATAAGGGATGGTGCCCAATAAACGACAATAGGGTCGTCCCCTATTACAAGGAAGTCGCTTAAAACCACCTCCAGTATAACTAGAGTGTATTTTTTTGATCTCAAAATAAAATTAAGAAATAGTAATCTTTAAAAAGCAAAACTTCTTTAGAATTCATTGACAGTTTACAGTACACAAAAAAAACTTATTACAAAGCTTGTGAAATAAGTAGTCTACGTTTTCGTATAGACACCGGCTTATCTAGCTAACCTGAACAATCAAATAGACTTTCAACTTTAAAACAAAGTCATAAGATTATTAATACATTAAAGAAAATTGATTAATAAGGGTAGCTTGATCAGCAAGCATCCTAAAATAAAGACTTTAAACGAAGCCATCAAATGCACGCCCATAAAAAATTGATATTTTTACAACCACTTTTATTGTAAACGTTTCATAATAATTATCATTTTTATCTTTTAGCGAGTCGTTGATGCTATCTATATCTTAATTGTATACTTATATTAAGTTTTTAAATTTTAATTATTAGTTTTTTTTTTTAATTATGTATGTCCAGTGGTTCTAAAATGTTTATCTGTCCCATGGACAGTATATATTGGCTTGGACAAGAAGAGCTGTGAAGGCCGTGTTTGGAGAAGCCTTTATTATGTAATAAGCTGATAAACGAGGAGACGAACCACCTAATGGTAAGCAATTCGCACCGCCAATGGACACCCACAACACCAGAGGTGTTACAAGTGCGTTATCGGCCTTTTGGGGATTAAGAATTCGAGAAATTGTTGGGAATCGGAAGGATTAAACTATCAGACACTAGTTATTTTTTAATCGCCATTTTTATCTAGTTTAAACAACGTAAGAGACGAGATAAATATTATAGTACACTAGGCAGCAGCTCAACAGCAGCAACTCACTTTTTTCAGTCACACTTCTTTATTAGATTTTCAACCCTATCGTTCAGGTATAAAGTTCAAAATCCAATGACAAAAATTGACAAATTAGAGTAGATTGATGTGCTAGCCACTACAGAATTAAGTATGAGATAATACAAGAGCACTCACTGTTACTTCACTCCAATCATATAGAACTCGCATACAGATCTACATGGTAAAATTCTTATTCAATTTTTTTAATAATTGGGGACTAAGAACGGATCAGATGACGCAAAACTGGGCACGGGCTCAACTCCAGACGTCATACGATTACTGGGAATTCTCAAATCAATCATATTATACCAACCTGAATTTCGCATAACCTACATTGAACTACAATATTCCCAGAATTCATCCATTTGAAAGATAAGAACCATACGTTTATTTACGAGCACGGCCGCAAATCAAGCTATACAAAACCAATATAAACTGACCGTCGAAAGTTTGGAAAGCCTATACAAAATGAGACTATAATAAACTGGTTAAGGGTTCGAACAGCTCAGTTGTGTTTATTTTTCTCAGTAACATCCACAACTTTGGGTAACACTGTTACAAAAATAACAAAAGTTAGAATAGAGACGTTCGTTTCACAAGATTAATATACGGCTATGATTTATAACCTGGTTTTGCTTGTAATTTATATGCTATTTCTTATCCGTCCGCGGTTTTAATAGCATGTTCGTTTTTTTGCCTTTTTTTAGGCAAACAGAGATCTGTCTTCAAGACCTCTATTATCATGTCTTAGTGCAGTTTTTTTAGCGGTCATCTTTTTTTTTTGTTGCTGTTAGCTGTTCTGGTTCGTTGGCTATAAGTACTGCTAATTAGTGTGTACCGATTTTCGGGTCATTATCTTTACTGTAGTGAACAAGATCGACTGTTTTGATTACACAAGTGTTGAGAATGAGTTGGGTTTGATTGTTGTGCCTAACTGAGCCATTAAATTTTACAATTATAAATAAAACACGAATCAAAATCTGTCTAACACTAAATCCTTTTTCAGAAAACGAGAATTTTGAAATTACGTCGATAATCTCAAAATAGGGACCTAAAAATCTAAAACATAGAAGTCATATTTGCACTAAGAACCATTCAACCAACACGGCCTTCCAAAAAAGGGAGAAAACAAACGAATAAACGAAATGTTCAACAGAATATGAACGATAAAATATAAACGTTAGACAATCCATTCCAAATCCGTACAAAAAACATTGTATAATATCATAATACGGAATCACAGCAAAATAGTAAAAGATTCATTTGCATTTTTGTTTGTTCGAACTAAAAGAAAAATGGCTGACAAACGACTTGTGACAAGCATTGGAACAAAATATCTGAAAGTCTTTTCGAAGCGGTCACTGACTTATTGAATAAAACTAAAGCTGTAAGATACGTATAAATACAGTACTAATGCAACTAACTGTTTGAACGTGTAAATGCTATAGATAAGAATGAACAAGAGACATAACATGATCAGCCTTGTATCCCCGAAGTGGTAGGCAGAGGTGCACATTACGGCACTTAATGCCACTGTAAAATATAACACCCCTTTTCAATACATTTGTTACACGCTGCTCATGAGGAAGAACCCCTGCTTACGAGGAAGAACCCTTTCCCATGAGTAGGGTGCGCGGTCGTGGTGATATCGCGCAGCCGATTTTTAGTTAATTTAGTATGTCTTACGATAGTTATTATGAAAACAGCATATTGTTGATCACACAAAAATATCACCCTATGACACGTTAGCCACGATTCAATCGACCAGTCACTTCACCTATGTTAAAATCTACATGTATATCTATATTATTATCCATTTATTTGAGTGTTATTATAGATACGCGAACAATACTAGGACAGGTTTCATTTACGATTTCAACTTCACTACGATGTGCCATTGGTCAATTGGCTATAAATTCGACGACCGTTTCAACTAAAATGTTTATGCGATCGCGTCTTGCAATAAAATTTAATTATTTTCCATTAATTTTTATATCACATACTTTTTTACTGTTTCTTTTTGTGTGTACTGAGAAACTTTCTCAATTTAATCCTCAGTTTTTGCTGTATGTGGTAGATTTATCATCGCCTCTATAATTGAGAGTAATCTTAAGAACCGAATGCGATTATATATTTGATAACTACCTAATTTCATCCGCTCTGCTAAGCACCTATTGATTTTAGCGTAGTATTTTATAGCATATAGCCTTCCTCGATAAATGGCCTATCCAACACAAAAAGAATTTTTCAAATTGGATTAATAATTTCTAAGATTAGCGCGTTTAAACAAACAAACAAAGCTTTATAATTGATAAGTATTAGAAGACTGAGCAGTAGCGCACCAGATCAACATCTATAAGTGGCCACTGCTGACGAAAGGCCTCTTCTCAGACGAAGAACGTTTGAGCATTAACCACCTCGATCGCTCAATTAGGGAGCTCAATGTAGTTTCACGATTTGTTCCTTCACCGTTTATCAGTGGTGATCTCTGATAAGGTGGCTCTTTGATAAGGTGGAACATTTTAAACTGCAGTATCCTGCAATCTAAAGTGCAGAGATTATGACATATCCTCTGATTATGACGTAATGGATGATCACAGTTCCCAGTCATGTGCTGGTGAAGTTGCTATAGGAGTCAATTTTAGTATGTCCATTTGACCATGGTTTGATAGGTTAATATCCAATTCAGTGAATTTCTTGATTTACAGTTTCAACTTTCTAGAGTTTGGAATTGTTCCCAATCCATGTCTATATTTACACTTGATATTTGATATATTATACGCGATAAATAGGTGCAACGTTTACTATGTCGTGCATAATACAAAAATTGTGATGTTATGTAACAGTGTATGTTTATTACAATTTGATCTTAAATCAGTATGACAAAAGGGTGTGTTTAGGCGCACCCAACTTAAAATATTTCTCAAAGATATTGTGGCAAGATAGCGCGTAATAGTAAGCCCTACGGCGTTGTCTGTCTGAAATCGTGGTTGAATAATATTCTGTAATTGTTTTGTACGGAGAATATTTTGGGTAGGGCAAATTTGAAATACTTTATCATAGGTAATTTTAGCCCATCAATCCCTAATAGAGTAGTTAAAGGTGCAAAAGCAATGCGACATCTAGTATTTGGTACACCGCTTTTTTATATGAGTTCTAACTCCTAAGTAATAGAGAATCTATTGGCGTACAGCGGGTACAGTCCAGCCTTTGTTTTTATACTGAAAGCTTCCAAAAATCTCAAAATACCGACCCATTCATGAATGCAAACCAAGAATCAAGTCAAGTACATAAGATTAATAAGACATCCGTCTCAAACAAATTTGCCCCAAAAATCATATAGATTTTAAACTACTTTTTACTACTACGATCAAACATCTACATGTTTAATTCCACCATTCCTTTAGCAAGCACAATAATAAAAATAACAACAGTATACCAAGGCGTAGAGTTGCCACTATTTTTTTAAAACCTCTCTGTTATTTGTCCAAACCGGTTCCAAACTAGCTTTGTGGTACGGTCAACTTCACAGCCTCGTTCACTTTGAGCTATACAAGATGTTCATAGTCTATATAACTTATAATCATGGTTACTTTCTTCTCTATATGGGTAGATATAAATTTCTTTTTTATAGGTTTTTTTTTTGTATCGCTGACAATTTTGTCCTTTTGCTTTGTACATCCAAAATTATGTGTTTGTGATGCATGCATACATGAGAAAATTCTAGTTCTAAATTTAATTCTCATTTATTATATTGCCATAGGATAAAAGTCTTAGTAAAGACTGATGACTGTATGAAGCGAAGGGGTATGTGAGAATCGTAACAATTGGCGTAACATAGTCTCTACCTACCATGGGAGACAGGCGTGAGGTGATGTATGTATGTAAAAGTGGACTTTAATGTTAAACAGAGGTTTGAAATCCAAATAACGCGTAATTTGTCCTATAATCGAATACAAACTACTTAGCACTCAAACTTGCAACAAAAATACGAGACGTATTCATGAAGGCTTTCTCTTACTGCCAATTTCAATAAACTATCTTAATCCAAAATCTGTCGATATAGATCGATTATTGACAGTACGTTGTACGGAGTTTCTGTCAAAAATCGATCTTAATCCACACATTTTGGATAAGACATGTTATAGAAATTGGCAGTTAATCAAAATGGACACTGTCTTGAAAGAAAACTAAAGAAAAAAACTGAATAACATGCAATTGTAGTTATTATCACTTATGTTTTCAAATTATAATGCGACATACAAAACAGCATGCCTTTTATCCTCGAAAGGGTAGGCAGAGGTGCACATTATGCCACTATACAATGTAACATCCACTTTTCACTGTTTATGTTATGAGTCCCATGTAATAGGGGGTGAGCCTATTGCCATATACCGGGCACAATTCCAGACTCCGTGCTACTACTGAGATTAAAAATGAGACGATTAAAATTTATAATGGGAGTGTTATAAATACCACATGTCATAGGTTAGCTACCTATGTTTTGGGACTTCTTTATAGAAGTCCGCGCGTAGTAGCGTTATCGCTATGTCATATAAATCCCATCTCAGAGTTCAAAGTCCCGAAATAAACGCCATAATCACGTTCGTATAATAACAATAAATATATCAACTAATTACATTTCATATTCTCTTTAGTTAATTAAATTTATTTCAAAATGGAGTTATGATGCGTTTAATATATTATGACTTTATGAGAAATAGTTATTATAACTATATTGTTAGTTGTAAGTGCTACTGTGCAGTATGAGATTTTGGATTCGATTCCTAGGTAAAAGAAATTCGTTTAAGTTTAGAAATTATGACCAGCTTTTAGTAATGCTTCAATAATATCGTAGAGTTCATGTGATCTGAGGATAAAAGGACTTCAGTTTGTATCTGTATCTCAGCCTACCGCCGAGAAATAACTAGATGAAATGCTTCAATTTGCAATTTTAAATATTAAAACCACCAAAGAACTGTTTAATAGAAATAAATACTCTGACATTAACTATATACCAGCAAAAGTAAATTTAAAAAACGAATAAAACATCAAACATGATCATGATTTCAAAGAGGTTAATACAGAAATGAATAAAACTATTCATAATGACGACGGAATAATTGAAGGCGGTTCCTATGAAGAAACAAACATTAATTATAATTATTTCATTAAGTGCCCAAAGCCAGAAAAACATTTTGCAAAGGAATGATATTTGCATGATTACTTTCTTGGTCATAATTTTGGAGAAAACAGTTAGAGGTACAATTAAATATCATTCGAGTACTATTTACCGTTTTGTGGTATTTATCCTAGCAATTATAATGTTTTAGACTAATATAAGTAAATCAAACGAAAATGAGTAACATTAATACTAGCTTGATTACCATAGAATACTCTTTGAATGAGCAAATAGCTTCACTAATGAGTGATAGATATTATTCAATTGATCACCAAGAGAAACAATCCCGATAATAACAAAAGATAAAAACAATAATGAAACACAAACAAATATTGTCATAGGACACAAGAAAGACCAAAAGCGCCCACCACTTCGATAATTTACGAACTACGCAAGACAACAAGACTTTAACGACACATTAACATCGAAAAAACCCTTTTCAAAAAAACCGAAACAACTTACATCTTTCTCAAAAAACAAGAGAAACGAAGAAAAAAACGAAATCCCTGACGTTTTTAACAAGTCGAAGACATCAAAAAGGTGTGTTATAGAAAAAGAATAACACAGTTTAAATTATTACAAACATGCATCCAAGATTGGTTCGTTCAGAAACCCTTCAGGAACTGAAAATAACTGAAAGTGATGTTAAAACAAACGTGTACCCAGAAACGCTAAGTAGATATTTAACTGTTTAGTTTAAAATAAAAATAGAACCACTCAACGGACTGTAAGACTTGGTTACTTGTTATACCTGTGGCGAGGTTACATCTTTATGTGTGAGCTTTATAAAAAGTTAACATAACATCACGTCCGTTAATCTCTGAAGGAATAGACAGACAGTCTGTAGTATACTTGGTGTTAATAGCTATGATATCAGACCAAAGGGTGCAAGCAATACTGAGCACTACGTTACATGCCATGCTGGTACTGTAAATTTTGAAATGGAAAACACTAATGATACTTTTTGGATTCAACATCTTGAGCTTGGCAGTCGCTATTGTTACTTTTTAAAGAACGCAGTTTGGTTTTAATGTACGATCAGAGGTAAGGTAAATTGATATTGATACTTTAATGATGGGCGTATAATGTAACCCTGAGGGACCCCAGTGTTTTTCTTACTTGTTTTTGAAGAAAAGGAAAAATACTTTTAACATGTAAAAAAATATAGACTGGTTTGACTTGCTGTCAAAGTTTCTTTGGTATTATTTTATGTTAGACAAGTTACCCTCTTGAAATATATAACTGTTAAATGCTGTTTATATTCAATAATTCGAAAGGAATGCAGATAGCCAAAAAAATGAAAATATCACTTGATGAAGCGAGACAAAAACATTAAACTACGATAGAAAATGTAATTACCCAAATCTGTAAAGCATTAAGAAATTCCTTCAACGACAGTTAAATCTAACAAGAAAGATTTCGACACGTCTGAAGATGAAAACTAAAGTGTATAGGTTACAGTTAAGAACTCGTTAGAATAACGACTTTTACTTCTAACTAATAATATTTGTAAAGACTCTAAGCCTTTTGTTCCATACAATTTATTGCTTCATGCTTTCTCATATCGTTAAGACTAGGGAGCCATAGTGCATATTGTACCGATTTTATGGCTTAAGCTTTAGCCAATGCAATGGTTTTCTAGGAAGTGACTGGGTATTCTATGCATTTTTGCTTGTAGGTAATCACGTTGTTGCCTATAACTTATGGGGTATTTTAAGCTGAACTGTTATTTGTAGGATTTAAATTTCTGTGTATATTATTTTACTTAGCATTATCTCTATAATGTGAACGTTCGTGTATATGTTTGTAATTCAATCACGTCAAAATAGCTAAAATAAGGAACTGGAATAGAATATGGTCTGTTCTGCTTTGACGGAACTCGGGTGAAGGTACTGGCAGAAGTTGTACGGAAGACAAACTTTGAAAACAATTCGAATGATTGAGACCAAATAGTTGCCAAAATATTTGTTCTGACAAAAAGTATAAAAAATTCGCATTTTTAGCAGAAAATCAAGTTTACGCCTTTTCACAGCAATGACGCATAGTAAACGTAAAATAGAGGATGTGTTCTCGAACAAAGGCGTGGTAGAAATGTGTATTTTGTAATATCTCGGGTGTTTGTCCAGTACCTTCCGCTCATGACATGTGAAATGCAAACAACAAAAGGTTTGTAGCGATACCAATATCCGTTGTCGATGAGAATTGAAAATTATGGTCTAAAGGCGACAAATTTTGACAAATTTAACTTAGTTTTGATGTTAAAACGGGATTAAAAGTTATAAATGGGCTAATCTATGTCATAATCTACCTTTATACAAAATTTTATCCAAATAAGATGTTCAGTAGTTTTGTGTAACGGAGTTACAGACTTCAAAGCATTAAAATTTGAAAGGCTTCATTAGATAATTCCATATCATAATCAAGTAAAAATAATAAAATTAATTAAAATCGGGACACATTTCATTAAGTTATAACTTTTTATCATAATCATGATAAAAATAGAATATCATTCAAAGAGAAATTGGCAGAATTATATCAAGATGGACGTTCGAGGAGAAATCTTTCGATCCAAAGAGTCTTTTTGTAATATCGCACCAATATTGAGGGCAGATTTTATTCAAGTCAACGAGTGTTTTGTTTATTTTTAAAGCTCGAATATGCTAAATCTTAAATCGATTATCCGTACTTTAATGGTGATCAAAAACTCGGTCGAGTTGATTTTGAGGTCTGTTATTGTGTTTGTGTTTGACAAAGCTATGAAAAAAATGTTATCAATGCAAAGATTTAAAGTTAATATTTATTAACTTTAAATCTTTGCATTGATAACATTTTTTATCGCATAGAGATAGATTATAGATCAGTGCCTTGAGCCAACGGCCAGAAGCACTAGTTTGCTAAGAGAGTAAAAATTCAATGTATGGAAATGATACTGACAAGTATAAAAATTCACGTCATTCCGATAAAATTTTTGATTTCTCGTTATACAAGCGCTTAAATGGTATCTGGCTAGAGGCTAATATAGCACATATGTCGGAATACTGAAAAGCTACTCAATTTTAAGTCGTGCTTAAGTATAGTTCTATCTCTACAAATTCTTTGTAAAATGAATGAGATGGCACGATATTTGAGCACGACTTAAAATTGAGTAACGTTTCAGTATTCCGGCAATAGTCTAGTTTTTATGCGGATTAATAATTTCCGAATGATCATTTTGTTCTCATTTGTCACATAAACATGTCATTTGCTCCTAAACCAAGTCACGGGGTAATAGCTTGTAGTCTAAAATTGTGATGTCGTCTTAAAGCTACAAACTATTTTTAAACTGACATTTGTTTAGAAAACAATGCACGACCAAAGTCACTGTTAAAAACCGTTTTGTTTTTAAAAAAGAGAATGAAACCTTTTTAGTGTCACGTTCTTTTTATCTTTAATTAGCTGCAGTTTAAATTTAGAACGTTATTTCTTTCTTTTACGGCCAGATGCTTTTTGAATCACACCAGAAGTTATGGAAACTCTTTTTTGATATATCGATAAGAATCCACCATTTTTTGAGATATTGCATTTCTTTATTTATTATGAATAAATCTTGGAGAATTGAGATAAATTGCTGTAAATGTCACATTGGAATGACTTATAGGCTTGCTGTGGATAGGTCGAATATCATTCCTATGCAATGACTCACATTAATAAGCTTTCCTCTGAATTCCTTTAAATATGGATTCAACCATATGCGTTGTTTTGTTAAAAACAGTAATTAATTTTGTCATCCATAATATTCTGGTCTTCGTCAATTACTTTAGAAATATCATCTGATTGATCTATTTCATTTTCTTTACCTTCAAAATCGATTGTGTCAAGTAATTTGACTAATAACGTGTCACTTTTTGGGCAATTACATTAGCTTTTGTTTCTAATCTCAATACAATTTGAAATGTCAAACGTTTTCTTATGAGCTACCTAAATTATATCAACTGTCGCTATTGAGTTACTTCTAAAAGAAAACCGGTATATTTCATCTACTATTAAACTATTTGACTATTTCATTAATATTGTTAAAACATGTTATTTAACACGTTTCCAAAATGGCACGAGAGTGCTTATTCGTGTCTATGGAAAAAATGAAATTTTCATTGTTATAACAACATCGTTGAAAATTTCATCTCTTCTAAATAGGTGTAGGTTTCAATTATTTTATTTAGCTATAAAACGCTTTCCACCATCTTTTTTTATGTTTCATTAGCTATTTCGATGTTAAAATGGCGTCTATACAGCCATTTTGTAAGATAGTGGTGTTCTCAGCGATTTATATTTAATTATTTTTTTAAATAAAAATTAAAAAGCTGAAATGCAAAATCAGTCAAGAGAAATGAGGTGAAAAAGGCTTCACTTTTAATACATAAAAGGTAAATATATCACATAATAAAAGCATTTTATAAAGAGAAAAATACTAAAACCAAAATCACAGTGGTCGGGACAAGACTCTGTACTTGTCCAAAAGATTTTCATTTATATTTATAAATAAATTCTAATTAATGCAATATCTGTTGTGTTGAAATTAAATTAAAAAAAATGTCTTTTGAACTAAAAATTAAAAAAAGCTACCTAATTCTTCTTTATATACGTTTTCCTATTATCTGCATTGATCCGTTAAGAACCCTAAGTCTTATTACAAATATCTTTTGCATAATGAAAAATATAAAAAATCGTTAATTCCTAAATGGTTTAAGAAACCTAATTTTATCATACATGTTAACATTTCTTTATATATAAATATTTAACTGATAGTCTACGGTTTGACATCTAATGAAAAGTAACTTCACAAATTAGTTCGATTACTCAGTAGGCCCATAATTACTTAGATAAAAATTAGGCTCTTGTGTCCCTTACAGACTAAAGTTTTGTCGTTTGGAACTTGATCGGAACTTGAGTTTTGCACATCCCTTCATCACCATTCGATTACTTACTAGTCGAGTCAGATCCACAATCCTTGGGGCACATCACTTATACTGTTCACTACTTAGTTTTTCATCTAACACTGTTTTTTACGCACATATTCACGTGTAAATCAGAGTGTCTGGGCGCAAATGCAGCGTGTGTAGAGTCTGTGCTGGGCCTGGCTTGTCGACGAGGTCGGGTCGCGGTGGTCGAGCCGCCCGGGCGCACATTCACCGAGCCAGGGGCGCTAAAACCGCGCTCGCGGCCAGGGCGAGAGCGAGCGACGAAGCCAACGCAGCCCCGCGCGAGTGAGACAACTCCTCACTCTTGATAACTTCATTCGGCGTCTTGTCGTACTTGTGCGTCTTTTTAGTGACCGGCTTCATTGTTGTCGTGGTCGTGGTGGTGGATGGCGTGGTGGGTGGTGGCGGCGGTGGTGGCAGGGTGGGCTGTGGTTGCGGCGGAGGAGACTGCTCCTCCGGCTTGCAGCACACCCGGAACACCAGCTTCATATTATGGCTCAGACATCGACCTCCAATGCGTCTGTGCAGATCGTCTTTACTAGAGGTCGATATAAAGTAGTAGTCCTTCCCGGGCAAGAATTCTAGTCCGCCCGGCTGCGGGGTAAATGGTCGGAAGGTGATTGTGAAAAACATCAATTTGTGCGGTTTATCGCATATAGCTATTATCCGAGGATTCGGATTTGTTATTCTACACGTATCGTACTCTTCTTTGCTCACATTATAAATTATATATTTTTCAGTGTCCTCCTCAAAAGTCCCTGGTGTGTACACTGGACATATTATGTTCACTTGGTCGTACTCGAACTGCGCGTTGCCTTTATTCAAGTCGAATACGTGATCGGTGTTGTCTATTCTAAATATGCTGTTTGTGGTATTCCAATGTATGTAGAAGGACTTGGCGTAGTTCCCCATCACACTTTCGATGAAGAAAATCAGCACCAGGACGGTCCACGGCGTGTGACGGAGGCCGAAGTACGTGAGCGAAACCATTCTGACTGGTTTACTCGACTCGCATAATACGACGGAGACGCTACGAACTCTGTGCTACCTACACTGTTTCACACAAACACCAATCCATATTTACATTCAAATATCACTAAACACCACGGAACGTCCACAATTTCACATATAAAACACGATCAATCCATTCAGAGACGCCGCGACGGGCCCTCCATGTTCCTCCGACCGCTAGATTCTATTCAACGATAAATGAGGAATTTCATAGGACGTGGCCCGTTCAAAACGCTTTGGAATCGACGTTTTCTTTGATTTTAACACTGGTTTGAACTTCACTGTGGTGTTAGACGGTTATTAGCGAGAGGATAAAGTTGAAATTAATCAATACATCACAGATTTTTTACAATACAGAGGTGTTCTTTGTATTGAGAACGGGCGACGCGGAATAGTACGGGTACGTAAGCGCCGCGCGGTGGTCGGCCGAACTACTGGAATGCGACCCGCGGGCTCGGTACGCATGCTCGCCCCCCTCCCCCGCGACACCGCTCGCCCCTCGCTAACGACGCGTTCCGAGCTTCGCCGAGCTTTCATTCTATCGCCATCTTTTTTAAAGTCTCACACTAATATTTTACACTTATATCATCTCATTCACCACTACAAACATTTAACTTTCATTTTATAATTTACACATATTTTTTATTTCAAACTTTAGCATAAATACAAACAATTTTATTCGAAACAGTTTTCGAATAAAGAGCTTTTTGCCCGTTCGTGAACGCAGCCATAAGCGGCCATTGAAAAAAGTCCACAACTGGTTTATAGTCGTAAAAGGGTATGACGCCGAAACATCGCACGGACCATACAGCACATTATAATCATTTATAATTTTATGCTAATTATGCCAAATGATTTTATTTCGCATAAACATTTTTACTTTTTTTTTCTCTTATCGATTTTATTAATGAAGCTTTTAGCATTCGATTGTCAATTAATATTAATCGATTATTTTGTACGGAAAATGTATAGTAACTGTATTTTATATAGTTATTTGGTGCTGTTCATGAAGAAAAATGAGATGTTTTAATAAATAATTAATGTTCAATTTTACGATAGCTATCTTTTACCAAGATCTGCTTCTTGTCTTTTGATTTTCAGTTCCTTCCCAGTCGTTTCAACCTTAGATGTATTTTAATTCAAATTATCAGTAAATATTACTGGGTTTCAACATTTCCAGTAATAATAATGTTTTGTGTAAATAGTTATTTTTAGTTCTCTTTTATTTAATTTAGTTAAGCTGTATAGTTCACTTGTGTCACTATATTTAGTAATAGTTACTTAGTAAGTATTTATTTTATTTAAGTTTGTATATTAATTTTCAAGTCCGATCAAGTATTACCTGTGATAAATGTAATAAAATAATACAGTATATAAGACGGTAATAACTGTCGACATCAATTTCGTTCCTACTCCAATACGACATTTCTCAAATAAACGATTTTGACTTTGACTTGGAGTGTCCCATTAACAAGAAATCTCCAACTCCATACCAAGCTTGGAGATATAGGCAAACCACTCTTATGACTGTAGAGGATGTCTATAGTCCATCTGGGGACATGGTTTGTTGATATTGTTGTTTAATAACTCTATAGAACTTTTGATAATTGACTCCCAATCGATTTCGATCATGGTGGCCAGTCTAACTAGACTAGTCCACTGCGCAGGAGATATGTATAATAGTGCTCCAGTGTGTGCACAAACACAGGTGCACTCTCTGCTCCCTTACTCTCGGAACCCGATGGGACGGCAGACCGACACGACCGAAGAGAGGTCAGACGTAAGACCAACGGCTTTACGTTTTTCGAGGCACAGGGATGAAACACTGCCGAACTAAGCCTGGGAGAGTCATGCTTCGGCACGAATAGGTCGGCTCGACCGGAGTGATACCACGGCCTCACAGAAAACCGACGTGAAGCAACGCTTGCGTTGTGTTTCGTCGTGTGAGTGAGGTTACCGGAGGCCCAATTTCCCTCCCCTTCGCCAATCTCCCCTATCCCTGAATCCCCAATGACCCTCAAATAATAATCCTAATCTCTAAAAGGCCAGTAACGCACTTGCAACGCCTCTGGTGTTCCAGGTGGCCATGGGCGACGCCGATTGCTTACCATCAGGTGATCCGTCTGCTAGTGTACCGGCTTATGCCATAAAAAAGTAATTTTATATAAAACTACCCACAACAACATATTATAAAGTACCTTCGAATTAAATACTATCTAATTAATAAAGCCACAATGCTAAGTGTATGTCAATGAGTCCAAGGTTCGGTTCCCGACAAAGACACTCATTAGCATTATGCAACAAATCCAACGTAATTAGAGATGATACGGTTTCTGACGAGTGTAGGGGAAGTATGATTTCGGAAAAAGTGGGGACTGGTTTTCTTTCTTACTTTATCTTTTACACATAACATCACGCCTTTTACCGCTGAAGGGATAGGCAGAGGTGCGCATTACGGCATTTAGTGCCAATATATGTACTTACAATGTAACACCCACTATTCACTATTTATGTCATGAGTCCCATGTAAAAGGGGGTGAGCCTATTACCATATACTGGGCACAATGTCAGACAACTACTGATTTTTTTTTAATGTAATAATACTTCGCCTAACCCAGGAATCTAACCCGAGACCCCTTGCCCGGCAGTCGCACTTGCAATCTCTCAACCAACGAAGCAGTCTTATCTTTTACATATTATTAGTATTAAAAAAAACGTATATCAGTTTCTTGTCTTCCATAGGTTAAAATAATTTTGTTCTCAGTATTCATTTAAGACGCCTACTTCTCATATAGGGTTCTATACCAATAGCAAACATCAATGCTGACTTCCGTTTTATAATGATGTACTTTGTAAGATTATTTAGACCCCACTGTCAAACGATAAAGGAAAACATCGTGAGGAAACCTGGGCTTATAACCTCTAATTATAAGTATGTAGTCGCCAACCAGCATTGAGCAAACGTGGTGATTAATGCTCAAACCTTCTCCGTGTGAGTCTTTGGTCACCAATGGCAACTTATAGGCTGTTGATGTATGTAACGTGTTTTTTTTAAGGGGGGGTTAATCATCGAGTTACTGCTATGAATGTGACGTGTTAAGGTCGATGTTACAGAAGACAAAGTTGATAAAAAGCTAATTAGAAAGTTACAAAGTCTGTCTTGAGTTGTTCGTTGAGAGTTTTCTTCTCCTGAAAACCAATTTCAAGATCTTTTCCGACCAAAAATAGGAACTGAATTCAATGCAAATCTCTTGGATATATGCATTTAATAAATAGATTATTGATAATCATCATCAACAGCCTAGAATGCCTACTACTAAGAAAAGCTTCGAGCGGAAAAGGTTCGAGCATTATTCATCACGCTTGCTCAATGCGGGTTGGCGATTCCAAACGTATAATTAGAAATAATAAGCCCAGGTTTCCTCACGATGTTTTCCTTCACCGTTTATCAGTGGTGTCTAAATAATCTAAGAAAATATTGGTATTGGTATTTATTATTGGTAAATATGACTCGGAAAAAGTCATATTGGTACTTGCCGTTGATAGGTTTCGAACTCGCACCACGGGCCACCACGACATTTATTATTGACAATAGTTATTAAAATTGTGTCATTAAAATTGTGTCAGTCTATTGAAATTGTGACAAAAACCCCGATCGATTTAGCGATTTTGGATTTAAATCGATTATTGACTTAGCTCGTACTCAATAATAGCACTTATGGCAACTCGACCTGTAAGGCATTCAGTCACCATTACTGGATTTTATGAACTGACTTTACGGGCAAAGCTTTCTCACTAGAGGTATATTAAAAAAAATCAAGACTTTACAAAGTAAATATCAATTCTCGTCGAACTCATAGCCACCATACCATTCCGCCCTAGTTCGTCACTGTCTCCTACCATGTATTATACGTACGTTTGACAAATCCTGTTACCATACCCTCCGTTAGCCGACCGTACACGATCGGATTAGCTAAATAAGGCTATATGAACATCAAACAAAAAGTATTTAATTTTGTCATGAATATCTAATTAGGTAAAAATCGTCTTAGGTTGGTCTTTGGCACATCATTAAAAATCCACACTCAGGGTTTGGTAGCGGGCCGTGGATCGTAGCATCTCAGGAGTCCTATTATCTGACAGAATAAGAAACAGGTCACATCTGCCGTTTGTCAGCTGAGCGGTGCGTGAGTGACGTCGCGACAGGCTCAAAAGGAGATGGCGGGATGAACTTGACATTTACGAAAAAGATTGACCGCAGAAAGCTATGCACAGAAAGGAGTGGAATGAGGGTAGGAAGGCCTTTGCCCTATAGGGAGATGACCACGGTTGAAAAAAAAATGTAAACTTATTGAAAATTTTCCTCTAAGGGCTCCACTGCCAGGGTTTATACTTTACACTGTTTGCCTACTCCATCAGATGAGGCAGGCCACGTCGCTCGAAGGATTGGCGGCAGATGGGGAAGTCCTGGAATGGAAACCACGGACTGGAAGACGAAGCGTGGGAAGGACATCTCCAGCACGGCTCTCCCATACTTAATATTATTTCAGTTATACACCTTAAAATTTATTCCGATTTTGTCCCGAAGTAAAATAGTTCTGTCTTGGTAATAAATTAGTTTTACAAAGAAATAAAATGTTTAAAACAAAAGATAACTGGTCAACCAGTGCAAATGCAAACTTCGAAAGCGCATACGAACTCATAGTACATTATGAAAACATCACGCCATGTAATAGGGCAGATTACTACTTTTTATTTTAATGTCCGTCTGGTAGATTATTTTAAATCATTAGACACGTATTTTTATTTTCTTACAGAAACAAATACTTTCGACGATATATTGATTTGAAATGTCGCGTGACGTCACTTCTATGTACATTTTATACGTAGAAATGACGTTTCAGACCCCACTCCTAAACTTTGATTCGTTTTATCTAAGCATTGTTTTATTATACCAGAAAATAAAAAAAATACGTGTGTAATATTTTTTCATTACCTAAATTACGGACTAATTATATTTTTAATTTTCATACCCTGTCATCATTCCAATTCTGGGAGAGGTTATTTCTCGTCGGATGGCACTGACGTGTAATGCTAATAGTGCCTACAAATTTATATAGTATAGTGTTTTATGTGCGAGAAATTTTTGTAACTGGAATTGTGCCCGGTATATGGCAATAGGCTCACATGGGACTCATAACATAAATAGTGAAAAGTGGGTGTTACATTGTACAGTGGTATAATGTTCACCTCTGCCTACCCCTTCGGGGATAAAAGGCGTGATGTTATGTTATGTCATGTTATGTAAATTTTTGTAACCTAAAAAAATTACTTATTTATTTATGTATTTGTTTTTACTTTAAAACATAGAAAGTACTTCTTAGGGCAAGTTGATTTGCCGCGGGACGAAAACGTAATAGATTTCGGTGTGTGTATTTATCAACTTGTAATATACTCATGTAGAACATGCTTGAACAAGATACAAGTAAACCAATAAATAAATATTGTCACATGTCTACTAGATAGCTTCTAGTTTCGTGTGTTTGTTAATGCGTTTTGATATCGGGAACTGATACACAGGGTTGTTTGCTTACTGATAGGTATTTATAGGCTGTTGTAAGTGTCTGCCTCGCCTCGTTGGCCGAGTAGTCGCAAGTGTGACTGCCGGTTTGAGTCCCGGGTCGGGCAAATTATTACTGACATTTAAAAAATTCTCAGTAGTAGAATGGAGTCTCGATTTGTGCCTAGTATAAATGTGAAAAGTGGGTGTTACAGTGTATTTTTTTTTGTTTTTTTTTTAAGGGGGGAAAATCATCGAATGACTGCTCCCGCCTGGGTGAGGCGGGAGGGAGTGTCAGACTCTTACTGACTAAAAACCACCCCGTTCCTTCTCCTGCACGTCGAGCCGGAGCCCCGGTTACCCGTTAGGTTCTCCGCGACTCCGAATCGGCATCGGCCGTATTGGGCCCCATCTGAGGTGGTCTGATGGCTCTTTGAGGCGCGCGCGGAACGCGACGTGCCGTACGCTCGGGTGTTACAGTGTATAGCAGCATAATATGCACCTCTGCCTACCCCTTCCGGTATAAAAGGCGTGATGATATGTATGTCATAGGTGTCAGTGACTTCATTGATGAACCCTAGTTGGTTATTTCAATTCGTAATCAATCAAATCAAAAGTTGAATTAATGAGATGTGTATAATTAGAATATGAATTTTAATTTAATAATAGTGCGAAATATTTTATTAGTCAAAATTCCCAAACGGTGACCGGTGACCGCTCTCCACTAACTACATTATAGACCTTATTTCCGATGTTTAGAGACTACTTTTGCTTCAACAAATTTAGGGGATTATATTTAAACAGGTTAATATTATAGTTCGTGTGTTTCTAAGTATGTTTGTTACACAATCACATCAAAACGGCTGAAAAGATCGGGATGAAATTTGAAACGGGGGTAGATTATGGTGTGAAAAAACACATAGGCTAATTTTTATCCAACGGGAACGTGAGCATTGCCGCGTGCAGAAGCTAATATGTATTGTAGAGGTATAATTATATCGGGCATTTTAAACAGCTTTATTTCTGGAATCCATCAGTTGAAGGCTCAATCCTTCTAAAGCCGACATCGACAAAGCATTTGCAACTCCTCTGTTGTTGCAGGTATCCATGGGCGGCGTTGATTGCTTACCATCAGGTGATCCATCTAATCTTATTCCCCTATCTTGTAATAAAGCAGTTTCGTCTATGTAAAACTAATAGCAAACAAAAAGTAAAAACTAAAAAGCAAAAAATAACTAGGTATTATTAGTACCAGGGTAGGTTACCCACCCACTGATAGGTTAAAAGTCAGCGCCATGAGATCCTGACTTTATGGAAATGGGAACATCTCGGGAGTATACCCTTTCAGACAAAACAAGAATTTTGGAAATCGGTTCACAAATGGCGGAGTAATCGGTGAACAAACAAAAAAAACAAAAAGGAAACAATCAGCCGAACATGGTAAGTATGTACCTCCTCCTTATTTTGAAGTCGGTAAAAATCGGTCACTTAGTCACTATTTCTTATTACACCAACGCAGACAACTACCGCCATCTAGCGACAGAGTTACACAACTCGTGTTGAAGTTTAAAGTTCAACAATACATTAGTAACACAATATGCTTATTCTGTTTGTTTGCGATATTGATAGCTAAGGGGTAAAGGTTGTGGTACATTATGGCGTAACATTGGGATGATGACAGAGTATGAAAATTAACAATATAATGACTCCGTAAGTTAGGTAATGAAAAGTATTAGACACGTATTTTTTTATTTTGCCGTATTATAAAATAATACTTAGATAAATCGAATCAAAGTTTAGGATTGCGGGCTAAAACGTCATTTCTACGTATTAAAATGTATAAAATATAGAAGTTACGTCACGGGGCATTTCAAATCAATATAATTATCGTCAAAAGTATTCGTTTCTAAATTCTAAATTAGAATAGTCACACCTTAGCGTAAGACTTTTTTTTTATTGGGGGGAAATCCTCATGGACTACTCCGCCTGGGGAAAGGCGGAGGGGTGTGCCGGACTCTTACCGGCTAAAACCACCCCAGTGTCTCCTCGTACGTGTGTACGGGGCCGCGGGAGTCCTAATTCATCCACAGCCCCGCATTACAGTGCCGGCCCGTCCGTCCGGGCCTCGTCTCCTGCACCGTAGCAATGTGTAGCCACGTGCATCGCCTCAAAGGCGCGCCTTCAACTCGGGTCTATCGAATCGGGGGCGGGTACTTCCCCAAGTCCTTCGCCCCTGGACCTACCTTAGTGGAAGACTAGCTTAACTTTAACCTCTCAAGTCGCTGATGTAACGTGTTTGCGTTCTGTTTCGAGAAGTCTGCTAAGACCTCCCTCTGTAAGTCTCAGAGGGGGACGATGATATTTTTTATTCGCTTAACTTAAGTTATTTTTAGAAAATATATTTTAGCTTTATTGGCAGTGCTATGAGAATGTAACTCAGGTATGACATACTAATTTTTTGGTTGCTATATTGATCTTTTTTAAATTTGCCGGACTTTTTCAGTCTCTACTTTCGTTTGCCAGACTCTAATAAACACAGGCGTAAGGTTGCAAGCCTTTCGGTTTTCCACCGGATACATTTCGGTGAGTGTGCGGAGGAATTGTGCAACTTGATTGCCCCTAATCCTTTCCATCATCGTACTACAAGACAATAGGCGTGTCGACAGGGTAAAAAAATCAAAAAAGTAATTAGTCCGTCATTAAGATCGCACGAAAATATCAGACACGTATTTTTTGTTTTATCAAATTAACAGAAGAATACGTAGTTATTCCGCATTAAAGTTAGGGAGTGGGGGGTGTTGACGTTACACTTACGGAGAAATCGTACCTAATTGTGACGTCACGCGTCATTTTGACTCAAAATATCTACATGTTTTTTTGGATACGAGAAAAAAGAAAAAATACATATCGAAGATTTTTAAAATATCTAAAAGACGGACAAAAAATTAAAAAATAGTCGCCATGCCTATTGGCGATGCATCACCGATTCATGGTAGATGTTCCACCCACACGCACGAAGCGCTTCGCATCAAGCTTCCTTGTGCGTCCTGCTAAGGAGTGGAATTCCTTGCCAGAGTCTGTATTTCCTGAACGGCATAACCTGAGGTCTTTAAGGCCCGAAGGTTGCTTATGGGACGATGTGCTCCATCGTAGACCGCATCAACGCTTACCATCAGGCGAAGGAGTGGTCAGACGTCCGACAATCCAATTTAAAAAAATCCAATAGTGGACTGTCTCTCTCTGAAAAATAAAAGGTATGATGTTATTTCCATTAATTCTTTCCCATGCTCTCATCCAGTTCGATAGTCTGGCTAACTTTTCCGCCAACTAGATATACAACTAGGTTGAAACTTAGATATTCTGGGCAGAATCTAAAATTATCAGATTTCAGATCTGAACGCATAGGCAAGTGGGCCCCTGTGTACTGGTGCGGACAAAACTGTCTGGGAATTAATATATTATGATTTTATTGTCCTTAGGGCTTTCGTTTTCGATGTACATTTAGCTAGGATTTTAGTGCTACATTGTTCTCACACAATTGAACCAACGAAACTGTGTAACTAAAAATTGTATTGTGAACCTGATTGAAAAAGAGTAACCTATGGAGTTTCTTGCTCGTTCTTCTCCATAGGAATTTACACCTTGGATGAAATAGTTTCACTTTAACATTTTTTGTTGACGTTCAAAAGTGCCTTCCTGACTAGTACCAATTATAAATTCGAAAGTTTATGACTGTGTGTTTGTGTGTATGTTTGACTCACTTACGTCAAACCTGCTGAACGGATCGGGTTAAAATTCGAAACAAGGATAGATCGTCCGTAAGTCGGTGATTGGGGAGATTGGAGACCCCCTTCCCAATTGGACCTCCAGTTACCCTCACTCACACGACGAAACACAAAGCCACTGTTGTTTCACGTCGGTTTTTTGCTCAGCCGTGGTATCACTCCGGTTGAGCCGGCCCATTCGTGCCGAAATGTGGCTTAACAAAAGTGTGACGATTGTTCTAATGACAAAATTAACTATTTCTAGTTTAAATTTCACTACACTTAAATACAGTTATCTCCGCGACAGTCCTTACTTAAAGTTTCGTGTGTCGGTGGAGCCGGCTTCAGACTAGCCACTTATATCTGAAATACTATCTACATCACTATATCTACCTGTAGGTAGGTACTGTATTTATTATATTTAAACTAGCTTCTGTCGGCGGTTACGACCGGGATCTGTAAGAAAAAATCCTATGTATTTTTATAGACAATAGTCTACTTATCGTTTCGGACTTTTTGTCGTGATTAAGTAACGAATATACTGCAATGTGAAGCAATGAGGGAGACGTGTTACTGTTACGAATAACTTTAATTAAGTGTCTTAAGAACTAACTTACACTACTGTTATAGTTTGAAATTGGAAAGGTCTATCGTTGGACAATAAATTCCACTGTATTAATCACAGCTAAACGCAGATTAACTAAAAATCGCGGGATTACAGTCGTAGCCCAGTAAGTAGGCTGCGCAACATCGCCGCGACCGAGCACGCTGCTCATGAGGAAGAACCACAGAGGGATCTATGGTTCGAAACTAGTATAGCTTTTGTCAATATGTTCACGTAAGTAACCCTCGATTTAATTTAGTATGTCTCACGAAAGTTTTTTTTTTTTGTTGGGACAAGCCCGCCACAATTTCCCAAATCTGCTGCAACTCCTGTAAGCCAGGATCTACAGTAGATACAACCGGAGATATGAAAATACCGGAACACTGAAGTCCAACGCGTCCCAGGGACATGAATGACTGTCTTGGTTCCTGAAACGATGTAAATCAGAAGATATTATAAGTGGAGAAGGAAAAAAAACGATAGTATCTAATTTCTTCGGTGAATTACTGCAGGAAACAGAATGAAATAAATAAAAACAATATATAAATGAATTAAGCCTAAAGGCACAAAAAGAGACTGTACAACTGGGTGAAGCCCGGTCGCCAAGCACCACGGAAACTTGACTAAAAACTAAGGGGGGTCCTATGTGTGAGCTGTTACAATACTTGCTTCCAATAATAGTTATTATAAATCTCACAATAGTTATTATAAAAAGCTGAACGCAAAGTTTTGCCTGAGCTCTTACTGGATAAAAAACCTTATTCCTACTTTTGTTTTGAGATGGAGCCTTAGCAACCCGCTAGATCGTTTGCTGCCTCAGACCCTTTCTCGCTTTTTAACTCAGACGCAAAATCAAGGACACGACTATATTCTTCAACAAAATATCACCAAAACAAAATAGCGGTAATTACGTAAAATTCCGTCACCTTCCATTTTTTTATAGGTACTTTTACGATAACACTTTTACCGCTTACAAAAATAAAAAAACTGTTGCATTTCAATGTAATACAACTCATAATAATATATTTTTTCGAAAGAAATATTTATTATGTAACTTTGAAGTTCGAATAACTTTCTTCGTAATAAAAGAAAGGCTTCCTAAATAAGTAATAAAGTAATAAAAGTCTGTCGGTCTGTCTGTTGTAACCAAACCCTTCCTAAAAGGGTTTTTGTGTCATTAACTTATAGATAAAGATATCGTTTTGTGTAACATTCTGTTCATTAAAACATCGTTATTGTTGAAGAATTACCGTTATTTTGTGACAAGGTATGGGGTTCGTTATGACTCATAACCAGTGATCGGAAAAAGGTGAGCTAATTTATCTAAACTTCAAGGAACAAAAACAAAAAAGTGCAGACTTCCTTACTACAACATTTTTTTCAGGAAAGTTCCGGTCTTAAGTGTAATAAATACTTTTCTGCAAACCACATCAATTAAAATTCAAGCCATTGTGAGATAATCATGCACATATATACATAGAGAGTCCTTCTATGACTATTTTCTTTTTTATATATATACGTTGCCTCGTTGGCCCAGTCGTCGCAAGTGCGACTGCCGGGCAAGGGGTCTCGGGTTCGATTCCCGGGTCGGGCAAAGTATTACTGGGTTTTTAAAAGTTCTCAGTAGTAGCACGGAGTCTGGAATTGTGCCCGGTATATGGCAATAGGCTCACCCCCTATTACATGGGACTCATAACATAAATAGTGAAAAGTAGGTGTTACATTATACAGTGGCATAATGTGCACCTCTGCCTACCCCTTCGGGGATAAGAGGCGTGATGTTATGTTGTTTTTAAATATGTTACTCCACACTAGGATTTTCTCCTGTGTCGTGGGTGCGTTTACAAACATACAAGTTCACATACACATGACACCCAGACCCGGAACAACAATCTGTGGATCACACAGAGTTGTTCCGTGCGGGAATCCACCCGCGACTTGTTGCGCAGCAGCCAGTTGTCTAACCACGCGCCAACCGTGCAGTTAGACTCGAAACTAGTATCTAGCTTTTCTCAGTACCTATATTCACGTTTATAACCCGTAATCTTTAGTTAATTTAGTATGTAATCTTTATATACCTATATAATCCTGCTGTACGTGTGCATGTCATTGAACTACTCCTAAATAGATAATAGATTAAATTCAGTGATCGTTGAAATATCTGTGTCATGATAACAATGTTTCTATTCCGTTTTATTTTTATTATATTCTATTTAGTATTTATCTATTTATTTGTATGAGATCTTGGCAACAGGCTAGTGCTGAAAATCAGCGCCGCGACTCGAGCAATCGCGCTCTTGACGCGGCATTTTAGCTGAGTACTGGCCTTTTTGCACAGTGTACACTGTTATTTTTTATTACTATTTTTTTTCTTGTCTTTTCTGTAATGGTGTAAATAAACTGTTTTTTTTCTTTCTTTCTTCTTTTTTTCTAAACGGCTTGACCGATTTAAATGAATGTTTCTATACGCGTTTGAGTTGCATTCTGGATGGTTTAGATTCACAAATCAGCCCGGCAGATGGCGCTGCACTTGGTATCTAGGTTATTTATCTATACCTATTATTATATTTTATGGAGGACAACGTCTGTCGGGTACGCTAGTACTAATTATAAAAATATATGTAGATGGTATTGGAGGGTACTAGGTTTGTCATAAACTTCACGTTTAAAATACCTATCTCCATTAAATAGTCAGCTCTTGCAACACCAGGATTGCTGGATATCGGGATGTTTCAAACCGGCTAAACACTTTGGCAATGCGTAGAGATGTAGCTTCGTTGTGCATCACTTATACGACGGGGAGTGCTGTGTAGTGAATGATCTGTCGTTGTCGGTATTTCCAAACAGATACGACATTCAAATCCTCAAGAAGAGAGCGTGTTCCTTTTTAAAATGCAGGTAATACACCTGTGACTCCTCTGGTGTTGTGGGTGCCCCGATCGCTTACCATCATTTGATCCGGTCTGCTCGTTTGCCTCCATAAAAAACCCCGCGATAATAATAGGGAAAGTGATCCTGGTGACGTCATGAGTCCAGTTTTAAACCAAAAACAATTTTAATTCTCTAGCATACAACTAATGCACCGACTAAGACAATTTTAAACTAATTATATTTCAGTGAAAACAAACAAATCTTAAGTATCGTAATTTTTTTACCGCCAAAGGTAAAAATAGTTTTAACTATTTCTCAAAACAATAAGCCTTATTTACTCAAAAACCTAAAAAACTGCAATATCAACCTTAACATTTAGCAGAAAAGGTACAAATTCAAATAGCAGCTCTCACAAAACTAGTTTCATTGCAATTTTCAACCGTATTACAAAGACTTAAATCTGAATTTTTAACGTACAGTAATTTTATGGTGCAAATGACGCATGCGCTCCAGTGATCTGCGCTTGAACAATCGATTTAGTGTTGCGCGTGTTTTATGCGCGCGAAGTATTACGCGTTTGACGTTTCGACGAAATAACTTTAGTAGAGTGCCGATAATGCACGAAGATTGACGGACATTCCCGATGAAAAAAAATTGAGCTCCAATTTTCACCAGGTTTTTACCAGCTGCACATTTTTTTTTTAAGAGTGGAAATCATCAAGTAATTTCTTCCGTCTGGATGAGGCAGGAGGGAGTGTGTCTGACCTCCCTCCCACCCTCCCACCTCTCTGTCTTACTGAGCAGGAGAAGGAACGGGGTGGTTTTTAGGCAGTAAGAGTCTGACACTCCCTCGGCGGGAGCAACAATCGATGATTTTCCCCCCTTAAAAAAAGAAAACAAAAACCTTTTACGTTCTCCGCGGTACGGATAACATCATAGAGACTAGAGATTATGGCAAAATAATATCAGATTAAAGATGTTTATTTGACTGGAATTTAGTGTTACATTAAATAATATTTTCAATGTAAATGGAACGAAGCATGCTGAATATACGAAAATCTGACAAAATACATAATCAAACTATCAGAAATCGCACTAAAATAGAAAAAACTAACACAATAATGACCAGAATTCGAAAACTTAAGTGGCAATGGACAAGTCATACAATAAGAGGCTCCGAAAAATGGAACAAAAGCATAGTGATTTGATACCCTAGAAATAGAAAAAGAAAACGAGGCAGACAGTTCAGAAGATGAAAGACGACATAAGAATAATAGCAGGAAAAACATGGACTAGAACAGCGCTAAACCGAGCAGAGTGGATAGAGATGGAGGAGGCCATTGCCAAAGCTGGGCAAACAGGCGAAGTTGTCGATGTCAACGACTCACCAGAGTTGCAATTGTAAATTATTTTATGTAACGACTTTGTCTGAATAAGCTTATTATATATTATTATTAGTGTCACATTGTTCTCGCACAATCCAATCAACAAAACTATATAACTAGGGAATCGAGTTGTGAACCTGACCGGAAAAGAGTAATCTATGGAGTTTCTTGCTCGTTCTTCTCCATAGGAATCTACATATTGGCATGAGCAAATAGCTTCACTTTTGATGATTATTTTCTTGACGTTTAATCGTGACTTTTCCAAAAAAAGTCGGTTTGCAAAGAAATTTTATTTCAGTATTGACCTTAGTTCCACCTGTGATAGATCAAACCAGCAAGAAAGGTAATCGAATCTTGGCTAAGACCTATATTTTTGTTTCTTGTTTGTTTTGGATTGAAAAAATTGAACCGCATGGCATGGCATAGCATGGCATGGCATAGCATGGCATGGCATAGCATGGCATGGCATAGCATGGCATGGCATAGCATGACATGGCATTGCATGGCATGGCATAACACAGCTTAGCATGCCATAGCATAGCGTAGCATAGCGTAGCATAGCGTAGCATAGCGTAGCATAGCGTAGCATAGCGTAGCATAGCGTAGCATAGCGTAGCATAGCGTAGCATAGCGTAGCATAGCGTAGCATAGCGTAGCATAGCGTAGCATAGCGTAGCATAGCGTAGCATAGCGTAGCATAGCGTAGCATAGCGTAGCATAGCGTAGCATAGCGTAGCATAGCGTAGCATAGCGTAGCATAGCGTAGCATAGCGTAGCATAGCGTAGCATAGCGTAGCATAGCGTAGCGTAGCGTAGCATAGCGTAGCATAGCGTAGCATAGCGTAGCATGGCTTAGCATGGCGAAGCATGGCGTAGCATGGCGTGGCATGGCGTAGCATGGCGTAGCATGGCGTAGCATGGCGTAGCATGGCGTAGCATGGCGTAGCATGGCGTAGCATGGCGTAGCATGGCGTAGCATGGCGTAGCATAGCGTAGCATGGCGTAGCATGGCGTAGCATAGCGTATCATGGCGTAGCATAGCGTTGCATAGCGTAGCATAGTGTAGCATGGCGTAGCATGGCGTAGCATAGCGTAGCATGGCGTAGCATGGCGTAGCATAGCGTAGCATGGCGTCGCATAGCGTAGCATGGCGTAGTATAGCGAAGCATGGCGTAGTATAGCGAAGCATAGCGCAGCATAGCGAAGCATAGCGCAGCATAGCGAAGCATAGCGCAGCATAGCGAAGCATAGCGTAGCATGGCGTAGCATAGCGTAGCATGGCGTAGCATAGCGTAGCATGGCGTAGTATGACATGGCGTACCAAAGCGTAGCATAGCGAGGCAAAGCGTGGCATAGTACGACATGTCATTCTGCATGGTATGGTACGGCATGGCAAAGCATGGCATGGCTTGGCATAAAACGGTATGGAACGGCATCGAACAGCATGGCATTACATGGAATGGCATAGCATAGTCTGGCATAGCATAGTATGGCATAGCACAGCATGGCATAGCATAGCATGACATTAACTAATATTAATACTGATATTAATGACATACTACGAGTTCGTCAGTTAAGCATACTAGCATTTCACCAACCAAGCAGTAAATGATTGAGTAAAAATAATATTCAATTAGGTAATCACGACTAAAAATAATTCTTACATAAACTACATACGTTTGATAACAACAATAACTTCAACCTCTCGTTTTTTAAGTCGTTTAATAATTAATATACCTTCTTCTAAGTGTGATAGACCCTTTTCTGAAAACTGCATCAAAATTGGTTCAGCCAATCTCGAGATAATCGTGCTCCAACACATACGTACTAAAAATCACACTGAGAACCCCTTTCTTTGGAAGTCGGTTGAAATGATTATACCTCTATACACGTAAATAATAATATTGGAGTGTCTGTATTTGTAACTAACTTAATTAAATTAGACTAGTAGAGTGCATGTGTCTCAGCTTGGAGTTGTCATGCTCACTCAGAAGTCTCATTGACAGTGGCACGGGCAGTGGATCGCTCGATTCCCTACAACATGGTTGAGTCGGGTGGTGCTGGTACGTGTCATGTTCGTGAACGGGCGCTGTCAAATGGGACTGGTCAGCTCCAGACTGCATTAAATTTGTTGTCCCCAAGGTTATTTTCTTTTCCGCCTCCTTGGCCAATTGTATTTTGTCTTTTTATTATTGGATTCAACGAAAGAATATAACTAAAAGTTGTATTGTAAACATGATTGAAAAATATGGAGTTTCTTGCTCGTTCTTCTCCATAGGAATCTACACTTTGGAACGAGCAAATAGCTTCACTAGAGGACTGACCGAAATTTTTTTCTTATCATTTAATATTTAAATATTTTGTTTTGTCGTTCAAAAGTGCCTTCCTCGTCTAATTGAAATAAATGATTTTGACTTTGACATTGACTTGGAAGACATAAGCGCCCCCGCGGGTTCGTTAGTGTCATTATCTCAAGTGCTTCAGGGAGAAGGTCACCTTTCCGTATTTTTCGGCTGGCCTCCAGAGTGAAGCTACGATAGTAGTGATTCTGCTCAAAAAGAAAAAACAGTGCTCGAATAACTTCGGAGTTATAGGCTTCGTTCAGTGAGTATGCTGGGCGTAGGTTCTACGCCCAGCATACTCACCTCAGTGCGCGAATATCGAACGAGCTATAGGTACAATTTACGTCTCAAAAAATTGTGCTTGAAGTAGTGCCCAATATCAGTCCAATTTTTGCTTGACTTTTGACTTAGAAAACCATTAAATTTTAATGTAAACTTCTACATACTAACGTAAAATGGGGTACAGTCGTCGACACATGTTTTTGGACAAAAATATTAAACTTTCTAATTGTAGACTTCATGTTATTGGAAATAATTATGGTATTTTCTCACATGTCAAAAACTTTCGATTAAATGCATTATTATATATTTTATAAATAATAATAAATGAATGAAACTTTAAGCGTAAATGAAGTCTATTACTTCATTGCATTGTGTGTTTGTCTGAATAAAAACAGTCATTTGCAGCCAATAAAATTAATATCTTGAAAAATTGTAAAAAGGAAATTATACAGTTTCTTTTTGTATATATGTTGCAGGCAAAACTTATAACCAGTCAAAACTAGTACTGTGACATAGTTATACAAATTTTTAAAACTCTTTCCAATAGTTTCATCAATGAAAGGTTTAGCAATAAAAAACATTTTTAATTACTTACGTTATTTATTACTATTTAAAGGGCCAAAGTAATCAGAATTCTAGTTAACTAGTTCACAGCTTTTGTTAACATTCATAATATAATCAATGTAAATAGAAAAAATGGTAGTTTTAATATTGTATATAATATACATATAAAAAAATGTTTAGCCAAATATTGGTAAAACTTTCTAAAATATAACACGTAGGTACTTGTACTTTGTTTTACTGCTACAACGTTTTAATCACAATAAAATTATCTTAAAAATAAGTATAAATTGAGCAATCACAGCGCCATCTAGTATTTAAACATAAACAAATAAGTATAAATTGAGCAATCACAGCGCCATCTAGTATTTAAACATAAACAAATAAGTATAAATTGAGCAATCACAGCGCCATCTAGTATTTAAACATAAACAAATAAGTATAAATTGAGCAATCACAGCGCCATCTAGTATTTAAACATAAACAAATAAGTATAAATTGAGCAATCACAGCGCCATCTAGTATTTAAACATAAACAAATAAGTATAAATTGAGCAATCACAGCGCCATCTAGTATTTAAACATAAACAAATAAGTATAAATTGAGCAATCACAGCGCCATCTAGTATTTAAACATAAACAAATAAGTATAAATTGAGCAATCACAGCGCCATCTAGTATTTAAACATAAACATATTCATTTGCGTCGCGGGCGCCGCGCGTCGTAAGCCCCATACCTATTGACCGTACGTGCATCCATTACTGCCACACTATATTAAACTTTATCACATGAGGAATACAGGTCAATTCCGTAAACGTTGTGGTACCGTCCTTGATCCGGAAAATGATTATTTTGAATAATTTTGTCAGTTGTAATGTAAGCATTAATAACAGCAACTTTATTTTTCATGCATGATTTACTTCATTTGATATCTTAATCCTTCAAGCGCCGTGATCTAGACAAAATATATAAAATCATTGTTCCTAGCTACCGGGGTCCCACGCGACGCGCGAAGGCTTAATCATATTATTATAAAGTATTATTAAAATAATGTGTAATCAGCTACCCATTCATAGCCCTACCTTTTTTTACCATTATCCACAATAGTTCTACACTAACCGGGGACTGTCCTTGGGTGCATTTCTATAGTGCATACAGGGATAGTCGCCGGTGTGTGTCCTATTGCATTTAGATTAAAGTTGTCTAAAGGTCCTTTGCGCAGTTGGCTTCGGCCCCTCGTACGCGTCCCAAATGACCGGGATGCTATGGTCCCGTGACTGGTAAAGACACATACATAACATAATATCACGCCTTTTATTCCCGAAGGGGTAGGCAGAGGTGCACATTATGCCGCTGTACCTCTACAATGTAACACCCACTTTTCACTATTTATGTTATGAGTCCCATGTAATAGGGGGTGAGCCTATTGTCATACTATACCGGGCACAATATCAAACTCCGTACTACTGCTGAGATTTTTTTAAAAACCCAGTAATACTTTGCCCGATCTGGGAATCGAACCCGAGACCCGTTGCCTGGCAGTCGCATTTGCGACCACTCGGCCAACGAGGCAGTCTTAGAGGGCAGACTGGTAAAGCTATAATATAATAAAAGTATTCGTTATTTTACTTTGATTGATCCCATAATCGTAGTGGATACCCTTCAAGGGCTACCACTAAACCAATAAAGGGTTACAAATCAAATAAACACATCTATTTTTAAACTCTTAATCGTCTTGTAAAACATGACATTTCGACATATTTACTTTACCATCATACATTTTACTACAACATAATAATAATGAACTTTACCTATTAACAAAATAAAGACCAAAATCTATTAACATAACATATCCCTATGCACTTAAACCATTTACAGCGGTCTTTAAAGTTGAAAATCAATATGACACTTTTAAAAAAAGGATTTTATCAAACTACAAGAAGTGTTGATCAAAAATGTGCTTCAGCTTTAAGAGAATAATGTTGTAAGTTGATTGATGGTAAGTTTTATAAAATATTTTAATCCTGACGTATGACTATTAGTTCAAGATTGACAGTTTCATGATAAATTGATTGATTAAATGACGAATTATTTACAAAAAGACTTTATAAACTTGACTGTTTCGTGTATCGGAAAGGCCACAGTTGAGTACACAATCTCGGGTTCAATTCCCGGGTTGTGAAATATTTATCCGGTTATTTGAAAGTTTCGGTTATTAACATGAAGTCTCTTGAAACAATGACTGTGGCGCCTGGCTACTATACACTTACATGCAGAACATACACACAATGACACGAAGGACATCTGTGATTTTCTAGTTTGGCAAGGTAGGTATTATATAACCTACTAGTTGACCCGGCAAACTTCGTACCGCCTAAAAGTTTTTTTTTCACCTTTTAAACCTTCCCTAGACTTCCACAAACTCCAGACCAAAATTATCCAAATCGGTTCAGCCGTTTTCTAGTTTTAGCGAGACTAACGAACAGAAATTCATTTTTATTTATATATATAGATATAGATAACACACGCACACATAAATAACCAACTGAAATTTTGGTGCTTCAATCATTTCTAAAACACATTAAATATGTCTGCCTTTTTATTAACGTCTTTAGCGTGAAGTCTGAAGTTGTGCAGTGTTGCAATGAACAAACATAACATCACGCCTTTTATCCCCGAAGGGGTAGGCAGAGGTGCATACAGAAGTAACACCCACTTTTCACTATTTATGTTATGAGTCCCATGTAATAGGGGGTGAGCCTATTGCCATATACCGGGCACATTTCCAGACTCCGTGCTACTACTGAGGATTTTTTAAAAACCCAGTAATACTTTGCCCGACCCGGGAATCGAACCCGAGACCCCTTGCCCGGCAGTCGCACTTGCGACCACTCGGCCAACGAGGCAGTCTGCTCTGTTGCAATGAAATAGGTACATTTGCTGGAAAAAGATTTTAGGTATAATAATATTAAACACCTCAGTCTATTTCTTCCGAATCGAACCCATAACCCTATGCTTTTATGGAGTTTCTATCTCGTTCTTCTCCATAGGAATCTACCCCTTGGAATGAGCAAATAGCTTTACTTTTAAATTTATATTGTTGACGTTCAAAAGTGCCTTCTGGTCTAATTGTTTTTTTTTTATGGGCGGAAAATCATCCTATGGCTTCTCCCGCCCGGGTGGGCGAGAGGGAGTGTCAGATTCTTACTGACTAAAAATCACACGGAGTAGGAACTCCTGCACTTCGAGCCGAAGCCCCGGCAACCCGTTAAGCCCTCCGCGACTCCGTATCGACATCAGCCCTATTAGGCACTTTGTGGTGGTCTGACGGCTCCTTGAAACGCGCGCAGAACGCGACGCGCCGTACGCGCGGATCTGGTTCTGATCGAGCGGCGAGTCATCCGTGCTCGCCGTCTTCAGGCCCGTGCTTACGGTGGCCGGAGAAAACCTCTTGCTTGGAAGTCGTATTTGTGAATCCTCCAACACAAGCTCTGTCCTGATGCAATGAGTTAAAATCCCGTTAAAGTAACTGAAACTTCGCGACCGCTATAAAAAAAAAATACTGCTACAAGTTCTAAAAAAAAAAATTAAAAAGGTAATAAAAATAAAATGTAATTACCAACATAATATCACAAAGTCTTTCATTGTATTTCGGTATAGTATACCTCTAGAAAACAACCCGTTGCCTATCATAAAACAACGGGACTAAACACTCAACCATAAAAAATATAAACTGCCCCGTTGGTCAAGTAGACGGAATATTGACTATCAATGGACATAATAACATAACATTCACGCCTTTTATCCTAGAAGGGGTAGGCAGAGGTGCACATTAGCCACTGTGACCGACCGGAGTGATACCATGGCCTCATAGAAAACCGACATGAAACATCAACAACGAGTCCCATATAATTAGGGTGTGAGCCTGTTGTCATATACCAGTCTCCGTGCTGCTACTGAGATTATTTTTTAAAACACGGTAATACTTTGTCCGACCCGGAAATCGAACCCGAGACCCCTTGCCCGGCAGTCGCACTTGCGACCACTCAGCCAATGAGGCAGTGTAGACATAATGATTTGGGTTAAAAAAAGACCCACACTAGAATTTTCTCCTGTGTCGTGGGTGCGTTTACAAACATACAAGTTCACATACACATCACACCCAGACCCGGAACAACAATTTGCGGATCACACAAAGATTTACTCCGTGCAGGAATGAAGAATCGACACGTTGCGCTGCAGCCATTAGTTGCACAGCCATTGCTTCAATCGTGCAGTCATAGTTATTTTGTTTTTTCTGTAAAAAGTGTGAGAGAGTCATGCTTTGACACGAATGGGCCGGCTCGACCGCAAAGACACCAAGGCCTCACAGAACATCGACGTGAAACGACGCTTGTGTTGTGTTTCGTCGTGTGAGTGAGGTTACCGAAGACCCAATTACCACCCCCTCCCCAGTCTCTCCAATCCCCGAATTTCCCAAAATCCCCAAATTCCTAACTTGCAAAAGCCCGGTAACGCACTTGCAACACCTCTGGTGTGTCAGGTGTCTTTGGGCGACGCCGAACGTTTACCATCAGATGATCCGTCAGATAGTTTACTGGTTCATTACATAAAAAAATTAGACTATGGTCGTTGCGCGAACTAAAATTTTGTTTTCCATTACGAAGCTTACTCTTGATCGACATTGGTATTGTGTTTTGTACCCTTGAGTTGCAACACTAGCGCCCATTGCGTCTGTATTGCGTAGATATTAAATGAACTACATAAATGGTATTGAAATTGGCTTCATATTCCATACTCTGTATGCTATTTTAGCAGTTACAATTAGGGCTGTATAATATTGACATTGAATAATTATAGATTTTTTTTATTGAATTTACTAAACACGGCAGGTTTCTCGCGTGAATATACTGAGAAAACCTCTACTAGTTTATTATAAAAACATAGAAACTGACCAGACTGGCGAAATATTAAAGAAGAGTCAAATTAAAAGTACCCTTAACTGACGAGCATGCATGAAAAGACTGATGACTGTTGATGAAGCGAAAGAGGTGTGTAGGAATCGTAGTACATAATTGGCGTTCTATAGTCTCTGCCTCATGAAAGACAGGCGTAAATTATGTGTGCATAGATTTTATTGCATTAATATTGAATTGACTGCCTCGTTGACCGAGTGGTCGCAATTGCGATTGCCGGGCAAGAGGTCTCGGGTTCGATTCCCGGGTCGGGCAAAGTATTACTGGGTTTAAAAAAAAAATCTCAGTAGTAGCACGGAGTCTGGAATTGTGCCCGGTATATGGCAATTGGCTCACCCCCTATTACATGGGACTCATAACATAAATAGTGAAAAGTGGGTGTTACATTGTACAGTGGCATAATGTGCACCTCTGCCTACCCCTTCGGGGATAAAAGGCGTGATGTTATGTTATGTTATGTAATATTGAATTGACATTGAGATTAGTTTCAAGTGCCTCCACCCTGTTTTGTTTAAAGTTCGCTCTCATAATATTTATCATTGTCATCACCATATAAGACACATGACCCCAGCGGCTCCCTGCACCCTCCACCCTCCAGCTTTCAGGTTGTTAGTCTACCTTGGAGATGAACGTCCTGCGTCTCACTATCCGGTATTAGTCTTCAACTATGGTATGAGTCTGAGTAATAGTTAGTGATCCTATTCATCATGATCATCAACAGCCTATAAATGCCCACTGCTGTCCAAAACCCTCTTCTCACACGGAGAAGGTTTGATTAATCACCACGTTTGCTCATTGCGGGTTGACAGTTTTAAAATTATAATTAGAAATTATAAGCCCAGGTTTCCTCACCATTTGGTAGTGGTGTCTAAATAATCTTAGAAAGTGCATATAACTCGGAAAAAGTCACATTGGTACTTGGCGGTGGTAGGTTTTGTTCAATCTGAGCATTGCAGGCGTCTTAACCCTTAATTTGGTAATGTATGCCCTCACATACATAGACACTATACTGCCGCCTATTACCATACGTATTTAAAAATCTCTAAAATGAACTTAGCACAGTGACATTTTTCACTCAACAGTCACTTTTGAACTAGTCAACCAAAACAAGCAGTTTACCACATTATATTTCTCTGAAAACCTGAAATTTTGCTGAAAAGATACGCGTTATCGTGTAACAATAAGAAAAATATTGAAATGTCATTGTGTAGTTAAACGAGATTGCCCAATTTCTTCTTTGTTCGGGTAAAAAGTGGTTTAGTGATGTATCCGAGACTTATCGATAAAATATAACGTACTTCAACACCTCTTTTTTTGAGAGGGGAAATTCATCCAATGACTTCTCTCACCCGGGTGAGGCGAGAGGGAGTGTCAGACTCTTACTGACTAAAAACCACTCCGTTCCTACTCCTGCTGTTCGAGCCGGAGCCCCGACAACCCGTTAAGTCCTCCGCAGCTCCGTATTGGCATCAGCCCTATTGGGCCCCATATCTGTGATGATCTGATGGTGCAATCCATGGTCGTTTATGATCAGCGCATTTTTTAGGAGAATATTATCAATTAATGACTCCTTGGAAGAGGCGAGAGAGTGTCAGACTAGGCTGTCTGCAGCTCCGGATCGGGCATCTGCCCTAGTGATTCCCTTTTGTGGTGATGGTAAAGATCAGGGTCTGCTCATTCGCCCCTATCTCACGAAAAAAGCTCCATTGTAATTCATTGCTAAGTCCGTCTAAGAGAGACAAAATGTTTTTAATTGGATACTTGCATTCATCAAAAATTAATTATTTCGACAATGAAATATTAAAAAATTATCACACTTTCATTAATTGATTTTATGGCGAACTTAATTTTAGTATTTTTCCAGAAATTTTTTCAGAAATATGTATGCTGTTTGACGCTAAAAAAACGTGACGTCACAATCACACAATCTCGTACAAAACTCATAGAAAACTTTGTTTTTGACAGTTCAAAAAATGACTTGTATTGAATTTGATTAGTTGGCAAGTACCTATTCTTAGGTACGTATAATCAGGCGTTTCGTTATTTGCATTTTTGCGTATTTACTTCATAGATTCTGGCCTATAAAACTGAATAATAATTATAATGTAAGAACAACTCAGTCTTCATTTTCGTAGAAGAACAAACGTAACTTTATAACTATAGTTACCCTAGCTTCTGCCCGCGGCTACATCAAGTGTGGGAGAGCTATGCTTCGGCACGAATGGGCCGGCTCGACCGGAGTGATACCACAGCCTCACAGAAAACCGACGTGAAGTAACGCTTGCTTGTTTTGTCGTGTGAGTGAGGTTACCGGCGGCCCAATTACCCTCCCCTTCCCCAATCTCCCCAATGCCTGAATCCCCAACGATCCTCAAACTCCTAATCCCCAAATAGCCGGTAACGCACTTGTAACGCCTCTGGTGTTCCAGGTGTCCATGGGCGACGCCGATTGCTTTCCATCAGGTGATCCGACTGCGCGTTAACCGGCTTATACAAAAAAAAAAAGTCAGCGTATCTGTGGGATGAATAACAAACACACATTAACACACAATTTCACAAACTGTCGCATTTATAGTACTAGTAAGATAGTAGTAGATTGAAAGTCCACCACTCCTCAACCTTTAAAGATAAATTTTATCGACATGTTCCCATTCCTAAACCACGCCATTAGCAACGCTATATCCCTGTCAACTGACATAGATCAATCATAATCATCTATTGTTATCCCCCCGCCATCGGGGTATGCCCGGGCAGAAAACTTGCCCGGATCAAGTAATATATTGGCTCAATGATTCTCAGATCTCGGCAACGGGTAGGCAGACAGGCAACCATATGTTTCTGGTCTTGTTTTATGTTCTATAATTCTATACTTACTTTATTATATAAACCTAAAGAGTAAGTTTGTTTGAATACGCCGAACTAAGAAACAGCTGGTCCAATTTGAAAAAGTCTCTTTGTTTGTATAGTTCATTTATATAGGAAGGCTGTAGGGTATGAAACATCATGCTACGGTCAATAGGAGTCGAGCAGAGCGGATGAAACCGCGCAAAAGGAGCTAGTATCATCATATATCAACAGCCTATAAGAGCCCTCTGTTGAGCAACGGTTTCTTCTCACACGGAGAAGGTATGAGCATTGATCACTACAATTTTTTTTATGGCATAAGCCGGTAAACCAGCAGACGGATCACCTGATGGTAAGCAATCGGCGTCGCCCATGGACACCTGTAACACCAGAGGCGTTACAAGTGCGTTACCGGCCTTTTGGGGATTAGGAGTTTGAGGATCGTTGGGGATTCAGGAATTAGGGAGATTGGAGAAGGGGAGGGTAATTGGGCCTCCGGTAGCCTCACTCACACGACGAAACACAACGCAAGCGTTGCTTCACGTCGGTTTTCTGTGAGGCCGTGGTATCACTCCGGTCGAGCCGGCCCATTCGTGCCGAAGCATGGCTCTCGCACACTTAAACATACAATTGGGTAGCAGTTAAGGCGGATTAACGATTTAAGACTTATAATTAGAAATTATTCTTATAAGCCACCTGGGCTTTTTCACCTCACTTTTTCCTTCTTCGTCTGTCACTGGTGCCTTAAAAAGTCTTAGAAAGTACATGCAAATCAGAAAACGTAATATTGATGCTTACAAGGTTTCGAATCCTATTGCGAGATTCCAATATTCAGCACCTAAGTTGCCAGTTACAGACACTAAAAGTTGCCCGTCTGTACAACCTTATCGCTAATCTGATAAGCAAATCCTTAAATGGCACAGTAAAGAATTGGCATCGAACTAATAAAATAACATTTATAACCAAAGGGGTAGGTAAACAGAAGTGCACATTACGGCACTTAATGCCACTGTACAATGTAACACTTTTCACCATTTATGTTACAAGTCCCGTGTAACAAGGGAGCCTATTGCAAATATTTCTAGACTCCATGCTACTACTGAGATTTTTTTTTAATAAGTAATACTTTGCCCAACCCGGGAATCGAATCCGAGACTAGCCCCGCAGTCACACTTGCGACCTCTCAGCCAACGAGGCAGAAGTAATGAAATTATATTTGTTTATTTTCTTTAGAAGCCGATAACTGTATAAAGCAAAAGACGGGCATGCACCCGTAAAAGCAATAGGCGGCCTACAAATGACAAATGCTTGCATCTTGCTTCATCAACAGCCTATACGAAGACACTGCTGACTAAAGGTGTCTTCTCGCACGGACAAGGTTTGAGCATCAACTTATTAGAAATTATAAGCGATGGTTTCGTCGCGATGTTTTCTTTCACCGTTTGTCAATGGTGTCTAAATAATCTTAGAAAGTACATATAACTCGGAAAAAGTGACATTGGTACTTGCCGTTGGTAGGTTTCGAACCCACAACCGCATGAGGAGTGAGCCACAAAATAATGAAAACTGTCCACGAAGCTGTCATAATAAATCTGTCAATTGTTTTTGCTGAATGTATACATTTGTGAAAGGACACAGTAGGACTTATACTTATTTTGCTTGCTTTGTTTTGATCTTGGACTTTGAACCTAAAATTTCCAAAATATATTAAAATAAATATACATATTTACAAAATAATGACATTTATTTGTAATACAAAAATTCAGTGCGATAAACTTGTTTGAATTCGAGCCTTCATTTTATTGATTCTGGCATCAGCAATGTGCCCGTCCATGGAAATAAAACGTTATTTCAAGAGTGATAACGATTAATTTCATTTACTTTTTTAGGTATAAAGAATAAGGGGTAGTGTCTCTAAGGTACGATCTCCGGCCACCGTAAGCGCGGGCCTGCGGACGGCGAGCATGGGTGGCTCCCCGTCCGACCAGAAACAGACCCGAGCGTACGGCGCGTCGCGTTCTGCGCGCGCCTCAAAGAGCCATCAGACCACCACAGATGGGGCCCAATAGGGCCGATGCCGATTCGGAGTCGCGGAGAACCTAACGGGTAACCGGGGCTCCGGCTCGACGTGCAGGAGAAGGAACGGGGTGGTTTTTAGTCAGTAAGAGTCTGACACTTCCTTCCGCCTCACCCAGGCGGGAGCAGTCATTCGATGATTTTCCCCCCTTAAAAAAAAAAAAAAAAGTGTCTCTAAGGTATTCTGGAGTGGAGACCACGTCTAGGCAAACGTAGTGTAGGGCTACAGCTGGGTGAAGTGACGATATCCTCAAGGTGATAGGTAACGGTTGGCGTGCATGCGCTGATCTGAAAATCAAGCTCAGTGGCGTGCCATTGCAGATACCTATGTCCAACAGTGGACGAGAACAAGCTGTTGATGATGATGATGATATATCTAAGTTTATTTCTTATGAAAAGATTTGTCCGATTTATTCAACATATTATTCGAATGTTTTAATTTAAGCGACTTTTTACTCCTCAAGGCTCTGAGATCGATTTTTAGTTTGTTCTTCTCAATTATACTGTCCAAAAGTTCTTGTAATTCATCTGATTCTTCTGACGATTTAGAATCAATGATATATTCGAAAGCCCTATTAGGTTTTTTCATATGAGTCAATTTACTCAAACTCTCTTGTGTATTGATAATATTTTTAACTTGCTCTCTAAAATCCTCATCCAATTCATCGGACGAATTAAATTTATCATCAAGATATTTAACCAATTTCTTCTCCATTTGAAATTTGTTTAATGACGGCCCCTGGCTCATTTTCAAATGTTCTAAAGATTTAAGGAAATTCTCGGTCAAATACTCCGATTTTTTTTCTTCTGAGACTGGTAGATAATGGCTTTCACTGCATTGCTTAACCGGTATATTATGTTTTGAGTAAACATCAGCGTTGAAACCAGTGCCTTGTTGGTAAAAAACTATGCCTGAGCCTGAAGACACATTTATTTTAGTACTTACAAAAATTTTGTCAACATCTGGCATTTCGAACCACTCGCCTGTCTCAAAGTCTTCTCCATCTAAATTTGCATCTGGTGGGCTCTCATTATTATGATCCTCAGATCCGGATTGTACATAATCATCGAGATCCTCGATTCTTATTATGTTATGTTTTAAAGTGTATCCTTTTTTCCCAGCTATAGGAGGTATAAAGTCATCGTGTCCGATTTCTATTTCTTCAGGGTCTTTCAAAACTATTAAGTCTTGTTTTTTACTTTTCTTAGGCAACATTTTAAGAAGCCTACGAACTATTGATGATACTTTCGACGGTACTTTATGTATAGATTCCACATTGGATGATTTTGAAGGTTCTTTTAAAGGTAGAAGGAGCATTTTTGCTAATTTCTTTTGTGAAGTTTCTGATAGTACAGATTGTAACGTTTCATTATGTGAGCTTAATTCATGCATAGGTTTATGAGATTTTGACGAAGATTGCGTACTCAAAATTTCTCTTGGTGTGTCTAAAATTGTAATTCGACTATGTTTCTGAATGTGATGATCTTTGTCTGAAACTTGACGACGTTGAATCATCGTTTGCTGACTTCTACTAATAGTTTTCTGACTCGGATTCATTGGTTTTTGACTACCCGAAAGTATTTGACTGGAAAGTACATTTTGATGCCTTCTATCAATAGTTTGTTTACTACTAATGAAAGTTTGACAACTATTATCCAACGTACGTTGACTAGCATTCACTTTACGTCGACTGTCATTTACAGTACGTCGACTGCCATTCAAAGTTTGTCCACTCCAAGCCGACGTTAATTGACCAGAAGTAGACGTTTGTCTACTATTTAAAGTCTGTCTACTCGATACGGTATTGAAGCTATGTGTAACAGAGTATGCACTGGGAATTATGACAGTATGTCGACTACTACTATTTGTCATCGTCTGTCTACTATTCGTCAAAGCATGTCTACTTAATGGCATTGATTGTTGATCCGATGACAAAGTCCTAGCCGAATCATTGACTGAAGACGTCTGATGTTTTAATAGTGGATTCTGTGCCGTAGAAGACATTTTTGGTAATACTTTATTTTTCCTTGCTTTAGATTGTTGTGATACAGAAGATGGTCTCTTATTTAGTTTAGCTGAAGAACGATTATCTCTTGTATTGTTAGGTCTATCCTGATATTTAGTTCGCGTTAATTGTTGACATAGAACTGGTGTCACATTATGTTTTATGAACACCGGCATTATAATTTTAGTTGTTTTAATTTGTGTATATTTATCTTTATTGTCGATTTGTGATGATTTATTTAATTCCCTGTCTTCTCTTAAGATTGCATTAGTTATTCTTTTTACATTTTCTTCTATTTCTTCATATTCTTTTATAAGGAATTGTTTACTTTTATTTACAGAAAGAATTAATGGAAGTATTCCATCGTTGAAATTAGCTGTTTCATTATCTTGTGGTATTTTAGGTAAATCAAAAGATTTGATATCGAAATTAAGAAAATTCATTTCTTCACCACTATAAGCAGATGCCATTGAGACAGATTTTTTATTCGGCATTGGTAAACGTTCATTCAAAAGTTCAGTAATAATTTCCTTCAAAATATCATTTACAATTTTCTTGATTGTCTTTTTGTCTCTTTCTAAGCTTAAATGATATATATCGTTCCTCTCTTTCATTTCCATTTCTTGTTTTATATAGTCGATCTTCGCAGCAATTTTAGGTAATATTTCATTTTCTATCCATAGACGGTTGCTGGAAATAAAATATAATTTATGAACGTTCAATAACATTGTCAAATTGTACCTTAAAACTCACCCTTCTATCTGAGAATTTGAATTGGTATATGATCTGTATGTATTTATGTTTGTGCGCGGTTGTCTCGCTATTGGCTGAATACTCGTATCAGAATAGAAAGTAGCCTAAGAGTTACTCTTAACAGCGTAAAATTCCCAATGACAAAGAACTAACTAACCTATGTACCTCATGTTTATAATGTGTTGTCCTGTGTAATATTGTCTGTGTGGTGTAGGTACATAAAATGATAAATAAATAAATAAACTAATCGAATGGATCTAGCCTATTAAAGGCATAAAAACAATGGCTTAGAGCGTCTCATAGAACCATCAGACCACCACGGATGAGGCCCAATAGGGCTGATGCCGATACGGAGCCGCGGAGGACATAACGGGTTGCCGGGGCTCCGGCTCGAATGGCAGGAGTAGGAACAGGGTGGTTTTTAGTTAATGCGAGTCTGGCACTCCTTCCCGCCTCACCCAGGCGGGAGAAGTCATTTCGGTGATTTTCCCCCCCTTAAAAAAATCAAAAAAGAACGCATAGAAATGAATAATAAAATATTTGCTCTTTTTAAATGCACAGGTTAAAAGTATGGCTTAAGAATTGTATAAAAAAGGCAAGTTTTACTAGGAATTGTGTGAATCAGTCACTTTTAAATTGGTTTTTAGATAATGATCGACTGGAGAATGTAGTTAGAGATAAAAATCATGGTAGCTCTGTAGGTCAGGGCTAGTGATTTGTAAGTAAAACCAAATGTTATTTTTATCTTTAGCATCTTCATTCTTTTATCATCCATTCAAAATAACTATGCTCTTTTTTTATGACATAAGCCGGTAAACGAGCAGACGGATCACCTGATGGTAAGCAATATGCGTCGCCTATAGACACCCGGAACACCAGAGGCGTTACATGTGCGTTACCGGCCATTTGGGGATTAGGAGTTTGAGGATTTATTATGTTATCGACTTACTCGCGTAACTGTTTGACGAGGAACTCGACTAGTTTCAAGTCATGCTAGAGGCTCATATTCATGAGCATGAGGGTCGCGGAATACTGTTAATTAGTAAGTCTCGATTATTGGTGATTCGGGGATTGGGGAGATGGGGGACGAGGTTACCAGAGGCCCAATTATCGAGGTTAACTCTGTCACACGACTAAATACAACGCAAGCGTTGCTTCACGTCGGTTTTCTGTGAGGCCGTGGTATAGCTCCGGTAGAGCCGGCCCATTCATGCCGAAGCATGGCTCCTACACTTAAATGATGATATTTTTGGTTACTATTACAAACTTTAAAACGTTAATATTAAGGTGACGACGAAAAATAGAGCAAAATTTTGAACCTTCTGTTTTTTGAGTATTAAAATCATCCGAAGCTTGATAATCGTTTTTATTCAAAATTGACAATACGTGTTCCAGAACACTTATATAGTATTCAATAGTATTAGAATAAATTCTTCATAAACTATATACGTTTAAAAAAACCGACTTTGAACATAACATAACACATAACATCACGCCATTTATCCCCGAAGGGGTAGGCAGAGGTGTACATTATGCCACTGTACAATGTAACACCCACTTTTCACTATTTATGTTATGAGTCCCATGTAATAGGGGGTGAGCCTATTGCCATATACCGGGCACAATTCCAGACTCCGTGCTACTACTGGAATTTTTTTTTTTGATCCGACTTTGAACCTCCTCTATTTTGAAGTCAATGAATTATTGTACCAAAACCTTCTTCCACAGCATAACAAATACATTTCTGGAAACCATATAAAAATCGGTTTGACCAAACACAAGATAATTGCGCACAAACATATGTACATACAGGTCAAATTGCGAATCTCCTTTTTCGATGTCGGTTAATAATAGATCTTGACATAAAGGCTGAATGAGTAAGAACCGGGCACTTAAAGTTTTGGTTGTGTATCCTTGGGACTTTTTTGTTCACTTTTACATAATACCATGTAGAATTCTACGAAAGGGTGAAAGTGGTGTTCTTTCTGCACGTCTTTTGCGCCAGTTAAATTATTAGTCCCTTTGTTGTAAAGTAGAGAGTCTTTTGCAACAAACAATAGCAACATCTAACGGTTTAGTATGAGTTTGTTTTACGTATAAAGTAATCCAAGCGAGACCGCGTTCAGCGCTCTGATTCGTTGGTTCATTGGGGCCTTTCTTCTTTCTTTCTTGTACTAAGCTCTTTGTTTCTTTTTATGAGGATAAAATCATCCAATGACTTCTCCCGCCCTGGTGAGGCGATAGAAAAGAAGGGAGCAGCCCTCTGTCATAGTGATACTGTTGCAGATGACGAAATCGAAAGTCAAGTGCAGATGACAAGGCTGATAATAAAGCAATCATGATTCAAAGTCAAAGTCAAAGCATTTATTTCAATTAAACCATACTTTGGTACTTTTGAAACGTCAACAAATACAAAATAAATTATAGTCTGTCAGTCAGTCCGTCAGTGAAGCTTGAAGCTAGGTGAAGCTAGGTGCTCAGTCCAAAATGTATGTACATTCGAATGAAACTCCATTCTTTACTCTTTAAAAAAAAGTATGTTCTACAATGCTTCTGATACATATTTTGAATACAGTATACCAATACTGGATTGCTTTATTATCAGCCTTGTGGCATGGTGGGATAAACAATATACTCAACGGTTTGCCGAAGCTAGGTACGAGGTAGTTTTTAATCAGTAAGAATCTGATACTCCCTTTCGCTTCACCCAAGGCGGGAGGAGTCATTGGATGACCTTTCCTCCTTAAAAAATAGGTAACATAACAACATAACATAACGTCACGCCTTTTTATCCCCAAAGGGGTAGGCAGAGGTGCACATTACGGCACTTAATGCCACTGTACAATGTAATACCAACTTTTCACTATTTATGTTATGAGTCCCATGTAATAGGGGGTGAGCCTATTGCCATATACCGGGCACATTTCCAGACTCCGTGCTACCACTGAGATTTTTGAAAAATCCCAGTAATAATTTGCCCGACCCGGGAATCGAACCCGAGATCCCTTGCCCGGCAGTCGCACTTGCGACCACTCGGCCAACGAGGCAGTAAAAAAATAGGTAATTAATATTAATAGAGGTGTCTATCCCATGTACCCTCTACTCTCTACCGTTCCTAATTCAATCTATACTCGATCCAGGTTTTTACCACGAATTTCATAGAACTAGTATCAAATATCGACCTTATTAGGAGTAACGGTTATTATTTTTGACCGGTAAATCTATTCTTATGATACCTGTAGTAAACCTGAAAGTAAGTTATGAGTTCATAGGCCACGGTAACCGCTTAAAACCATAAAGTGGGCCGTGAGATTTCCTTGCCTCCGTCGTGGTATAAAAAAATCATGCATTTGGTTGCATTGAGCACCCTTGGCCATGATTTACTCTGCATAAAGTCTTGTACCAATATCTTCGCGACACTTTTGATTTTAATCCTCAAAATATTTAGTTTAATAACTAGAAACTTTTTCTTGAAACTCAACAAGAAACACATCGGTTACCTTTTTACTTTTTCTTAATACACATCACATTAACCTATACTAAACTGTAAAACGTCATTTCAAGTTTATCGCTAAAGAGATAAGATTAAGAATCCTTTGACAGGAGGGTACCTTTGCTTGCTGCTGTTTAGTTTACAATAGTCTTTAGGATTTAGGTTTTAACAATAGCAAGTAGGATGACAGTGTTGTGTTACAAATTATGCAAGATGGCTACCTGAGTCTTTTATTAGGGAACGGGGCTTTAAAGGTAGCCGTTTAGGAAGGATTATTGTTCATCTATTGTTATACAGGTAAATACATATGTACACCGTTTTTGTAAGTTCAGTAATGTGAATTTAATTAAGTTCAAACTTGTATTACAACTCCGTAAGTGAGTTTCGTCTAAATTAATTTGACGCCACGTCGCGGGTCGCCAATTGCTGCTCATTAATATGAGCCTCTAGCATGGCTTGAAACTAGTCGAGTTCCTCATCAAACAGTTATATGTGTAACCCAAAAACATAATAATTAATTAGATTTTGTTTATGCAAATTTATTTTATGAAAATAAAATTATTCATGAAATAAAGTCAAAGTCAAAATCATTTATTTCAATTAGACCAGAAAGGCACTTTTGAACGTCACAACAAAATATTTAAATATTAAATAATAAGAAAAAAAATGTCAGTCTGTAGGTCAGTCCTCTAGTGAAGTTATTTGCTCGTTCCAAAGTGTAGATTCCTATGGAGATTCATTCAGGAGAGAGAGATAAATTCGTAATTTGTCATATGGTTAGATAAGACGAAGTGAAGTTTAGGAGTAGGACGTCGCTACGTCTGTAGAATGTAGTAAGTCGTGACGTCATAATTATTGTCGAATGTATTTAATTTTAGGAGAAAAATAAGAATACGTTCACAATATTTTAACATGATCTACTAAATGGACATTAAAACAAAATTAGTCGACAGCTCGAGCAGACAGTATCTGCCTGTAGACTGCTTTACCAATGCAATTGGGTGCTTGCCTTCGTCAAAAAGAAATTATTTCGACTGTCGAATATAATAAAATATTACAAAATTCGTTCAATTACATTAATTGATTTTATGATCAACTTAATTTTGGTATATTTTGCCAGCAACTTTTTAAGAAAAAGTTATGCTGTTTGACGCTAAAAAAACGTGACGTCACAATACACAATCTCTTACAAAATCCTGACGGAATCTGTACATGGCGGCTGTAGAGAGGGAACTTGGCACTACAGCTTTAACAAAGTTAAAAATAACACGTCTAGCGCATAGCCGTAATAGATCTGTCTATCCGTCTGTCTATTTAGGCTAAACTCTAGTAATAGCCTCTATTTAAAGCAGCTATAATGTAAGGTGTTATTACCTCTAAAATCAGTTTTTTTAGTTCCGACTTTATTAATAATTTTGATAGGATAATTTTAGTACCGTTTTTAGTTAGGTTTAAAGCATTTTTGGTTCTCGTTAATTAATAAAGCAATGGGTTTTGTGTGCAATTTCCTTTGTACCGGGATAATTGGGGGATTTTTAAAAATTTCTCAATAAGAGACATTTCTCTAGACTCTTGACAACGCAAAGTCACTGCAAAACTTTGGACTTTTGATTTATTTAGATATCAAACCTGAGACACATTCACTTACTCATAATGATCTACACCATACGGTGAATAAATAAACAAAAAATAAAACAGAAATAGAAAAAATCCTTCATTTTCATTTCCAACTATAAAATGCGAAATCCCTCTTTAATATGAAACCGAATAAAAAGTATGGGGTAATCAGAATTATATTAAGACGCATCGTCTTTGGCACCGCCCTTCCGACGTTAGGCACGCCCTTTTGTCTTATTTATAACTGTCCATAACTCTATTCAGCACTTTTTAATTCCAAATCCCTTTATATTAAGATCCCGAATCTACATAATTCTCCTTAAATGCTTAAGAGAGCTATGCTTCGGCACGAATGGGCCGCCTCAACCACATTGCTACCACGGTCTCATAGAAAACCGACGTGATTCAACACTTGCGTTGTAGTTAGTCGTGTGAGTGAGGTTACCGGAAGACCAATTATACCCCGTCCCTCCCCAATCCCAGAATGCCCAAAAATCCTCAAATTGCTAATCCGCAAAGGCCGGTAAATCACTTGGAACGCATTTGGTGTTCGGGTGTCCATGGGCGACGTCGATTACTTACCATCAAGTGATCCGTCTGCTCGTTCACCGGCTTACGCCATAAAAAGGCAAACACTGCCTATGATAGCAGAAAATAACCCATCTGTGACATCCTCTGCTCTTCCCGTAGGTGTCAAAAGAAACCGTTTGCTTTATTTATATTAAAACTTTTGTGAGACATAATTAAATATTTTGCTCATCTGTCTCACGTGTGACCAACGAGGCAATCAGTCATATCAAAACTGACTTAAACTGTCAAACACCGCGAGGACACCGGTGACCGCAACCTATTATTCTTTAATTGTCGCGGAGAACCTAACGGGTTACCGGGGCTCCGGCTCGATGTGCACGAGAAGGAACGGGGTGGTTTTTAGTCAGTAAGAGTCTGACACTCCCTCCCGCCTCACCCAGCCGGGAGCAGTCATTTGATGATTTTCCCCCCTTAAAAAAAATGTTCTTTAATTGTGTCTATAATGACGGTACTCAACGATTTAAATTGTGTGTAAATTCTGTGTGTATCTGTGTAAAATCCGTGTGTCTCTGTGTAGTCGTATAAAGGCTCTATTTCATGATATGACGCCATGGTGGCACAACTAGGCGATAGGACTGGCGGTTGTGTGAGTAGTTACACACCACACAGCACACAGCGCTATAGCAATTAGTGGTTGCGCGACCAGCGAGGATGCGCGACCAGTAACATTCTGTGCTGACGTAACTACGTACTGGACGCGCCACCAGATTGGTTGCGAACAGAACGGACATCAAGCGATTAAGTCTCTATAGAGCTGCATACATTTTGTTGCTGCCGTGATGTCCTGATAAAATATAGGTAACCATTACACGACTCTGGTTACACAGATTTTAAGTCAGTGTTGTCATGACTTAGTGTCTCGTTATAATATTAAGCCTTCTCCTAAGTGTTACAAACGTTTATCTGAAAACCGCATCAAAATAGGTTCAGCCAATCAGGAGATAATCACGCACAAACAAGACTGAAAACCTCCCTTTTGTCTGTTAAAAATATATTTAACTAGCTTTTACCCGCGGCTTCGCTCGCGTCACAAAAGGATAAAAAATAGCCCATGTGACATATTTAACATCATAACATGACAATACACACAGCGCCATCTATACCAATAATTTCGTTTTCCCTCGAGCATATCAAATTTTTCCGGGATAAAAAGTACCCCATTATTTAATCCAGACTTCTAACTTTACGTCTGCAAAAATTCAAAACAATCGGTTTAGTAATTACGGCTTGAAAGCGGAACAAACAAACTCACTTTCCGATTTATAATATTAGTAAGGATTATCTTTGTTGCATAAGATAAAAGGGGTTGCCATTATTGCAGACGCAGGAAGAAAAGAGATGGCAACGAATATTCAACTGTAGTAACAATAAAAAAATAACAAATTAAATAGGGTAGATGACTAATTTTTATTTCAATGTCCGTCTGGTAGATTATATAAAAACAGACACGTATTTTTTATTTTCATATGGAAACGAATAGTTTCGGAGATATATTGATTTGAAATATAGCATGACGTCACTTATGAGTACGATATATACTCTAAAATGACGTAGCTACGTCCCACTCCTAAACTTTGATTCGTTTTATCTAAGTACTGTTTTCTTATACGTTAAAATAAAAAAAACACGTGTCTATTATGTTTTTATTACCTAACTGACGGACTAATTAAATTTTTAATTTTCATACCCTGTCGTCAACCCTATTCAAGTGAAAACATATACGTATCTATACCAAAGACAAACTCCATGGTAAAACCCATTTAATTGTAGACGGGACTAATAATACCGTCTGTACCGAGTAATCGGTATAAAATCGATTCTTCAGTATCGATATAATATTCATAATCGAGTCGCCCAGATTGTCTGGTCACAAGAATCGTTAGAAAATCAGTTTTATATAATACGATGTCTCGATCGGGTCGGTATGTGTTACGCCTTTTAAATCGCAAAGGGGAAGCTGAGGTGCTCATTTATTATTATTACTTGTTTATGGGATACGCTGGAAAACATGCTAATGGATCACCTGATGGTAAGCAATGGGCGCTGCTCATAGATACCGGAAACTCCAGAGGCCTTACAAGAGCGTTACCGGCCTTTTTGGGATTTGAAATTTGAGGATTTTTGGGGATTTCGGTAACCTCCCTCACACGACGAACCACAGCGCAAGCGTTGTTTCACGTTGGTTTTATAAAAGGCTGTAGTATCACTCCGGCCCATTCGTGCCGAAGCATGGCTCTCACACACTGATTTTACTATACCAACTTTCCACCACTTATTTTATATAATAGATGGTACCTACATTCATTATTATACCAGGCAAATTTAAAGAAAGAAAGAAATATAATTTATTTGCCACTGTCTAGGCATGGTACACCAAATACGCAAACATAAAATTACAATAAAAAACAACAACAAAAAAATTCAAAACGTATTATATAAAAAAAATCCGGTATCTATGTTATAACTGAGATAATTAAAAAAACCTATACCTAATAAATTATTACTATAAATTACTACTACTTCTGAATCAGGCAGAGTATTATTACTAATAATACTGATTCAGAAGTCAAACTTAACGACCAATCATCTAGCAAGGCAGTCGTGAGGTATAATACTCTTTTAAGAAAATAATGTTCGATCGAGCGTTCACGTAAGTACTCAGGTAAGGTTCTCAAAAAGTAAAAATTAAAATATTTATAGTCTGCCATGCGAGTCTAGTCCCATTAAAAAGGCAGCAAATCCAAAAATCGACTCGACTGCACGGTTGGTGCGGTGGCTGGGCAACCGGCTGCCGTGCAACGTGTCGCGGGTTCGATTCCCGCATAGAACAACACTTTGTGTGATCCACAAATTGTTGTTTCGGTTCTGGGTGTCATATGTATGTGAACTTGTATGTTTGTAAACGCACTCACGACACAGGAGACAATCCTAGTGTGGGGCAACGTTAAAAAAAAAAATTCAGGTGTCAACACTGATATAGCACGCTGAAAACTTATTGATACATGAATTCTTGATAAAAAAAACATAATTTGAAATAAATAAAAAAAAACTTCTCAATGAAAGTATTTATTTGTCATCAATCAGAACTAAAATCAGAATCAAGAAATTCAATTCCTTGACATGAGAAATCACTTTCAGTATCATCATTACGCACAGAAATGATTAAAGGTTCCAACACAGTTTCGGATATCCTGTCTCTTACTTTATATTTGTTTTCGACACTAAAAGTGTGATCTGAGGGCCAAGCACGAATAACTGTCGCATTCGTATCGTAACAGTATCGAGCGAGTTAAGCGTTCTGATTGGTTAGTTCACTCGAGCCGGCCAATCAGAGCGCCATTAAGCGCTCGATACTATTACGTTACGAATGCGATAGTTATCCGTACTTGGCACTCTGTGCATTTTTCCAATCTGTAACACTATTAATACATTCTTTTACAAGATTTTCTAAGGACAGACTATATAATATTGTTGAAGGAATAGACAAAAAAACAGAAACGTCATCGTGTAGCGGCAAATTTAAATTGTAGTTCGAGAGATGAAAAAAAAAAAGCAAGATGGCGGGAACCCGGGTGTTATGAAAATATTATAATATATATAATATTTATTATAATATATATAATATTTTGTGTTTAGGGAATTTAAATCTATTTGAAAGTTAGTTTGCCTTATTTTGAATTTATTTTTTTTTCTTTCCAATCAATAGTTACGGTGATTTTGTAATTTAATTTAGAAGTTAACAATATAAGTGCATTGTAGTGGATGTACTTCTTAATTTCTCCTTCTCAGTTTCTAAAATCTGATCTAGTTTAAAACCAATAACATAAGTTTCTAATATCAAAAGTAAGGTTACCTGGAACTATCACATAAAGAAGAAAAGAGATGAAATCAACATCAAATTTAGAAATCTCCTCTGGCTCATGGGCAGAAACTCGGTCTTGTCTGTTGACAATAAGCTCTTGATTTATAACTCAGTCCTGAAACCCATATGGACCTACGGTATTCCACTCTGGGGCTCCGCCAGCAAGAGCAATATAATGTGCCTACAACGAGTACAAAACAACATCCTACGAACCATTGCAAATGCTCCGTGGTTCTCCAGAAATGACGAGATACACAATCATCTGAACGTTCCAACAATTCAATTAGAGATAGACAAATACAAGAAAAAGTATGCGGAACGCCTAGCTGTTCATCCCAATGACCTGGCAACTCAACTCTTATATCCTTCATCCATGGAGAGGAGACTGAGGAGGAGGGATGTCTTCTGAAAAGGCAGATGAGGCGATGGCCTCGTCGTCTTCCAATCAAGATTGCACTCAACTCATCTGCTTATAGTCTTGCGACTGATTGCTGATATTAAGCAAAAAAAAAAAAAAAAGTAAGGTAAAATCTATTAGGGTTTTTAAGTTTTTTAGGTATTACCTCTAATTACACTTACAGAATGCTTATTATATATTTTATAATTCATAATTTAATTCATCAAAGATATTTCATTATAATTATTAAAATGTTATGTCATATTGTACTGTTCATTAATTTGACCTAGTTTTTAAATTTACTTACCTTAGTTATAGCAACTACGAATTGGGTTCTGCAGTTTTGTACGCAGAAGAGCCATGCTTCGGCTCGAATGTGCCGGCTTGATCGAAGTGATACCACGGCTTCACAAACAAAATGCGTGAAACAACGCACTATTTCGTTTCGGCGTGTGCATGAAGTGAACTCCAAGACTCAAATTGACAAATCTCCAAAACACCGGCAACACACTTGGAACTCTCCGTATTGCTTACCATCAGGTGATCGGTCTGCTCGTTCATCCTACTAATATTATAATACATGCAAAAAAATGTTATAACAATATTATCCTTCGAACTAGACATCTATGACAAGGATTGGTCGCAAAAAACTTTAGGTAGAGAGGAGTCGAAGGAGTGTAGGTAAAGGCCCCGCCTTTGCCCAGCAGTGGCACGGACGATCATGGCTGAAAATCTATATAGAGGTATATAAAAGAAAGATGGGTTTGTTCCAACACTTATAACTCGAGATCGGCTAGACCAAATTTCATGGTCTTTGGTTCGTTGGATTTGCCCCCGCCCGGAATAGCAGAAAACATCTTAAAAATAATGAAAACTCGACGAGAACATAATTATAAAAGATGAATTATTTTCCCTTACTATCACTAGCTTGCCCATGGTTTCGCTCGCGCTATTTTAAGGGCAGGTTTACACAACCATTAAAATGAACAACATTTCACAATAAATACAACTGAATGGATACTGGTTGAATTTGTTACATACCTATGGAATTAACCTTGGAACAGACTAATTAAAAAAATCAAGATTTGCCTGAAGTAATTATTATACGCGGGCGTATAATATCGCGGGGAACAGCTAGTAAATAAAGAAAAGTTTGTGTGGATAATGTGTTTGTTACTCTGTCAATCAAAATGGCTGCAGGGATCGAGATAAAATTTGTTAGAGAGGTAAATCATGGTCTGGAAAACGCGATGCCGATCGCAGAAGCTAATAAAATATATACAACGACATCGATAACTTTAATCCACCTTCAATCTAGAATTCTAGATAGTGCAATTTGAAATCAAAATGGTTTAACAATAACTCTAGTGCATGTCCAATTGTGTCAGAAATAGAAGTTCGTAGAACGTCGCGAGTTAGTAAAAGTTTCAATGCAAAACTGTCATCATTGTACTTTCTGCCAAGGATTGAGAATAAAGAAAATGTAGTTGATATGGTAAGGTTTTTTTTTGTATAGCATAAGCCGGTAAACGAGCACACGGATCACCAATGGTAAGCAATCGCCGCCGCCCATGGACACTCGAAACACCAAGGCGTTACAAAGTGCGTTACTGGCCTTTTGGGAATTGGGAATATGAGGATTGTGGAGGATTCGGGGATTCGGGAGACGGGGACTAGGGAGGGGGGTAATTGGGCCTCCGGTAACCTCGCTCACACGACCAAACACAATGCAAGCTTTTGTTTCACGTCGGTTTTCTGTGAGGCCGTGGTATCACTCCGGTCAAGCCGGCCCATTCGTGCCGAAGCATGGCTCTCCCACACTTAAATTAGGTTGAGGTTTAAGCAATCACTAGATAAAGAAAAAGGTTTAAATACTAACCAGACGTTTGTCGTGGTGGCCCGGAGGTTTAAGACGCCCACTTCTCATGCATGAGGGTGCGGGTTCGAAACCTACCAACGGCAAGTACCAATGTGACTTTTTCCGAGTTATATGTACTTTCTAAGATTATTTAGACACCACTGACAAACGGTGAAGGAAAAACATCGTGAGGAAACCTGAACTTATAATTTCTAATTATAAGTTTGAAATCGCCAACCCGCATTGAGCAAGCGTGGTGATTAATGCTCTAACCTTCTCCGTGTGAGAAGAGGCTTTGCTCAGCAGTGGGCATTTATAGGCTGTTGATGATGACTAACCAGACTTTATTTTTCATTTAATTATGCACATATTACAAATAAACCTAAAGTCTGCTAACCTAAAAAAGGAATATTTAAAAACGGAAGATTGATATATGAATTAAAAAAGGACCTAAAAAAAGGTTACTTTTGCGGGTATCGTCAGAGGCAACTAAGGTACTAAACATTGGATAGAGATCAGGCAGCAGCGCTGTCTAATAAACCTTAAGTTAAGAATGATATTGCCTGCTAGTCCACGCTTAGCAGGCGGCTTTAGGTCACCAAAAACGGGTTTGCCAACGTTGGTATACGTCGGTAGCTGATAGGAGTTTTAGAACATATTCATATTGAAAGAAGAAAGACAGCAAGAAAAAACATTTATTCGACAGTAGGCACGCACACAGATACAAAAAAAAAATTACAATTGAAAAGAAGAAATAAATATACAAATATTTATTAATGTATAGAAAAAAAACAAAGAAACGAGAGAGTATAACAACACAATGACAATACAATAATATTTAACACAGTGACCCAGTAAATGTTCGGAATATCATCGTCATGGAGCAGTCTCTAAGTGTAGGCCACTTAGAGACTGGTCCACTAGTCCACTAGAGCAGACGGATCACCTGATGGTAAGCAATCGGCGTCGCACATAGACACCCGGATCACCAGAGGCGTAACAAGTGCGTTGCCTATTTTGGGGATTAGGAGTTTGAGGATTGTTGTGGTATCGAGGATTGGGGAGTTTGGGGAGGTGGTCAGGTATTATGATACCTAGCGTCTTCACATCCAATTATTTTCTCAAATCAACGTCCTAAATTGAGCTTCAATAGCCGTAGTCGGTAATTTTCTTTGTGGACCGACCTAGGAACGAACTCCCTGCTATTTCCTAATTAATTATGCATTGGGATCAAATTAGGGCGTGTCCTAAGCCTAGTGGAGTTCTAAAGTCACTTAGAAGTTCCGTAATAGCATTGCAGGTTATTGTTTATTTATTGGACGGGTCTTTCAACTTGAGGTTGCGGGTTAAGCAACGTTAGCCGCGGTTATTTTGTGGATGGGTGGGGTTTTGTGAAGTGAGAATTTTCTATGATTTCAGGTTTTGTTATTTGACAATCGTTACTATAATGTACACAGCCGTGAGGTGACGGCGAAATATAATTTGTCAACACCCTTAGCCTTCTTGCGGGTATTGCAAGCCCATTAGTTAGTTAGACAGTTTTCAAAAAACCCAGTAATACTTTACTCGCCCCGGGAATCGAACCCGAGATCCCTTACTACTACTAATAATAACGCTATTTATTTGTCTTTATTTTATTAAGGTTTATTAATACAAGGTTTGTTTTTTTTTCGTTATCTCTGTAATAGTTTGGATTTCTTTATTTATTTATTTTTTTATTTATATATGCTTTATTGTACATATTTAAGTAGCTTAAAACAAACAACTCAAGTAAATATGCGTACAATGGGCGGTCTTATCACGCAATGGCGATATCTTCCAGACAATCTTTGGATGGAAATATTTATAAGATTATAGAGGTAAACTAATTATAAACTAAACTAATAAAGAATAGTTATATTTATAAGTTTAATATGGTGTAAGTAGTAGCTTGATTTTATAATACCTTGTTATCGCATTGGGTCCTAAACCTGTAATGTTAACTTGTGTGTGTAATAATAAATAAATAATAATTAATATTGTTGAGAATCTTTGGGAGTAGATGAAAAGTTTGATCGGTATAAAAGACTCATGTCGAGTGCGTAATCGACCCTATTTGATCTAGATTAGTTAGATTGTCAATCCGTTTGTCCTGGCAACCAATATTTATTTGGTAGTTTTTTAATTTGAGGTTTCAATAATTACCTATGTCACAATTATATATCGACTGCACGGTTGGTGCGGTGGCTGGGCAACCGGCTACCGTGCAACGTGTCGCGGGTTCGATTCCCGCACGGAACAACACTTTGTGTGATCCACAAATTGTTGTTTCGGGTCTGGGTGTCATTGTGTATGTGAACTTGTATGTTTGTAAACGCACCCACGACACAGGAGAAAATCCTAATGTGGGGCAACGTTTCTTTATAAAAAAAAAAAAAAAAATTATTTAGTCGTCCTAATTACATTTTTTACGTTTGCCGTTATACCTCTATTTTTCTTCTTAAACCATACCAGATTAAATAAAAGAAAACTAAAAATCACTATTTACACAGATCATCAAAAAATTCTCGCTCAGAAGTTAAGCATTGCCATACAACGTGGCAATACTGCCAGCCTTCTGGCTACTTTCCCAACTGACGTCGATGCGGACGAATTTTACGATGCTCTGTGAAAAAAAAAAATATAAGTTAGGTATCTTTTATTTAAATTTTTATCTTTTAGGTATAATATTGATTTATTTTTTTCATTTAAATTATAATTCATAATTATGTTATTCTAATAAAATGTTAAGTTGTTAAAAATGATTGATAATACAAGCTCTTAAACTTAAGTTTTTACCTGGTTTCTAATCATATAAGGTTCTCTTCCTATTGTTACGTCTGCTCACCCATTCAAGCAGCACTTTACCATTTCGACCCGACCTTGACCCGATTACAAGCAACGAATTCAAGAGAAACAAAACCGATTTCCATGAAATAAAGATATTTCCGTTCATGAGATGTTTTCATTACGATGAACAGACACCGAAATAAGAAATAATGACTTGTATAATAAATGTGAAGATACAACTGCAACAGATACGGGTTCTGTACACATGGTGGAATTTTGTAAAGCCACCTGAAGGGGATGTAGTCTTAATACTTTAGATAGAAAATTTTACTCAAAAAAAATATTCCAAATATTTATTTTTACCGACTTCAAAAAGAGGAGGAGGTACTATGTTCGTGCTCATATCATAATTATATAATTTAAATTAAGGTTTTAATGAATAATTTTGTATGGAACTTATGGCACCAACTTCTTACCTATTAACTAGTGGGTAACCTATCAGTACTATAGTCAGAATTTTAATTAGAATTCCGAGTATAATAATAGTTATTTTTTGCTTTTTAGTTTTGACTTTTTGTTTGTTATTAGTTTTTGGTTTTTGAAAACAAACAAAACTGTATTCAAAGATTTTTAAAAATTCGCTTGCCGCACACGGTAATCGAACCGACTAAAATCTGTCAAAGTTGGACCCTGTACTTTTATTGTATCGTGTATGTAGTACAAACATACAAATCTACCAGACGGACGCTCAAATTTAAAATTACTCATATACCTTATTACATGATTAACAAAATGGAAGTAAGAACCATTGCTGACGGGTCCCAAAATATTCAACTGCCTGTGTCAGTGAGGGTCGCTCTGGTACTTCAGTAAAAATCATTTGTATTCACAATAAGACATGAAATCAGTGTTATTCAGTAACTACTACAGTTTGTATTCAAATTCATGCATTGTGTGTATTTCAGGGTATTTTCGGAATAAACAATGATACTGATGTGGTGTAAGTACCTATTTGTGTTTTTTTTCAAACTGGAAAATTTTACCAACTGTTTGTTAAGCTCGGAAATGGGGAGGTCTAATTATAAATAAATTAAATAATTAATTTAGTATGTCTCACAATAGTTACTATAAATTAAATTTGTTTTACATAAAGTTTTATTGTATTTGACTGCCTCGTTGGCCGAGCGGTCGCAAGTGCGACTGCCGAGCAAGGGGGGTCTCGGGTTCGATTTCCGGGTCGGGCACAGTATTCCTGGGTTTTTAAAAAAAACTCATTGGTAGCACGGAGTCTGAAATTGTCCGGAATTGTGCCACGCCTCATTATCCTCTAAGGGGTAGGCAAAGGTGCACATTACGGTACTTAATTTCACTATTTATGTTATGAGTCCCATGTAATAGGGGGTGAGCTTATTGCCATATATCGGGCACAATTCCAAACTCCGTGCTACTACTGAGACTTATTTTTTAAATTCCAGTAAAACTTTGTCCGACTCCGAAATCGAACCCGAGACCCTTTGCCCGGTAATCGCACTTGCGACCACTCGGCCAACGAGGCAGTCCAATACACAAACAATAATCAGCGACAACCACGACTCGACCGCACTCGGGTCACGGCATATAAGCTGAGCTCTGGCCTTTTTGCGCATTCTTCAATGTATTAATTTTTTGTTGTGTGTTATTGTACTTCGTGACGGTGTGCAAACAAATTTTCTTTCTTTTTTTTTTCTTTCTAATAAAAAATATTATTGCATGAATAGATTATAGGTACCCGACTAAAAATCGCATGAAAAAGTCGCGTCATTTTGTAAACCTCCCCAGCGGGTTTACAGCGATACTTTCAGGAAATTGAGTTGGGTAAAGTTGTGTATAACCCCCCTGTAATATGTTTTATTTACTGAAGTTTGAGTGTAACTAGTCCACCGAGACTTTTTTGGGAATAGAGGTATGGTGTGATTATAAAACAACATTAAAACCCTGAGTTGACTTTTATATTATTTTTGAGAAAAATGGGTCAAACATGTGTTTTTTATTATGATTAAAACCTATTTTCTATTATAAATCTATATTAAAAATCTATACATAGACGTCTGTATCAATTTAATATCTTCTACTAGTTTTTGAGTTTTTTTTAAATCCCAGTAATACTTTGCCCGACTCTGGAATCGAACCCGACCAAAATAACATATTTTTTTAATTTTTGTGTGTCTCTCTGTTTATTCTGTCTAATCTCTGAAATGCCTGGACCGATATTGACGGGACTTTTATTGGCCAGTAGCTAATGTGCTAATATACTAAGGAGTAACATAGGCTACTATCAGTTTAGAAAAACGTAGACAAAATAAATTATTATGTTTTCGGCTTACTCACGTAATAATTTGACGAGGAACTCGACTAGTTTCAAGCCATGCTAGAGGCTCATATTCATGAACAGCGTCAAATTATTACGTGAGTAAGCCGAAAATATAATAATTTATTTAACGCAGACAAAGTTGCGGGTTCAGCTAGTCACTAATATATTTAATGATATCGATTCGTCTGTTCATCTGTGATAATTTTTAAATGAAAGTCTGTTATATTTGACTGGTAGTAAGTTGTAAGAGGTAGTTGTTTCGGAGTCTGGTTTGTTTTTTTTATGGAATAAGAGGCAAACGAGCAGACGGATCGCCTGATGGTAAGCGATCAGCGCCGCCCATGGACACCTGGAACACCAGGCGAGTTACAGGTGCGTTGCCGGGTTAACGTTGAGTACTAATAAATTTAAGTGTGGGAGAGCTATCGACACGAATGGGCCGGCTCGACCGGAGTGATACCACGGCCTCACAGAAAACCGACGTGAAGCAACGCTTGCGTTGTGTTTCGTCGTGTGAGTGAGGTTACCGGAGGCCCAGTTACCTTCCTCTTCCCCAATCTCCCCAATCCCTGAATCCCCAACGATCCTCAAACTCCTGATCCCCAAAAAGCCGGTGACGCACTTGTAACGCCCCTGGCGTTCCAGGTGTCCATGGGCGACGCCGATTGCTTACCATCAGGTGATCCGTCTGCTCGTTTACCGGCTTATGCTATAAAAAAAATATATATTTTGACAAGATTAACGGTTGTCATAGACACAACCACAGAAATATTTATTTTTATACTTATGGATAACAATTATTATAGAGGTAATTATTATCTTACTAGTATTACAAATGCGATTGTGAGTTTGTATGTTAGTGTCTTAGTTTGTTACAAAATCACATAAAAATGGCTGAAGGGATCGTGTTCAAACTTGGGACACGTATAGATTCGGGAAGAACACAGAACAGATACAGCCGCGGGCAGAAGGTAGCCTCAAGAAAAATAATAAAAATAAGATTGAGTACAGTGCCATCTACATTTTGTCTCAACAACTAAACCTGGAGCAGCCCTTACTAGCAAATCGATGTAGTTATAAATAAAGTGTCTAGCCAGAGAGGGGTGGCTTGTGGGTCATTGAACCCCGTCACTGCTTTGATTCCCGTGCTGTGCTTTATAGGGGTGAATTTTGCAATATGAACGGTTAAGTGCGAGTTGAGTTTTTCATTTTTATATGAGTTTAATTGATGGGTGATAAGTAGGTACGTTAAAATTATAACTATATTATTTTATCTCGTCTTCGTATGTGATAAAAGGACAGTTCGATTACCTGATGCTCAAGTTCGTCTCAAGTACGGCTCCGGTACGGCTCCGGCACGGCTCCAGTACGGCGTTGTTAATTTTGAAATTAAAACAAAATTTGTAAGCGCGCCGCCGGTGGCACGCGAGCGACGCACCTACAGCATTTTTACATACACGTTATAAAATATATCATACGACACACGATATAAAGTCACATTTAAATGACTATGACGTTGCTGGGTTGGAGCCGTTCCGGAGCTGTTGCGATGACCATAAGCCATCAATGCCGCCCAAGGACACCCGCTACACCAGAAGAGGTAGGAATACGTTGATGGCATTTCAAATAAAAAAAAACAGCGTTTAAAATCCCAGTTCAAAGACTGGAAACTAAAATTATACGAAAGGTAAAGACTGCGCAACAAAAAGTAACTATTATTAGTGATTAGTGATTGGTATATATCATAGTTATTTTTTGCTTTTTATATAGTTATTATAGTATATATAGTTTATAATATAGTATAGTTATAGTTATTTTTTAAGGGGGAAAAATCATCGAATATCTGCTCCCGCCTGGGTGAGGCGGACTCTTATTATTATCAGACTCTTACTGACTAAAAACCACCCCGTTCCTTCTCCTGCACGTCGAGCCGGAGCCCCGGTAACCCGTTAGGTTCTCCGCGACATAGTTATAGTATACGTAATTATGTATAGTTAACATTTAATTATTATTAAATTATTATAAGACAGTGGCTAGCACATCGCTTATTATTCAATAAATTATTAAATATAAAAGACATTAAAATTAATTATTTAACTTTAACGACAGCCTTTCCTATATTATCTCCTCTCAGCATACCCACGAAAGCATCTACCATGTTGTCAAAACCGTGGTACACTTTCTTATGATACTTTAATTTTCCTTCATTAAGCCAGTTCAAATTCTTTTGGATTTCTTCATTCCACCGATCGGTCCAACGGTTTACGTTAAATCCTTCTACTGTCACATTACTTTTGGTAGTGTTATTTTTGTCTTTTAAGTTTTAACCTATTGTTTGTTTTCAATATATGTTTTTTGAAGTCGTTAAACAGGAGTAAATGCGTTCTTTTTTGAAGGTATAATTAAAGGCTGATTTGAGTTTGATTGAGCGAGGTTAATTGGGGCCTGTCATAACTCTGAGATAAGTGGACTATTAATGAAAACTAAATTAATTGGACGTGACATAAAATTTTTGAAATATACATAAAATCAGTTCAGTATGTCTTGTTAAATGAAAACGTACATCACGCAACCGCTAACCTAACTCAATTTTAAGTGTGGGAGAGCCATGCTTCGGCACGAATGGGCTGGCTCGACCGGAGTGATACCACGGCCGAGCAGAAAACCGACGTAAAGCAACGCTTGCGTTGTGTTTCGTCGTGTGAGTGAGGTTACCAGAGGCCCAATTATCCTTCCCTTCCCCAATCTCCCCAATTCCTGAATCCCCAACGATCCTCAAACTCCTAATCTCCAAAAGGCCGGTAACGCACTTGTAACGCCTCTGGTGTTCCAGGTGTCAATGGGCGACGCCGATTGCTTACCATCAGGTGATCCGTCTGCTCGTTTACCGGCTTATGCAATAAAAAAAAAATAATAATAATGGCTCAACTCAATTTTCTATTCAATTCAGTATATCGTCCATGCCGCTTTCGGCTACGGCGACCGTATCTTAACTACTAGCGTCTTTCATGGGTTCTCAATGGAAAATCTTTGTCTATAAACATGTAATATGTTGGTTATTGAAACAAAATACGTATGTTGATGCTCTGTAAAAGAAAGTTTATTCATAAATACAACACAACCAATGAAATGGTTTTGCAAATACACAACTCACTTAGGTAATTAGAATTAGATAAACATTATTGTCTACTAACCTGTAAAAGAAACAACATTAAGAGCTATTACTTCAAACAATCCTTTGTATACTTATTTTAAAATAATTTCCACAAATATCTTTCGTGCTTATTCTAAAATCTCGAGACGAAACAAAACCATTATCCTTGACATAGTGGAAAAAAGCTGTCACCACAGATTATACAAAACACAGATTATATAAAGTCCAAATCAAAATACGCGGGAAATTTTAACTCGTCGAGTACCGGTTTTGTAGACACAATTATAGAACAATAGGTTGCGGTCACAGGTGACCGCTTGGTGTTTGACAGTTTTTTTTTTTTTAAATAAAACTTTGCCCCACACTAGGATTTTCTCTTGTGTCGTGGGTGCGTTTACAAACATACAAGTTCACATACACAATGACACCCAGACCCGGAACAACAATTTGTGGATCACACAAAGTGTTGTTCCGTGCGGGAATCGAACCCGCGACACGTTGCACGGCAGCCGGATGCCCAGCCACCGCACCAACCGTGCAGTCAAATTAAATGAAGTTTAAATTAAATGAAGGGCTAACTTAGCTTCATCATTTACAAATATTCTTCCACAGAGTGGAATGACAAACAAATGTCTACCCTATTCAATAGAACGAAGAAAGAATGAAGAAAAAAGAAAAACAATTTATTTTTGCGCAGAACACACATGGCATAATTAAAAATAAAAATAAAATAAAAGCTAAAAATAATAAATGAAGTCTTGTCCAATAGTGGCCATCTAAAACGTACGAACCGTTAGACTCCAAGGAAATAGGAACTGAGACTTGGTGAAGCCGAGTGGAAGTCATTAGTATTCTATAGGTACATATGTTTGCACATATGATTGACAAAAACCAATTCCTTCAAAAACAATGTCCTGTTGTTCCTATTAGTGTTTCAAAAACTTTAATAATTGATGTACCTAATTGACTCAATAACAAAATAAAATAAAATATGGCTAACAGTTATGTTAGCCATATTTATTGAGACAAAGGCGTGATGGGCTAGGCAGAGGTGCACATTACGGCACTTAATGCCACTGTACAATGTAACACCCACTTGTCACCATTTATGTTATAAGTACCACATAATGGGGGTGAGCCTATTGCTATATGTATCTATACACAATTTCAGGCTCCGTGCTGCTACTGAGATTTTTGTCAAAAACCCACTAATACGTTGACAGACTGAGAATCCAATCCGAGACCCCTTGGCCGGCAGTCGCTCTCAGGACCACTCGGTCAATATGGCTAATCTGTCCATAAAAATATCGTAAAATCGCTACAATTGCCATAAAATTAATTAAGAACTGTACCAGAGCAATTAACCTCACGATTCATAATACAATTAGAATCAACAGTACCTTTGTCAAACCAAGTCTTGTGCATGAGAATTAAATGTCATCATGATTAATTATATCTTTTTCATTGTGATGAGTTTGTCAGGCTTTATTCAGTGTCGCAAACATCCGTTGGTACATGGTGGGTTCAAGGTCACAATTGAAGAATACCCTCATGTAATGGCCTTGCATGTTATGTGCAATGAATTATCAACGCATAAGAAAAAGATGTATATATGTGGAGCATCAATCCTCACTACAAAGTTAGCACTGACTGCCGCACACTGTATCAATCTCTGCAATTTTTCTAGTAGTATTTATTCAGTGACCGCAGGTTCTGATACATTGAGAGAAGGATTCAAATCTACTATAAAGGGATTGTATATTCATAAAAAATATGGCAAACGGGACATGGGTTACCACATTAGTTTGCTGCGACTCAAAACTGAAATGAAATTTAGTGATAAAATGAAGCCAGTAATCATAACAGCTTATCCGCCATATAACGAGACAGCGTTGCTAGCGGGTTGGGGCAGTATAGAGGTACAGGTGAGATTTATTTAATTATTAATTTTATTACTATAATGTTATTACTGGAAGGACGCAGTCGTTGAAGAGTTTTGTCTTCAGGCTGGCGAGAAGACTTGATTAAGTTTCCTATACGCTGCCCAGCCAAGTTGTATCGTTCTACGGGCCTCCATCTCAAAGCTGTTCCTAGCAAGCTGCAGGGTTTGTCCCAGGTAGATGTATTCCTGATCAACTTCGGGAGGCGACCCGCTGAGAACAATTGTATGACAGAGAACCAAAGTTATCGACATAGCCCAAAGGATCAGTAAACTGAAGTGGCAGTGGGCCGGTCACATTTGTCGAAGAACCGATAACCGTTGGGGTAAACGTGTTATAGAGTGGAGACCGCGTTTAGGCAAACGTAGCGTAGGACACCCTCCAGCTAGATGATATGACAACATCCGCAAGACTAGCAGTGGTTGGATGAGAAGAGCTGAAGACCGAGCTCAGTGGCATGGCATGCTGATGAAACAATGATATCACAACTACTGTGATAGTTGCTAGTAGTTAAAAAAAAAGATCACTAGTTAAAATATTTCTTTTTGTTGAAAATACCCAATTTATGAGTTTTCCTTTCTTTTGAAGAAGCTCCACCGTCCGCTCAGCTTTATTGAGTTTGTTCCTGGTCGACGTCCTATTTTGTCCAAACTTTAGCCATCTTGTTACAAGGATACAAAATTGATGATAATTTTTCTATGTAAACAATAATATTATGGTCAAGATAAGATTTCTTTTATGGGGTAAGCCGGTAAACGAGCAGACGGGCCACTTGATAGTAAGCGATTGGCACCGCCCATGGACACCTGGAACACTAGAAGCGTTACAAGAGTGTTATCAGCCTTTTGGGCATTAGGAATTTGAGAACTGTTGGAGATGCGGGGATTGGGGAGATTGGGAAGGGGACTAATTGGGCTTACGGTAACCTCACTCAAAAGACGAAACACGACGAAAGCGTTGCTTCCCGTCGGTTTACTGTGAGGCCGTGATATCACTCCGGTTGAAGCATGGCTCTCCCACACTTTAGCCTTACTCATATATGATACATTTACAGCGTTAAATTTAGTAAATATTTCATTCCCATTAATTATCTTTATTTTATAGCTGTACTAAACTAAATGCTAATCAGAGGAGTAAGGCCCGGCGCCCCACTATCGGTGGACATTAGTGTGGCTCGGTACAGCTCGAGCGCTTTACGCCACTCGAGCAGCTTTGAGCGCCTTAGAGCTGCGTCGAGCGACTTCGGGGTGCTTCTTCGCCGTAAGCATGGCTAAAGACGCCGAGGCGGTCCTCGGGTAGCTCGGGAGCCATTCTTCATTAAGATGAACAATGAGAATTAAGGTCCTATCCATCATTATAAATACCCACGCACAATTGTTATCACGTAAGGTTACGACTGTTCTGCAATGTTTCTACTGCAATGTTTCTGAGGCTATCCAAAATCAGCTACAACGTCCATAGATGTGCTTATGACTACCAAGAGAGTTCTCAGGCACCCGAAGCTGCCCGAAGCCGCCCGAAGCTGCCCGAAGAGGCCAGAAGCCGCCTTAAGGTACCCCAGCCCCGACCGTACGGCGAGTCGCGTTCCGCGCGCGCCTCAAAGAGCCATAAGACCACCACAGATGGGGCCCAATAGGGTCGATGCTGATTCGGAGTCGCGGAGAACCTAATGGGTAACCGGGGCTCCGGATCGACGTGCAGGAGAAGGAACGAGGTGGTTTTTAGTCAGTAAGAGTCTGACACTCCCTCCCGCCTCACCCAGACGGGAGCAGTCATTCGATGATTTTCCCACCTTAACTTAATCTAAGCACGCTTACATACTTCTGCCGTTGACATTCAAAAAAATGAATATCTTTGTGAATAAATTTAATAGTTTTATTTTTTAATTACTAATTTTAGTTGAAACATGAAACGGAGAGACCTAAATATCTATTCGCTATCTATCAAGATGTGTTGTCTGAATTTAAATGCAATAAATTTATGGGTGGAAGATTAACTCCAAGGAACTTTTGTGGGGATAGCAATTTTGAGGAGACCTATGTAACAAAGTAAGATATTTTTATGATATTGGGCAGCATATAAGTATATTATAATATAGGTAACCTGATAGTAAATAATCGGCGCTGTATATGGACACTCGCATGACCAGCAGGAACATGGATTGAGGACTTAGGGATTGAGGATGAAGAGAGTAAGCTTTTTGTGAAGCTATAGTTATAACTGAGGTTGAGCAGTGCGAAAAGTAAAAACGACGACATCAAACCAAAAATATGAATAATCTCGTAGGACTGTATTGCTAACATTATAAACGTAAACTGTGTTTTTTTTTATGGCATAAGTCGGTAAACGAGCAGACGGATCACCTGATGGTAAGCAATCGGCGTCGCCCATGGACACCTGGAACACCAGAGGCGTTACAAGTGCGTTACCGGCCTTTTGGGGATTAGGAGTTTGAAGATCGTTGGGGATTCAGATATTGGGGAGATTTGGGAAGAGGAGGGTAATTGGGCCTCCGATAACCTCACTCACACGACGAAACACAACGCAAGCGTTGCTTCACGTCGGTTTTCTGTGAGGCCGTGGTATTACTCCGGTTGAGCCGGCCCATTCGTGCCGACGCATGGCCCTCCACACTTACAACCACTACCACTGCGTTCGGTGAATTTTCAAAATTTATTAGATTTTAATTCAAGTTGCAAATATCAAGGAATTATCATTTTATTTGCGTGCAATAAATTATTGCTCTCATTTCAGAGGTGACTCCGGAAGCGCTCTTGTAGTGCGGGACAACATCCAAATCGGGATTTGCTCCTTTGGCATACCGAGTGTCCGCAAATCTATGGAAGTTTACACTAAGGTCACCTACTTCAAAAAATGGATCAAAAAACACGCCAGAATACTTTCCCGCCTCTAGATTTCTATAAGACTATGTTTTGCTTTCCGCCCGCGTTAGCACAATAAAAATTAGACCCTGATAATAATATGTATATTATTCCAGACCAGACAAATACAGATGTATTTATAAAACTACATAATTATCCTCCGTTTGGATTCGTGTCGGACATTGCGTTACGATATCTGGCCGCCGAAAGTACAGGTCTGCGAATGGCGAGCAAGGCTAGCTCTCCGCCTAACCTGACCCAGATCTGAGCGTACGAAGAGTCACGTTTCGCGAGCCTCCAAAAGCCATTAGTCCACCACAGAGGGGCCCAACAGTCCTGATGCCTGATATGGAGCTGTAGATGACCTAGCGGATTGCCGGGGCTGCGGCTCAAAGAGCTGGAGCAGGAACGGGGCGGTTTTTAGTCAGTAAGAAAAAAGTTCACCTCTGAATTTCACATCTGATAATAATTATCCGTTAATGTGAAAACGTACTCAAGGGACCAGGCTCTGATGAAAACTGGACAGCAATGCTTATAGAAAATATATATATATGTTTGTGCATTATTATTTACTAGCTTTTACCCGCGGCTTCGCTCGCGTCACAAAAGGATAAAAAGTAGCCTATGTGACATATATCGAGAATATCAAATTTTTCCGGGATAAAAAGTACTCTATTATTTAATCCAGACTTCTAACTTTACGTCTGCAAAATTTCAAAGCAATCGGTTTAGTAGTTACGGCGTGAAAGTGGAACAAACAAACAAACTCACTTTCCGATTTATAATATTAGTAAGGATGACAACCTGATTTTTTAATCCTGTACACATGAAGAATTTTTAATCTAATGTCACGGACTGCTGATGATGGTACACAAGGCCACACATCAATCTATACAAAACCAGTTAATCCTGGTGTCGCGTCGCATCATCTTCCCGCACATTTAAGGTTCAATTTTTACTGGTTATGTAAAGCTCGATGTGTAGCCGTGTGTACCATGAATATTTTTTGAGCTTTTAACGAAATCGTTGCCACACTAGAACTATCAGGAGAAAACGTTTGTTGTCGTATGTATCGTGTCAGTATGTTTGTAAATGCACCCACGGCACAGGAGTACCGACATACGATTTCACATACACATCCTACTATCCTGTCCTACTAATATTATATATGTGAAAGTTTGTGAGGATGTATGTGTGTACGTATGTGTTTGTTATTCTTTCACGTCGCCGTTTGCTGAAGGGATCGAGATGAAATGTTGAACAAGGGTAGATTATGGTCATATAATCTACTGTCGATTATGATCGTGGTGGAGTAGCACATAGGCCACTTATTATCCCAGTAAAACGCGGGCGAAGCCGCTAGCAAAAGCTAGTGACACATAATATACCTGGAACAACAATTAGTGGATCACACTAAATGTATAGAATCGAGCCCGCGTTTGGATGTGTGTCGTGCCTTGCAGGAAAATGTGTTGCTAAAGGGCTTAAGCTTGAAACAAGTCGAGTTCCTCAAACAGTTACATGAGTAAGTCGCAAAATATAATAATTAACTTAGTATGTCTTACGAAAGACCACCATCTCCCCTGTCAAAGTTAAAGTTAAAGTCAAAGTCAAAGTCAACGCATTTATTTCAATTAACTCGTCGAGTACAGTCATTATAGACACAATATAGAACAATAGGTTGCGGTCACCGGTGACCGCTTGGTGTTTGACAGTTTAAACCATAATTTGGTACTTTTGAAACGTCAACAAATACAAAATAAATAATAGTCTGTCAGTCAGTCCGTCAGTGAAGCTAGGTGAAGCTAAGTGCTCATTCGAAATTATAGAGGTAGATTCGAATGGAGAAGAACGAGCAAGAAACTCCATTCGTTACTCTTTTTAAAAAAGCATGTTCTACAATGTCTCGTCCTGGTGGTGAGCAATGAATAATCTAATATATAAGATTCTCGTGTCACAGTTTTCGTTGCCATACTCCTCTGAAACGGCTTGACCGATTTTGATGAAATTTTTGTGCTTATCCGGTATCTATGAGAAACGGCCAACAGCTATTTTTCATTCCCCTTTATGTTAGGGGTAGTCGCTGTCATTGCAGCGGTAAGTCCCCTCTTTGAGGAGTGGCTTGAGAGACGCTACGGCGTCCTCACCTACCGCCTGACGCAGGTGCTTACCGGACACGGACGTTTCGGTAGGTTCCTGTTTCGGATTGGGCGGGACGAAACGCCCTGGTGTCATCACTGCGAGGATCGCCCGGAGGACACGGTGGAGCATACGGTGGCGGTGTGTCCTGCACTCCTACGTGGATTGAACACCGCCGTGTCCTCAGGAATGTGATCGGCGACGGCGACCTCTCGCGTCCGGCTCTGGTTCAGACCATTGTATGGAGCGAGGGGGACTGGGATGCCGTCTCCTCCTTCTGCGAAGCAGTCATGCTAGCTAAGGAGGAGGCGGAGCGAATTACTAAATTTTTTTCGAGAATGCGCGTACGAAGTCGCGGGTAGAAGCTAGTAAGTTATAATATTTATCATGTTTGACACTAATCCGCATTTAAAAAGAGAAATTTTAAAAAACTAACAAACCGTGCTAAACTTTTCAGGTTTCAGGATCTTACAGATAATTTTATTCCTTTCATAAAAATGTTTTTCTTCTCCAAAGCACAAGGACTTTATCTAATAAAAGATGTGACCTTCTGAAATTCTGAGAGTAAATAACTTCTTAAACGAAGCGTAATAATTTAATTGAGTCAGTTTTCTGTAATAACTTTTGAGATATTTTTTAGACCTGTAATTAGGATTATTGGATATACGACACTGTTAATACCTCTGCGGGCAACTTAGCAGGTTACCGGGGCTCCAGCTCGAAGCGGGAGTAGGAATGGGGTAGTTTTTAGTCAGTAAGAGTCTGACACTCCCTCTCATTACACCCAGGACGGGAAGAGTCATTCAATAATTTTCTCTTCTCTAAAAAAGGGTCTGGAACTGTGCCCCCGGTATATGACAATAGGTTCACCCGCTATTACACGGGACTCATAATATGAATAATGAAAAGTGGGTGTTACATTGTACAGTGGCCTTGCCTTAAGTGCCGTATATATTGTGCAACTCTGCATACCCCTTCAGGGATAAAAGGCCGACGATCATATTCAGATTCAGACGAGCGATCTCAGGATCTTATATGCTGATGATGAAGAATAAGTGTTAGCAATATTAACTATCGTGAGACATACTAAATTAAATTTATATGGCGTTAACTAAAATCGCGGGTTAATCAAGTGAATATATTGGGAAAAGCTCTAATAGTTTCGAACCACAGAGGAGTTCGAATACCGTTTCAAATACGGAACCCACTACCCGCGGCGCTAGTGAACGTACTGTGCGCTTTAACATCGTCGCGCGCGCCGCCGGCGGAGCTGGAAGCAAACACTCGTGGTGTTCGGCAGAGGGTGCGGTAAGCTCGCAGCGCAAGTAGCAACATCGATGCGAGCGCCAACGCTAGCCTGCGTAGGCTGCGCGACATCGCCCTGACCGCGCACACTGCTCAAGAGGAAGAACTCCTCTGTGGTTCAAAACTAGTAGAGCTTTTCCCAGTATATTCACATGAGTAACCCGCAATTTTTCGTTAATTTGGTTTCAATACAAAATCAAGAAGCGATGTCTTCCAAAACAAAAGCAAATATCACACCTCCGCAAAAAGTTATCTAATAATGATTGACATAAGGGTTAGATCTGCCTATCTTTATTACGACAATACTTATGGAACTTTCTGTCTATTTGTAAGTTTAGATATAAATAGAAGTTTTCTTTCGTCTGCCTAGTTGGCCGAGTGGTCCCAAGTGCGACTACCGAGTGAAGAGTCTCGGGTTCGATTCACGGGTCGGGAAAAGTACTACTGGGTTTTTAAAAAGTCGCAGTAGTAGCACGAAGTCTGAAAATGTGCCCGGTATATGGCAATAGGCTCATCCCCTATTACATGGGACTCATAACATAGAATAGTGAAAAGTGGGTGTTACATGGTGCAGTGGCATTCAGTGCCATAATGGGCATCTCTTCCTACCCCTTCGGGGATAAAAGGCGTGATGTTATCGATGTTATGAAAATTAAAAATATTATTAGTCCATCAATTAAATAATGAAAAACTACTAGACATGTATTTTTTATTTTGTTGTTTAAGGTTGAACCCGAGACCCCTTGTCCGGCAGTCGCAATTGCGACCACTCGGCCAACGAGGCAGTTTTAATTTTCATATTCCGTCATCTCTATTGTTTTTTTGATAAAGTGTGCATAAAAATTGCATCCTTGGCACTACAACCGCTATTACGGTGTTTTATACCTCTACAATGGGGTAACAGCAGTTCAGTAAAATATAGGTTAAGTATGCAATTAAATGGTAGGTGATAACTATAAATACTATTATAATGCTGACTAGTTTTTCAGCTACGGGTTTGCTTGCGAGATTTTTTATGGGATAGGCCGGCAAACGGGCCTGCGGATCACTCTTTATATTAGCCAGCAATCTTTATATTACTTAAATCTCTAATATTTCTTTTATACCTACCTTGGTTTACCCTTGCTTTATATTATATTTTATTTCTTTATTTCTTTATGTGTGTTCTGCGCAAGAATAAATGGATTTTCTTTCTTTCTTCTTCGTTTCTTTCAATCGGCGCCAGCCGTAGACACCCGGAACATCAAAGCAGTTACCAGTGCGTTGCCAGCCTTTTGGAGGTTAGGGATGGGATATACATTTTTTTCCTTTCATTATGACTGCACGGTTGGTGCGATGGCTGGACCACCGGCCGCCAACAATCCGCCAAATCCGTGCAACATGTCGCGAGTTCGATTCCCGCACGGAACAACACTTTGTGTGGTCCACAAATTGTTGTTCCGGGTCTGGGTGTGATGTGTATGTGAACTTGTATGTTTGTAAACGCACCCAGGACACAGGAGAAAATCTTAGTGTGGGGCAACGTAAAAAAAATGGACAAACACACACAGACACACACACAATATTATTTTATATAAATAAAAATGAATTTCTGTTCGTTAGTCTCGCTACAACTCGAGAACGGCTGAACAGATTTGGAAGTCCTGGGAAGGTTTAAAAAATTTTTAGGCGGTTCGAAGTTTGCCGGGTCACATAGTTGTATATAGATATTTATAATAAGTATCGGATCCAAGACAGTTACTCATGTCCCTGGGACGCGCCGGACTTCAGTGTTCCATTGTTTTCATGGTTGTATCTACTGTAGAGGTAGATCTTCGCTTACAGGAGTTGCAGCGGTTTTGGGAGGTAGAGGCGGGCTTGTCCCATTAAAAAAATAATCTAAAGTCACAAAAATGTGCTTATTGATTTGCCCAAGTTACGTAGCGAGGTAAATAATTGGAAGCTCTAGGGAGCTGCATCTATAATTAGGATTGTAGTGTTTAGGGATTTGGGACCAAATGTTACCAAACAGTACGTTGTTAGGTAACCTAGCGGATAAATCTGATTCTAAGGACCTGTTTCATAATGTCTAGATGGTCGCTATGTACCAGACAAATATTACTAGCTTCTGCCAACGGCATCGACGCGTTTTTGTGTGATTTAAAAGTTGTTTAGGGAACAATGAATTCCCAGCTTTATGCTGAGTTGGTGACCCGTTCGGATTGGACATGTCCGCCAACACCGCGCACTTGAATGGCTTATTGGCTTGCTTTAGTTTTAGTTTTAGTTTTAGTTTTATAATTTAACTTTTATCTTTTAATTTTTCTGTTTTTATGCTTTTTTATATTTATGTCTTTTCTGGCGTGCATGTCTTATGCCGAATAAACATTTTTCATTTTTCATTTTTCATTTCATTTCATTTCAATAATCGAAAAAGGAGACTCCTCCGACCAGACGAGGTGTTCGTGCTTGGCGGGCTTTCTGCTCAACAGTCGACGTCGACGACGCCTGTCCCGGCGGTTTCAAATGCTGCCTGCAACAGCAGGTGAGGGGTTGGAGTAGTCAGGCTTCTTGCCCGATGTAGAACAGTATCTGGTGGTTGGCGCCGCTATGAGCTGTGCTCTAGCCGGGCAAGCCCGGCGAGCAGCAAGCTGTAAGCGGCGCGAACAGTTCTTCGTTGGGATTTTCTATCCGTGTTAATTCGCATGCAAACTTCAGTCATGTGCGATGTAGGATTTATATGACATCATCCGTTGAATTATCCTCATCGATAGTCCATGTCATGTCCAGACATGTGTCATGTGTACATTAGTATAATATGTGTTGTTCCAGACCACAATCTACCTCTGTTTCAAACATCCCGACTCCTTCAGCGATTTGACATGATTGACTAAGAAATATAGAGAAATTTTCGCACTTATAATATTCAGTAAGAAGTATACAGAGCGGATATGAATGGGACTGTCGCGGTCGGTAGACACCCTAGACGGTCATATACTGTCGTGAAAGACTTAACGGGTTGCCGGGGCTCCGGCTGGGAAAGGCTGGTGTAGGAACGGGGTAGTTTTCAGTCAGTAAGAGCCTGACGCTCCGTCCCGCATGAGTGAGGTGGGAGAAGTCATTTGATGATTATCTACCTTTAAAAAAAAGGCGAACGTATACTGACCAGATTGGCGATGTCTATATTAAAGAAGGGCAAATGAAAAGTACCCTTAACCGACGAGCATGCATGAATAGATTGATGACTGTTGATGAAGCGAAAGAGGTATGTAGGAATCGTAGCAATTGGCGTTCCATAGTCTCTGCCTACCCTTATGGGAGACAGGTGTGAAGTTATGTATGTATATAAGAGTATATATATATGCAGAATACAAAGTATACTTGCACTTTGAAAGCGGCTAAATGATTGTACACTGTGATAAAAACTGTCCAAGAGTGCTTTGTAGTTATTTACTTATTGTCTTAAATTAGGTTCCTACTTTATTTATATTACCTAGAATGTAGGTTTGTGATATTGTAATTTAAGTTATATGCACCCTTTAGAATAAGGTACGATAGGATTGGTGTTTATCATGATAGGATAAAAACTCTAATACATTTATAAACAAACTAGCAACCCGCCCCGGCTTCGTACGGGTGCAATAAGAATGTATTATACGTATGAAACTTCCTTAGGAATCACTCTATCTAATAAAAAAAACCGCATTAAAATCCGTTGCTTAGTTTTAAAGATCTAAGCATACATAGGGACAGACAGACGGCGTATAGCGACTTTGTTGTATACTATGTAGTGATACCTAAAAATTAAAAAAGTACGATACATCCAAATACATTGGAAAAAGACGGTCGAGGTCTTTTGAAACAACTATTATTTTTTTTTATGGCATAAACCGGTAAACGAGCCGACGGATCACCTGATGGTAAGCAATCGGCATCCCCCATGGACACCTGGAACACCAGAGGCGTTACAAGTGCGTTACCGGCATTTCGGGGATTAGGAGTTCGAGGATCGTTAGGGATTTTTTTTTTTAAGGGGGGAAAATCATCGAATGACTTCTCCCGCCTGGGTGAGACGGGAGGGAGTGTCAGACTCTTACTGACTAAAAACCACCCCGTTCCTTCTCCTGCACGTCGAGCCGGAGCCCCGGTTACCCGTTAGGTTCTCCGCGACTCCGAATCGGCATCGGCCGTATTGGACCCCATCTGTGGTGGTCTGATGGCTCTTTGAGGCGCGCGCGGAACGCGACGCGCCGTACGCTCGGGTCTGTTTCTGGTCGGACGGGGAGCCACCCATGCTCGCCGTCCGCAGGCCCGCGCTTACGGTGGCCGGAGATCGTCTCGCGATCCCCGACGCCCGGTTCGTTCGAGGATCGTTAGGGATACTATGACAACTAGCTACTATAAAGTTACATGCAGAACACACACACATTGACACGCAGGACATCTGTCTGTATCTTAAGTCTGGTAACATGGTAACCGATTACACACGCTCACATAAATAACCCACTGACATTTTGGTGCTTCAATCGTTTCTAATAGGGTAGTTTCCTAATTTTTATTTTAATGTCCGTCTGGTAGATTAATTTAAAACATTAGACACGTATTTTTTCTTTTCTTACAAAATTAAATACTATCGACGATTATTAATTTGAAATACCGTGTGACGTCACAAAACACTACATTTTTGTAGCTTTTCTGACGTAACGACCTCCCACTCCTAAACTTAACTCCTTTAGGAGTCGCGGAGAACCTAACGGGTAACCGGGGCTCCGGCTCGGCGTGCAGGAGAAGGAACGGGGTAGTTGTTAGTCAGTAAGAGTCTGACACTCCCTCCCGCCTCACCCAGTCATTCGATGATTTTCCCCCCTTAAAAAGAAACTTAACTCCTTATAGCTAAGTATTTGTAACTTTAGTAAGTATTTTTAACAAATTAAAAAATACGTGTCTAATACTTTTTTTTTTTTTGAGCGCGAAAGTCATTGGATGATTTTCCCCCCTCAAAAAAAAAAAATGTTCATACCCTGGCAACTACCCTATTGAGATTATGTCCGTCTTGTGTTCAACGTTCTTGGACAGAACGTTGTTTGTATGAATCTGTCATATAACTTTTTCTGTTAAGTCTGCCTCGTAGGCCGAGTGGTCGCAAGTGTGCCTGCCGGGCAAGGGGTCTCAGGTTCGATTCCCGGGTCAAGCAAAGTACTACTGGGTTTTAAAAATAAAAATTCTTAGTGGTAGCACAGAGTTTGACATTGTGCCCGTCATATGGCAATAGGCTCACCCCCTATTACATGGGACTCATAACATAAATAGTGAAAAGTAGGTGTTACATTGTACAGTGGCATTGAGTGCTGTAATGTGCATACTGCCTACCCCTTCGGGGATAAAAGGCGTGATGTTATGTGTCAGTTAAAATAATAGTAGCTTGTAAAATTAACATAGGTAAACAAAATGCAACCTGCTACCTTTCACTCAACAGTCCACAGTCCACTCAAGCGACTATAAACCAGTTATTAAACATGTTCACACTTGATATCACATGTCACTTCGTATACTAACCTCATCTGCTGACGACTTAATGCGTATCGTGGCGTGAAGAATGGACCAGATTGATGGTGTATGGTTTCATGTAATTTAAAACTGTGCAAGACTTCGTTTAAGGGAAACAAAATCTATGTTAAAAGGCTAAAAATCGACTATAGGTACTATTTTAAGTATCAGAGCCATGCTTCGTCACGAATGGGCCGGCTCGACCGAAATGATACTACGGCCTCACAGAAAACCGACGTGAAATAACGCTTGCGTTTCGTTATGTCGTGTGGGTGAGGTTACCAGAGGCCCAATTACCTCCCTTCCTAATTTCCCGAATCCTCGAATCACCAACAATCAAAAGACTAACGGTAACGCACTTGTAACGCATCTGGTGTTCCAGGTGTCCATGGGCGACACCGATTGGTTACCATCAGGTGATCCGTCTACTCGTATTCCACCTATTCTATAAAAAAGTCTCCAAGTATATTGGTTTAGATTCAATAATTCTTTTTTGTGTTAGATCCACGAAGATTAGTAAGTCTATAAAACATCATATCATGCTATGAATGATCATATAGCTGAGTAATGACTAAAACATATTTCCTTGCTGTGCCCGACAGGGCCCACAATGATCAGTATGTAAACCATTGTGGAACGCAATAAAAAATTTGAATTTGAATTTAAAAACGCGTAGGAGTGAAATAGCTATAAAGGCGCCGAGGTTTTTGGGGATAAAGACTAAGGCGTGTGGAATTTTTACATCGCTAAAGCCGGTAGCCACCACCCACACCTGAAAGAGGCACGGGGTCCTCTTAATAGACCAACCCCGGAGCCTCACGGTGTAACGCCTGTAACGGTCCCTCCCTATAGAGACCTATGTGTCTACCTAGAGCCTCTCTGTGCGGTGCACGGCGGATGCATAGAACCTAGAAGCAAAACTATCTAGTATTTTAAAAAGAAACCTACAAAATATGTAAATCATTTTTTTATTTCGTTCTTTGTCGACAAAAACGTAGATACAAATAATTCCTATATACTGTATATAAACTACATTTAAAAAAACCCACTTCAACCCCTTCCTTTTTGAAGTCGGTAAATTTTATTAATATACTAAAACATTCTCCTGTTGCTGGGGCTTCAGTTCAAAGTGCAGGAGTAGGAACGGGGTGGTTTTTAGTCGGTACGAGTCTGGCACTCCGGGCCTCTCACCTCACCCGGGCCAGAGAAGCCATGATATGATTTTCCCCAAAAAAAAAAAGTTAATAAACACTTTTCTAAAAACTGCATCTAATTTGGTACAGCTAATGACGAGATAATGGGGTAGACGACTAATTTTTATTTTAATGTCCGTCTGGTAGATTATTTAAAAACATTAGACACGTATTTTTTATTTTCTTACGGAAACGAATAGTTTCGAAGATATATTGATTTGAAATGTCGCGTGACGTCACTTCTCAGTACATTTTATACCAAGAAATGACGTTTTAGCCCCCACTCCTAAACTTTGGTTCGTTTTATCTAAGTATTGTTTTATTATACAACAAAATAAAAAAATACGTGTCTAATATTTTTTTATTACCTAAGTTACGGACTAATTATATTTTTAATTTTCATACCCTGTCATCATCCCCATTGCACACAAACATACACACACACCGATAATACTAACTGCCACCTTTTTTGAAGTCGGTTAAAAACGTATAAAAAATATCACCAAGCTATCCTCACATGAAACTAGACAGTATATCAAGTTTCAACGCACGCGATACACAAATACCTCGTCCGCCATTTTGTTTTGTTTGACATAATGTCATTTGACAGGTAGGTAACTGAGATGTGGCGGGACAGACTGACATGCGTGTTTAGGAATTCATGTGTGACGACTTTTTGTTGCTCAACGGTTGAAAGGGTTACTGTCTATTGAAGCAATGCACCATACCATAAAGTTATGTTATTTAGTTATGGAGAGTCCCGGTACATGTTGCCTTACGGCATGCAAAATTGTTGGATTAATTGAACACATCGTCTAAGTTGCTACATTTACATCTAGTTAACATTTCTATATTATATATTATTTCTACATTACTATAAATTTAGGAAACTACCCTATGTAGTTTCCTAAATTTTATTCTAATGTCCGTCTGGTACATTAATTTAAATCTTTAGACACGTATTTTTTCTTTTCTCACAAAATTAAACACTTTCTTTTTTTATGGCATAAGCCGGTAAACGAGCAGACGGATCACCCGATGGTAAGCAATCGGCGTCGCCCATGGACACCTGGAACACCAGAGTCGTTACAAGTGCGTCACCGGCTTTTTGGGGACTAGGAGTTTGAGGATCGTTGGGGATTCAGGGATTGGGGAGATTGGGGAAGGGGAAGGTAATTGGGCCTCCGGTAACCTCACTCGTGAAGTGAAGTCGGTTTTCTGTGAGGCCGTGGTATCAATAAGGTCGAGCCGACCCATTCGTGCCAAAGCATGGCTCTCCCACACTTAAAACTTTACTCTTTACGCCCACACTTAACACTTACACGCCGACTGATGGATATACGGCTCCACTCTCTCCGGTTAAAATAGTGTGTACAGGTAATGCATGAAACGAATGGTGTCCGTAGATACTTCTAACACTGATGAACAGGACTTCGTCATTGGAGTATAGAGGTATAGAGTGCACATAACCAAAGTTACAAGCAAATATATCTCAGATAAAATCTTAAAATTAATGAATTGCGCACTAAGATCACAGTCTCTGCCTACACCAGAATAACAATGGGCGTCAAGATAGTATCAACAAAAACATAATTATAATATTGCCGCGTTAAAATAAATATTTAACCGTTTTTTAACGATTACTGTTAATTGATATTTCGACGAAGTAACCTACACAACATTTGTTAAAGGGAAGTTCAATACGTTCGCTTCCATATATGACGGCGCGCGGGTTCGAAACCTACCAACGGCAAGTACCAATGTGACTTTTTTTTATTATAATAATTACGTACTGTCTAAGATTATCTAGACACCACTGACAAACGGTGAAGGAAAACATCGTGAAAGGAACCTGGGCTTATAATTTTTGGTTATATATAGTTTGAAGTTCAACCAGCATTGCGCGAGCGAGATGATTAACAGTTGCCCAGCTACCGCGCCAACAGGGCAGACAACCATCAAGTAATACGGTAGTTGACAACTAGTCAAATTCAATACTTTTATTGAAACGTCAAAAACGATACTGTTCTATGAATTTTGTACGAAACACCATCTTATGACGTCATCATAATTATTTTCGCGTCAACTATCACACTCATATCTAAAAAAATGCTAGAATAAATCGACAATTAAGTATATCGTAAAATCAATGAATGAAAGTGTATATATTTTTCAATATTTAACTGGACTGAAAAATCAAAATAATTTATTTTTGATCCAGGGAACTACCCAATATTTATGACTGCCTCGTTGGCCGAGTGGTCGCAAGTGCGACTGCCGGGCAAGGGGTCTCGGGTTCGATTCCCGGGCCGGCAAAGTATTACTAGGTTTTTTAAAAAAAATTCAGTAGTTGCACGGAGTCTGGAAATGTGCCCGGTATATGGCAATAGGCTCACCCCATTACATGGAACTCATAACATAAATAGTGAAAAGTGGGTGTAACGTCTGTGTGCACCTCTGCCTACCCCTTCGGGGATAAAAGGCGTGATGTTATGTTATGTTATGTTATGAAACTACCCAATTGCTTACCATCAGGTAAATCACCAGCTCGTTTGTCGACCTATTCCATAAAAAAACAACGAACAAAGTAGAAGGAACTTTACTAATTACTTTACTTACTAGAATAACGTCGCCTTAAAACAGTAAATATGAGCAAAAAGTGGCCACGCCCACTTTGAAATAGCGATGTTATCAACCGCCATATTGGATTTTGTACTCATCACTCATTTACAGGGCAATATACGATCGATGATTTTTTCCCCACCCATAATAAAAATGTGAAAGTAAGTTAACATCTTTGCGCTTTATCTAGTCAGCTCGACTTCGACATCTTTTTGGTCCTATCACAGCATAGATGTCGCGGAGAACCTAACGGGTTATCGGGGCTCCGACTCGACGTGCAGGAGAAGGAACGGGGTGGTTTTTAGTCAGTAAGAGTCTGACACTCCCTTTCACCTTACCCGGGCGGGAGAAGTCATTGGATGATTTTCCCCCCTTAAAAAAAATCCCAATATCGATAATATTATGTATTTTTGTTTATTTATTTTGTACTTTATTGCACACATATAAAAAAATAAGTTTACATTGCGATAGTAATTTGACGCCATAACTGCCTCGTTGGCCGAGTGATCGAAAGTGCGACTGCTAGGCAAGGGTTCGATTTCTGGGTTGGGCAAACTACAACTATTTTTTTTCATTTGTCAGTAGTCGCGCGGAGTCTGGAATTGTGCTCAGTATTTGGAAGTAGGCTCACCCCCTAATACATGTAAATCATAACATAAAAAGAGAAAAGTGGGTTTTACAATGTACAGTGGGATAATGTACACCTCTGCCTACCCCGTCGGGAATAAAAGGCGTGATGTTATGTTATGTTATGATTATAAAAAAAAAACATTTAAAAATATAAAAAAGCAGTAGCCCACCAGTAACGGGAGAAATCCAAGCTACCGTCGGTAGTTAGAGGGGCTAAAAAGGTAACATTGTATGTTTCATATCTGAATCATAATATGTGACATTTGTCATGTCGTAAAAAGACAACATTTTGATGATTCATAATATGAACGGAAAGTGGTTCATATTTGCAATTCATCTAATATGACACTTTTGAATGGAAATTCGTAAAATGGTTTACAAAGACTGAATTCCTATACGTCAAATAAGCAGATTTGTCAGATGTTACTCAAAGGCAACATTTAACAGTTCATTTAGTTTATATTTTTAATAAATTAATGAAAAATCGGAGATTTAGGCCTTTCTGAAAACCTTTTGGAGCATGCACGTGTTTTAGAAAGGTTTTCATATCGTCGGCAAAGTGAGACTCTTCAGGAAATGCAAGTTGTTTTTGAAATACCGGTGCCTGAATATGTTGGATTGTTTCGAGTAAATAATAGTGTGTGTCGCAAAATAATCCACAGAGTTGGAAGCGTATTTAGCCTCTCGACGTGGTGGAAGCGTATTTAGCGTTTGTGTGCAAGATAAGTAGCCACCAAACTATTCATTACTTAAAGTAGTTATACAACTAAGGTGTGAAAATGATAGATATGTGTATCTCATTATTTATTTCTGTTTAAGGTATTAAGTGCACTCTAAGCTCTTACGCCTCTGGATCGTACCAACTATTTATTGGAGCTACCGCGTACCACAACGGCACTACGAATTGCATTGTCGGACTCGGAATTTTGTGGAGAGATATAAGTAGGTATGTACTCAAATCTCGCTGGCTAGTTTGGTTGATTGCAAGATCACCCTGCAATAGGGAACTGATAACAAATGCTTGTATTTGAGGAGAAACAGCGAGAAATGACTGTGCAGGTGTGTGGATTTGGTACCTTTACACACGACATTTACAAGCATACCTGTAATATTTAACGTGTCGGTATATTAGTAATAGGTATGATTGAAGTTGTATCTTCATATACTATCTTGGGTTATTTCATTGTCAGTAATGTCTTTTCAACAAGTTTCACACTGATCTTATTAAAAAAAACTATAAATTGTGATCCTGCACAAATAGTAAATATTAATGAATAAAATTGTTTCAGGATACGCCTACACAGTGTAAGAACTAATACTAATTCCCTAGTACGAAACGGACTTATAAATAAATAAATAGATTTTGGTCAGCACGTATCTGACGATTGGAAAATTTTTGTTGTTTTTATTTGCCTTAGTTTTTTAGGTCTATAGCCATAGTACCACCTTTTGTAATGTGAAGAAAAAGAAGTGGTATTTCAACTGAAAGAGATATCATTCACACCAAAATATTGTTCATAAGAAACTATGAAAATATTGAGTATTAATTGTTGTTTGTTTGTTTGTATAATAAAGTCACTAATTTTAAAACATTTATTTCATAATCACTAACTAAAAAAAGCGAGGGAAGTGGATACTATCGTCGTCTTCTGATAAATTCAAATCTGACTTCGTAGCGGGATCAAGACAGTTAAATTATGTCCCTGGGATGCACCGGACTTCAGTATTCCGGTGTATCTACTGTACAACCTGGCTTACAGGAGTCGCAGCAGATAGAGAAGGTTGGGGCAGGTTTATCCAAAACAAAAATAGAACATCTGAAAATGGAACATGATGAATGAAATTAATTTTTTTCTAAGTTGCAAATTTTACCTTACATTATGATATTAAAGCTACTATCATTGCCTGGTTTATGGTCGGCTACAATAAAACAACATGCCATTGTTTCAGTTAATATAAGTACATGCAAATGCACTTGTCCTGCTGTAGTGCATCTTGTGATGAACCAATACTTTAACATCGCCAGTGAGATTTGAGTACCCCGATACACCTTTCCACAGTATTCCAGTCCGACAATGCTTTTGGGCGTAGTGCCGTGGTTGAATGTCTGGCTAGGTATTTATGACTAGTATTAGTAAACAAATAACAAATAATTAAATTATATTTACCTTTTAACGTGTATTATTTCTTAATAAAATCCATTCAATTTTCGCCTTGGTACGGGAGGAGCCCTTTTCTATATCAATTCACTTTTCTAATTCCATTCACATCTCGAACTCTATTCACTGTTACTTACTTCACGGTGAAATAATGTTTAAGTTAGAGTTTTATATTTTTAGCAAGTTTAAATTTACTGTTCATCTGACAGTGACTGACTGACGTGACTTCACGTGACGTATATCTATGACTATGACGTAACGTAGGAGACATTGCCAGCAAAAAGGAAATAAGTAAAACAAAATCAAATACTGTAAGTAGTTTTTACACTGTATTTTAATTAATTTTCTAGTTTCTTGATAGATATGAGAAAATATTATAATTAAAAAACATTTAGGATCGATTTTTTTAATTCAAGTTATATCAAAAGGTAAGATAAACAAAACCGGTAAAGTTACTATTCGGTTTCTCTCTATATATTTCTTGTGTAGCAACATCGGCATCTAGCATGATTCAGTTATGAAATGAATTGCAGATGTTTCATACTTTATTGTTACCATTTTACGGTGACTTAGGTGATTCTCTTACAATTCATCAAATCTGTCATATTGGAAATGATTCACCCAATGTTACCTTTTACCTGGGTGGCCCAGGGCTCAGAGAGAGGAATCTGGACAATACGCGCCGTGTCCAGAAGTACTGCTTTCTGCATCAGGCGCTTGACCCAACCATCACGCTAGCCTACTCAGGTGTTGTTCGAGGCTTTTAGAAATAAGGCCTTGTTAAAATTATTATTATATTACTAAAATTTACAGCCAATGACCTTTCTAACAATTTTTAACAACACATTATGATGTGTATAGTACGTAAAATCAAATTCCCTAACAAAACAGTACACCATATAATCACAAAAAAGTGAAACTGGTTGACTGTGAACCGTAATATCTAATAATAGGTGACAAACAGTCAGAAACGAACCGTGACCGGTATTGGGCACATGCAGAATGCGGCCGGAGTTGCGCCACGGACGGACATACGTATTGTATTGTGACAATTCTATTATTATGAAACACTGGGAGTTTGGACTTGGGACAATAATCTTATCTTACTAATATTTTTAATGCGAAGTTTGTAGCTATCACGTAACATAACATCACGTCTTTTTATCCCCGAGGGGTTTGGCAGAGGTGCACATTGCGGCACTTAGTGCCACTGTTCAATGTACCACCCACTTTTCACTATTTATGTTATAAGTCCCATGTAATAGGGGTTGAGCCAATTGCCATGTACCGGGCACAAATCTAAACTCCGTGCTACTACTGAGATTTTTTGAAAAAACCCAGCAATACTTTGCCCGACCCGGGAATCGAACCCGAGACCCTTTGACCGGCAGGCGCACTTTTGACCATCGGACCATGTGTATATTTGTTAATCAATCACGTCAAAATGGCTGAAGGGATTGAGATTAAATCTGGAAAAAGGATAGACTATGGTGTGGAATAACGCAAAGGCCAATTTTTATCCCAGCTTTCATGCTGGGCATACGCTACGTCACCCTATTAACAAATGGAGCAAACAAGTCACCCTCTGGCTACAGAGGAATGGCAAAAGAAGCAGAGGTCGCCGAGTCAGGAGATGGGAAGATGACTTGAAGCTGACAGCGGGAGTATTCTGGTTGAGAGTGGCAAGAGACTACGCATTGGAAAGAATTGGAGGAGGCTTATGCCAAAAGGTACACCGAAATTAAGGACCTACTGTAACCCTATGTTTAGGAATAAAAGGCTATTGTTTTAGTTATTGTTATTCTTTTACTTTTTTATTCCACGGAAACGCGGGCGAAGCCGGTCCCCGCAGAAGTTAGTACCTCTATGAACTAGGTTTAAATAAACCCAGTTCAACCTCCTTTTTTCGAAGTTAATAAAAATCGAGTTAATTACAACCGTCGCTAGTGACACTCCATGTGTCGGGGATTGCGAGACGAACACACACACACACACACACACACACACACCTTTATTGTCTTTTTTATTTATGCTGCATCATGCCTGGTGCAGAATAAATGTTTTCTCTTTCTTTCTTTCTTTCTTTGGGGCCCAATAGGGCTGATGCCGATACCGCGGAGGACTTAATGGGTTGCCGGAGCTCCGGCTCGAAGAGCAGGAGTAGGAACGGGGTGGTTTTAGACAGTAAAAATCTGATACTCTCCCTTCCGCCTCACCCGGGCAAGAGAAGTTATTGGATGATTATCCTCCTTAAAAGAAAGTGCATTGCTTACATAGTACTCTTAAAAAATGCCCATTAAAACAAAATGTGGCTAAGCCCACAGTTTAAATAGAAGCCATTAACAATCTGTGACCAATATTTATCTTTAGAGACAACAATCGCATTGCCGACTTGATTATTATTGTACTTAGTTACCTAACTGTTAAGGGGAATATTATAACTAAAAGAATAATTTGGTTTTGTCCGCTAGATGTCGTCGTAGCAGCTGGTAAGCCACCGACTTCTCATACATGAGGGTGCGGCCTCGAAACCTACCAACCGTAGGAAAAGATTATACTTAGTACTTATTTAAACAACTTGAAAACAAGGGGCGGTTGAAGTTCATTTTTTATACATTGTGTATAAATTGACTGCACGGTTGGTGCGATGGCTGGGCGACCGGCTGCCGTGCAACGTGTCGCGGGTTCGATTCCCGCACGGAACAACACTTTGTGTGATCCACAAATTGTTGTTCCGGGTCTGGGTGTTATGTGTATGCGAACTTGTATGTTTGTAAACGCACCCACGACACAGGAGAAAATCCTAGTGTGGGGCAACGTTTAAAAAAAAAAGTAACTTTTCTAACGTGACCGTCCCGTTTGGAACGGGACTGTAATTTTTATTATGACGAGTCCCGTTGTACCCGAAATGAACGTTGGGACGCAAAATTGTTCCGTTTACGAAAACCACGCGAAAATTTGAATAGTCGAACCTATGCGACGTCCTTTCGGACGGGTCGAGTAGGTAATGTGCGAGAGCGATACAGCGTCATACATAACTCGTTATATTTGACGAAGACAAGTACAGTCATAAAAAGTTTAAGTATCTATATTTTTTATGCAGTTACTTAATAGTAAACCTTTTTGACATGGACACAAAGGTTGGACCTCGCTACTGGATGCCTGAATTTAAATAAACGCGTGTCCCTGAGTCAAGAAATAAATCGTCGCGTTACACAAGTCTGTCTGTATACCTCGGGTGGATAAATAGATAGATACCCAATTTAACCATGAACAAAACACATAAAATCACGCCTTTTATCCCCGAAAGGGTAGACAAAGGTGCACATTACTTACGTCACCTAATGCCACTGCCAATGTACAATGTAACACCCACTTTTCACTATTTATATTATGAGTCACATATTGTAATAGGTGGTGACCCTATTGCTATATACCGGGCACAATTCCAGACTCCTTGCTACTACTGACATTTTTTTAAAAAACCCATTAATACTTTGCTCGACACGGAACCCGAGACCTATTAACCGCCAGTCGCACTCGCGACCACTCGGCCAACAAGGCGAACAAAACCCATTTGGAAACTTCATCTTAAGAAACACAAAATCACGATCTGACTTAGAACGTACATATCCTCGACCTAGTCATAATATTGCGACAACTTCTCATTAAGAAGGATCCTTGAATGCATCATTAAACTACCTCGTTTGAACGCAAGCGTGACTGCGAAGTATGGGGTCTCTGTTCGATTCTTGAGTCGGGTAAAATAGGTAGGTACGCAGACGTCTACAAATAAAATGTCTTTTTTTTCTTATGTATGTAATAATTAAAGTTAGTCTTTGTTCAGTTGACCAAGTGTGGGAGAGCCATGCTTCGGCACAAATGGGCCGGCTCGACCGGAGTGATATCACGGCCTCACAGAAAACCGACGTGAAACAACATTAGCGTTGTGTTTCGTCGTGTAAGTAACGTTACCGGAAGCTCAATTACCAATCCCCCCCTTCCCCAATCTCTCCAATCCCAAAATCCCCAACAATCTTCAAATTCCTAATCCCGAAAATGCCGGTAACGCACTTTAACATCTCTGGTGTTCTATGCTTACTATCAGGTGATCCGTCTGCTCGTATACTGGCTTATCCCATAAATAAACATACCTCTGAAACAGGAACAATCCATCAGAATTTAATAAAAATTTCATTTTTCACAGAAAAAAATTTCTTGACATCAAATTCCTACTGTGTAGTAGGAATCTAGATGACCATTCACATACAAAAGGACGTCCGTTTGTCCTTGACTATACAATATTAGGTATCTATTTTTTTTTTCAAATGGAGGTCCATCATGGATCTCAATGGTACGATTAAAATTGCACAGTTAAATCTTAAGAACTGCCTCGTTGGCCGAGTGGTCGCAACTGCGACTGCCGGGCAAGGGGTCTCGGGTTCGGTTCCCGGGAAGGGCAAAGATGTACTGGCTTTTTAAAAAATTCTTACTTAGTCCGGAATTTTGTCCGGTATATATGGCAACAGGCTCAACCCAAATTACATGGGACTCATAACATAAATAGAGAAAAGTGGGTGTTACATTGTACAGTGGCATTAAATGCCGAAATGTACACCTCTGCCTCTTCGGGGATAAAAAAAGCGTAATGTTATGTTATGTGTTAAATCGTAAGGAATGTAGCATGTTCAATATAGGGTTTTTCTTTAGATCATAATTATATGGCCTCAATTTAGTGGGACATCATGGTTGCGTTGGCCCACCATTTTCTACTTAGTAGGACAACTTATCGCTCCATCGTGTACGAAGTCGCTAATCTCCGGAACTACAGGACCTATTAGAAAAATTATCTTTGTGTTGGATAGTCCATCTATCGAGGAAGAATATTGGGCTATAAAACATCACACTACGACCAATAGGAGCCGAGCAGAGCTGGTTAAAAATGAATTGCTGATCCTTAGTCTCGTTAAAACTCGGAAACAGCTAGACCCAATTGGCAAATTTTTGCCTTGAAGTGTTTGTGGAAGTCCAGGGAATGTTTAGAAAAAGGTGAGACGCAAATATTTGAGTAGTACGAAATTTGACGGGGCAGCTAGCTACGAGAATTTTATCAAAAAATCATTTATTATTCAAGCGCCTTTTATATTCGAATAGCAATGAAACGTCTTCTTACAGTACCTATCATACTACTACATATTATAATTTTATACTATTATCTAAAGATGAAGATTTTGTTTCTTTTGTTTGAACACGCTAATCACCGTAACTACAACTAGTGTTCCGGGTACCCATGGGCGGCGCCGATTGCTTACCATCAGGTGATCCTAGCACAATAAAATTGAGTAGCCTTTCAGTATTCGAGAGTAACGACCAATTTTTTAATAATAAGTTAATTCTTAACATAAAATAAAAAAATTACATTTGACAGTTTTTAGTGTGGACAAAAATTGGCAAACAAAGTTATTTTTCAGTTTAAATTTGTATGGCGTTAACTAAAATCGTGGGTTAGTCACGTAAGTATATACTGAGAAAAGCTCTCATAGTTTCGGACCACAAAGGGGTTCTTCGCTGGCTTTGCCAGTGAGCTGTGTGAAGCCCAACGCGCCCTCTGCCGGACACCACTAGCGTTTGCTTAAAAATTCCTCATGCAAGTAGCAACAACGATGCGAGCGTCAACGCCAGCCAGTGAACTGCGCGACATCGCCGCGACCGCGCATGCTCATAAGGAAGAACCCCTCTATGGTTCGAAACTAGTAGATCTTTTCTCAGTATATTCAAGTGAGTAACCCATGATTTTAGTTAATTTAGTATGTCTCACGATAGTTATTACATGGCGTTGCAAAAATCGGCCCTTAGTAGATTCTTACGACAGAGAAGGGATAGCCACAAATATATTTTACTCACTCGTCACCACACAATTTAGGTACCGTAGTAAGATTGCTATAATTATATGCTGGTATAATTATATCAGTTGCTACGTCGTTATAGGAATGCCGTCGTGACGTCACACACTCGTACTATGTCTGGGACGCGAGCCAAAACGTAGTTAGGGTTGTGCTAAAATTAAGTTACTCATCTTTTAATTAGTTTATTAGACATTTAATTTGCCTGCCTGCCTCGTTTGCCGAGTGGTCGCAAGTGCGACTGCCGGGCAAGGGGTCTCGGGTTCGATTCCCAGGTCGGGCAAAGTATTACTGGGTTTTTAAAAATCTCAGTACTAGCACGGAGTCTGGAAATGTGCCCGGTATATGGCAATAGGCTCACCCCCTATTACATGGGACTCGTAACATAAATAGTGAAAAGTGGGTGTTACATTGTACAGTGGCATTAAGTGCCGTAATGTGCACCTCTGCCTACCCCTTCGGGGATAAAAAGGCGTGATGTTATGTTATGTAACAGTATAGTTTTTGACGGTTCGATAAAAGTATTGAATTTGACTAGTTGTCAACTACCGTATTGTCCATAGTTACAGAGGTCCATAGTCTCTGCCCCATGGCAGACAGAAAGTCGTGTATGTAAGTTAAAATTACCTTAAGATTTTCCTGCCAGCCCTACGCTACAAATTTGCAAGCTGCGCCGACGCACAGACGTGAAACAAAACGCGCAATCTTTAGTTGTTTTACAAGCAACTAATTATCCGATGCCAATGCCAAACACTGAGACAATGTTAGTTATTTAGTTTTATTTAGTCGTATTTAGACTATTTAGTTTTACATAATGTCTAGACAGAGTCTTATTGGCTATATTTAGTCGGTCATGTGTACGCATTCCCTTAAACTAAGTTTAGACCACTATATTAGAAATAGTTATTGCTTTGTATAATTGTGTTCAAGCCTATCAACCAGTATAAATTGACCGTTGTGTTTGCGGTAAGGTCATACGAAGCGAGACCTAGATAAATTGGTTTTGTATAGTCTGGTATGTAATCGTATATACATGCTACAAAATGTCATTTGAAAGTCTTTAGAGATAACACCTTTCATTGGATTTTGGAATAAATTTATACAGATGAATCAAATTGTTGTGTCTGTTTTTTATGGAATAAGCCGCTAAACGAGCAGACGAATCACCTGATGGTAAGCAATCGGCGTCGCCCATTGACACCTGGAACACCAGGGGCGTTACAAGTGCGTTACCGGCCTTTTGGGATAAGGAATTTGAGGATTGTTGGGGATTCAGGGATTGAGGATAGGGAGAGGGGGGGATAATTGTTTGTAATATTCAAATAACTCCTTTTACTAATAAACAAACAGACAGGCATTGTAAAATAATGTTATTTGCTTTGATTATTCTGTTTTTTCTTTTCTTTATTGTTTTATATCATTTTTTTTATATTTTTGTACTGACTAATCTCTGGAATGGCTCGACCGATTTTGATGGAACTTTTATTGGCAGTTAGCTGAAGTACTGGAGTAACATAGGCTACCTACTTTTATTTTGGAAAATTGAAACAAAACAAATGTGTGTCCTAAATTTATATTCTAAGCGGACAAAGTCGCGGGCAACAACTAGTTCAAAATAAAGCCGTGCGCTGTCGATACTCCATACAACAACGCGACCACGATCGCATGATTTTATTATAACTTTAGACCATTGTACAACACCTAATATATACCTTTGAAATACAGTCCACTTTCATTTCCATCTGGGCCTATCTAACCTCTTATCTTCTTATATTGTAAATGAATCTAATGATAAACTCAAAAGTAGTTTTAGAGCCCTCCAGGTAGGTGGAGTGAAGATATCTGCTGTATGGCTGTCAGTGGTTGGATGCGTAGAGCTGAGTAGCGCGCTATTAGAGAAACCTATGTCTATAGTGGTGCCTCAAAGAGCCATCAGACCGCCACAGATGGGGCCCAGTAGGGCTGATGCTCGACACGGAGCTGCGGAAGGCCTTTTTTTTTTTTTTTAAGGGGAGAAAATCATCGAATGACTTCTCCCGCCTGGGTGAGGCGGGAGGGAGTGTCAGACTCTTACTGACTAAAAACCACCCCGTTCCTTCTCCTGCACGTCGAGCCGGAGCCCCGGTTACCCGTTAGGTTCTCCGCGACTGCGGAAGTGATACGGAGCCGCAGAGAACTTAACGGGTTGCCCGGGATACGGCTCGAATTGCAGGAGCAGGAACGGGGTGGTTTTTAGTCAGTAAGAGTCTGACACTCCCTCCCGCCTCACCCAGGCGGGAGAAGTCATTCGGTGATTCACCCCTTACACTAAAAGTATGTCCTAGTCAGTGAAACCTGCACTATTATCTTTATCTATCTATCTATATATATATATATATATAGATATATATATATATATATATATGTATATGTATATATATATATAAAAATGAAACCCGTTTCCCGTTGTCACGCCATAACTTGAGAACGGCTAGACCGATTTGGTTGATTGTTTTTTGCTGTGTTTGTTATTGTTAGGAGAACGCTCTTATGACAGAAAAAAGTCCTGAAAATCCTACGGGAACGGGAGAAAACGGGATTTCGTGTACGAAGTCGCGGACAGAAGTTAGTATATATAAAGCTAAAGAGTTTCTTTGATTATTTGAACGCGCACATATCAGGAATTACTGGTCCATTTGAGTCTATTATCAAGGAGGGCTATAGGCTATAAAACTTTACTCTAGGATCAGTAGCAGTCGAGCAGGGCGGGTAAACCTCGCGGAAGTAGTTAAGTAATTAGATAAACAATAAAATAAATATCTTCGTTTAGAATATTTGTATTTGACTTTGTTGTGTAAAAATGGAGAACATCATATTGTACTAATAGTTACTATTAAATTCTATTTAATACTTCAGTGTATATCAATAACATGGATAATCTGTGTATAGATCAGAACTGCAGGATTTGCTATTCTGTAACGTGGCACAAGTTTTAACTTTCTTACAGACATGAGAATCAGAATGGCACGCACAAACCTTCTTTCGTATTTTCGCGCACGTGTGGTTCTTTTTGAAAACCACTAAGGGTCTACAATCGAATCTGTCGCTACGTTTTGTAGATGTATAGGCATCAACATGCATAGGAATCTGTTTTGGTATGACTTTTACTGTTTTCACAGCACCTGGCTTTGGACAGCAGATCTCCTGTGGCAGCGGTGTACCACATTTAGTTCGTATCTGCTGTGCTATAGCTGCACACATAGACTTACATTCAGAAAACAAGCTGTTACTCGTCTTTTGCGACGTATTATAAGGGATAACCGTGTTCTCAGTTAACGTACATGCAGACGGAGTAGACAATTGTCCAAGGGTTCCACAAGAGACACATGTTTCGTCTTCCAAGTCAAAATCACGCAATTGAACATACGTGTAGCACGTAGGATTGTTTTGTAATTGCATTGCACATTTCTGGCACGATTTTGTCGATTTTGAGTGATAACACGAACAAATGGAATCCACCGCGGATACTAAAGTCACCTCGCTACATTGTGTCGATATACTTCTCGGCATGAGCATTTTCCTCAGTGCATACAGCGTGCATCCTTTGAGAATAAGGTCATTATTATCATCCTTATTTTCCAACCACCGATTTCCATCAACACCTGATGTTGGTGATTTTGAAGTCATCTCAGTGGAGTAGCTGATGTTAGTCAAAGACCTAACTCTAATATTTTTACTCGCGTCACTAGAGCAAGGAGTCGGTATTATTAGCTCTCCGCCTCTTTTAAGGCTTGTGCGGACTACAGATTCATTGACATTACCAACGCCGGCCTTGGTACTGCAATCAGGAATGCAAAAAGTGCCTTTATCGCACATTTTCTTAACCAATGGGTTCCAGCAGGATTGTGCAGATGTAGATGTTGACACACCTTTCGTGAACATTGGTGCATCAGTTCCGCAATAAAAGTCCCTCAGTTCTGCAATAGGAGGTCGATAGCTGGAAGCGACTGAAGAAGAATCACTCGTGGTCATTGAAGTCATCTTCTTATCTGTCCCTGTGCTATTAGCCTTACATGCGCACCCACTCGTCGATTCAATGTTGTTATAATGTTTTAGTGAAGTGGATGTGCTTTTAGTAGCTGCAGGCCCGTGTGGTGGGTAGGAGAAACTTGGTGGAAGTGGGTTGAAACCAAAGGTCGTAGTGTGATAGAAAGAGCTTCCACATCCAATAGTGCGACGGTCTTTTCTGAGGTCATCTGAACCGTCTTCACCACTCTGGCAAATGCTAGTCACGTACTCTGTTATAACGCAACGAGACCCACAACCCACACCAGTTTTACATTTGTCACAGGTACACTGGGACCCACTAGCGATGCTGGTACCGGCAGAGTTGTACCCACTGTCTGCATTGTCTCTGATCGTGCAGACGCCACAATCTTTGCATGTTTTAATGACAACACTGGATCTCGATGCTTTGGAGGCGTTGTCAGCTAAACAGGTCTTCCGAACTCCACCATCTGTATTTGACTTACAAATTTTAACACTTGGCACACTACTTTGAGCACTAGCTCCACACGATTTGTAGACGCCCTCACTGGGGTCAAAAATTCCCATAGAGTAACGCATACTTGGGACCCTTGCACCGGCCGGTAGTGTTTCATTACTACAGATCCCGCCGGCACTGCAAGGTAAAGGTTTACGAGGCGGCGGACAAATGGCCTTTTTAGGAGTTGTGCAAGGAACAGTCGATGGAGGGCCGCAAGGTGCAGTTGGAAGTGGACCACAGGTACGGCATATAGCTGGTGGAATCGGAGGAAGACCACGGGAACCACATACAGCTGGTGCAGATGGAGGAGCACCACAGGGAGCAGATTTAGTTGCTGCTGAAGAAGCACCACAGGGAACAGATTTAGTTGCTGCTGAAGAAGCACCACAGGGAACAGATTTAGCTGCTGTTGGAGAAGCACCACAAGGAGCAGATTTAGCTGCCGTAGGAGAAGCACCACAGGGAGCAGATTTCGTTGCTGTTGGAGAAGCACCACAGGGAGCAGATTTAGCTGCCGTTGGAGAAGCACCACAAGGCGCAGATTTAGCTGCTGTTGGAGAAGCACCACAGGGAACAGATTTAGCTGATGCTGTAGGAGGAGCACCACAGGGAGCAGATTTAGCTGCTGTTGGTGGAGTACCACAGGGAGTAGTTTTAGCTGGTGTTGTTGGAAGAGCACCACAGGGAGCAGACTTAGCTGGTGGTGTTGAAGAACCACTACAGGGAGCAGATTTAGCTGGTGCTATTGGAGGAGCACCACAGGGGGCTGATTTAGCTGCTGTTGGTGGAGTACCACAGGGAGCAGATTTAGCTGCTGTTGGTGGAGTACCACAAGGAACAGATTTAGCTGGTGATGTTAGAGGAGCACCACAGGGAGCAGATTTAACTGATGCTGCTGAAGGAGTACCACAGGGAGTTGACGTAGCCGATGCTGATAGAGGAGCACCACAAGGAGCAGATTTAGCTGGTGATGTTAGAACAGCACCACAGGGAGCTGATTTAGCTGGTGCTGTTGGTGAAGCACCACAGGGAGCAGGTTTAGCTGGTGCAGTTAGAGGTGTACCACACGGAGCAGATTTAGCAATTGCGGAACAGGGAGAAGCGCAAGAAGTTGCTGATAGAGGAGCACTGGCATTACAAATAGATGCACTAGGAGGTGCATAAGTAGCAATCATAGGTAGTGTTGCTGAAGGAGTTTTAGGCATTGATGCACTGGAAACTCTACAAACTCCACATGATCCAGCCACATCCGATTGAATAGTGTAGTCAATTGCAGTAAGACGTACACTATCGGCTCGACACACCCCTCCCTCTGTACAGGAAGACTGGGTGTTTAATCCGCGGGCACTTCCACCACCAGCCTTACATTCTCTTCCGTCCGTACCATCCCCGCCGGTGCTTCTTTGAGAACCACCGGCTCCACCACCACCTCCTTGGCGTTCTAATGTTCCAGACTTACAAGTGCCACCATCTCTACAAGATTTGTCATCGGGAGGTGCCCCACCTCCACAACAGCCACCACCGCCGCTAAAACCACCCCCACCACCACCGTAATCGCTATCACTTCTTCGGCAAGGGGTAGAGTAACCTTCATCGTCATACTCATTACTCTTTTTACGCCGGGGATTTGTTCGTTCAGTTTTCACTGTTATAACTTGCTTCTCCTCGCTCAAAGTACCGTCTGGGTTCATCGACCTCGTCACCCTAATAATTTCTTTATATTCTGTTTCGAAGTAACCTAATTTATGTTTTTGTTTTGACAATTTTGAACTTTTCGGCAATACTGACCGTTGGGATGGTATTTCTGGTGGCGGACGGCATGGCGGTGTAGTTCTTGATGACTTTACTGATGGTGCTAGCTTACTGCATATTGAAGGTACACAAGAGCATGTTACGCTTTCAGGGACAGATATACAAGGCGAAACTGGTAGCGGTTGTGGTACTGGTGGCGATTTTGGCACTGGAGGCGATTTTGGCACTGGAGGCGATTTTGGCACTGGAGGCGATTTTGGTGCTGGTGGCAGTGTTGGTACTCGAACCGGTTCTGGTATTGGTTGCTCCGATTGCTGTGCAGCATCCATACAAAAGTCGCATGGAGGTGGAGGAGACGATAATTGTTCAATTTTACATTTCATTGATTCACAACACTTTATAATATTCTCTTTTCTTCCACAAGGTAATTGTTGTCCAACACTTAATTGTTTTACTAATTCAATTATTTGATTTATATGTGCCATAAGATGTTCCAAGCGATCTTTCGGAGGAGCGGTTCTAGGGGGACCTTGTGTACATGTCCCTACACGCAATTTAGAATCGTCATCTTCGACAAGTTGGCACAGAGGACAAACTTGTACATCATCTTTTACTTCAATTTCAGGGACATGACAGCTACAAATACTCTCTTTGAAACCTACTTTTTCAGGTACAAATTCAGGTTTACGTTCAGGTACAAATTCAGGTTTACGTTCAGGTTTACGTTCAGGTTTACGTTCAGGTTTACGTTCAGGTTTACGTTCAGGTTCAAGTTGAGGTTCAAATTCAGGTTCAGGTTCAATGTATTCAGCTTCTATGTATTCAGCTTCAATGTATTCAGCTTCAGTCGGTGGCGATTCTACACCGCATACTTGACACGGAGGAGCAGGAGGAGGAGCAGGAGGAGGAACGGGAGGAGGAACAATAGCTTCTTTCGGTTCTTCTTGGTCACCTTTTTTGCCTTTGTATTTGAGTTGTTTGAATCGTTTTAATCTGAAAGTTTCTTCTCGTTCTCTCTCGTCCAGTTCAGATAAAATGTAATGCATTGTTATAAGGATCCTTGGTATAATGCATCTTGACAGTACGTTTTGTTTCCTGTGGATACAAATCTTTCGTTGACATTCTGTTTAAATGTGTTATTCCGCTGAACTCACCCTTTTCTCTATAATTTATTATTAATTTTACCTTGTTACCATTTCGAGCAAAAATTTGAGTGAATATCAAACGATAAATTTAAAAAATCTAGACAAACGCGTTTTTCTCTCTGCTGAGATATGTAATGTAGACAATTAAAGTGTTTAAAGAAGCTAAGCTCTTTTCTTATTCACATTACGAGAATTTTATTGCCAAAAAATGCATTTCTCTCTAATATTGTCTTGATGACGTTTGAAATCAAAGATTAATGTTCAAATACTCAAACGTCACTCAATTTTTAGACGCTCTCAAAAATAGTTCTGTCTCTCCAAATTGTTTGTAAAATGACAGAGATAGTGCGATATCTAAGTACAATTTAAAATCGAGTAACCTTTCAGTACTCGGGCGTTAGAGTTGTTTTTGGTGTTGTTGTTACTATAAGATATTTAATGATATAAATTTAAATAAATCTACTAATATCTTGTTTTATTTTTGTAGTTATTTATAGGCGACTGCCATATCTTTTCTTACTTTTTTTGAAGAAATGTTGCCCTGCACTACTATTTTCTACTGTACCATGGGTGCATTTACCAACATACAAGTACACAAGAAACTTCGACCCTAAACAACAATTTGAGGATCACACAAAGAGCTGCTCCGTGCGGGAATCGAATCTGCTACACGGCATCTGCAGCCGGTTGCTCACCCACCGCATCCACCGTGCAGTCAATACAGTAGAGGAGAAATTTTGAGATGAGGACAAAAAGGAGTGCAAATGTGAAGAGAGCAATTTCTATAAACGAGAAAAATGGAAAGAAAACAGTATGCCCTACAAATATAAGCAATTTTAAGCAAGGGAAACTGAAGTACCTACTTTGTTCATAAGCATTTTAATCCCAATGCCAATCTAACCTTGATATTATTTTGAATAAAAAACTAAAAAACTCAAACAAAAAAATATGCAGAAAACATTATTTATTGAAATTTAACATCCATTAAAATTGTTTCAGTGACTTAGAATTGATTTGTAAATGACTAGTACGTCAAATCGGAAAAATCATACGAGAATCACGACTGTTAGGAGTCGTGGCACAGAAATAGGGATCACAGAAACCAAAAAATTCTTCTTCATTTTTCCTCTTAAATATCACACTGTCCTCTGAAATACTAGACCATACTATGGGGTTATCAAAACTCAAATCAAGTGTTCGAATCAGAGTCTCAGATTTGACAGGTCTCACAGTTTGTATATACCCTTTCGTCTGTGGTATCTCGCATAAATTAACTTGCGTTGCACTCTTAACTGAATCATAAGACGATTCGTAGTCGAACACGTCTGAGCATGTTGGTGTTCGTTGTGAATCACACTTCTTCTTCTTTGTAACAACAGTCTCACAACTCTTCTTTATAGTTCCATCCTTCTCTCTGAACCTCTTTATCGTTTTTGTTTTACTGATTTGCTTCTCATAGTAACCTTTTTCGTCAGATTTCAAATGTGTCTTAACTGACATTGGCGGTAACTTTTTCAATGCTGCAAAGCATGATTCGCATACGTTTGTTAGCGATTTTCCTGAATTAGTTCGGGTTAAGAAACTAGATCCACTGGATGTTTTTGACGCTTTTGACGTCTGTTCCCAGCTTTTACCAGGCTTGCAGGGTGTCAAAGAATTTTTGGAAGTATTTGAACACGGTTTGGTGCCATCCTTTTGGCATCTATTCTCTGTGATGGAAACTTTCAAAGCTCCAGGTGTATGTGAAGGTGTTTTTACTGGCAGTTTCATAGTGTTACTTTTACAAATCCGTGACATGGAATGGCAAGGCCCAACTTCAACTTTAGGACAACATGGTTGTGACTCTGTATTGGAATGACAAGTTTGTGGTAATGTATTTACTGGGAGTTTCGTAGTGTTAGTTTTACAGATTGGTGTCATGGAACGGCAAGGCTCAACTTGAACTTTAGGACAACATGGTGGTAAGACTGCATTGGAATGACAAATTGGTATTACAGCTTCGGAATGGCATCTTATTACTTGAACAGGAGGCGATTTACATTGTAGGTTACTTGGTTTCTTTGTGACACATTTTTTAGAACTGTCACATGAGTAATCTTTTAATTCTTTTTGAGCACATTCGCAAGTTGGTATTTTTTTCCGCTTACACTGATCTAATTTCGCTTTAGTAGCTAAACAAGTTTTGTAAAACTCGTCCACACTCTTTGTTATTATCCCTTCATCTTTGTATGTTTTTATAGCTGACAATATATTTGTTATCTGAAATATTAAATTGTCTAACTTACTATATTCTTTTGTTTTGTCGAGGGTTTCTTGAGATGTAAGTTTTGCTTTTATAGCTTCACAGCTTTTGATATAATCATCGACACATTCACTATCCAAACCTTCTTTTTTAATTTCATTTGTCAGTATTATGCTATCATTAATTTCATTGACAAGTTTTTCTAAACTATAATCACGGTATGGTCTGCGCCCTTCCAACTTTTCTTTGAATTGTCTACAACGTACCATAAAACTCATTATGTTAGTGTCATCTAAATCTTCTCTCTGAACAAGACAAGAAATCGCTTCTAATTTTGCTACATTCTCTTTTAACTGTCTTAGCTTAATTTTGTTTTCTTGTTGGATTTTATGATTTGCTATTTTGAACTTCACAGCTTTGCATGACTCTAAAAACTCTGTTACACTTGGAGTCAACAAGCCTTGTTGTTTGTAACAGTTTGTCATAGCAATGACTTCATCGACGTGTTTTTCAAATTCAATTAGACGAGCGCTCGAGGATATCTTATCACTTTCTCTTGTAGTATGACAACATGGTAAAACGATAGCTTGAGATTTTATCATGTAATCTGGTATTTGCAATTTAGGTACTATAACAGACTTTTGTTTGAAAAATTCGTTATATAGGAAATTGTGGGGAGTTTTGACTTCATGTGACACAGTTTCGTTCGGCTTTGTGACTTTTGTTTCAGTTTCTTTAAAACAACAGCATTGGTTTAACGTTTTTTCAAATTCCGTACATTTTTGGCAGAGTTTGCCTAGATGTGGACTTTTGTCTGTGACTTGAACTGTTTTCTTAACATCTTGCAACAGAACCCGTAGCCTACCCATATTACATTTTAGATCATCCACAGTTACGTCTCTTTTATCGAAATAATGATCAATTTTCATTTTAACATCTTCGGATGCTTTAGTAAATTCACTGATTTTGGGCCCACATAAACTGGAATTTTCAAACGATCTGGTCATGTTCGTGATTTCATGGAGTAGTTTCCTTAATATTTTTAATTTTTCCTCAGTGTCTTTGTCGAAAACTTTTACTTCTTTAACCATGCCACTGCCGCAGACCACACAAGTTATTCCTTGAACGCCTATTCCATGTTTAGGCGTGGCGGGTGGAGTTGCAAGTTTCGGTTGACTTGCAATTTTTGGTGGAGTTGCAAGTTTAGATTGAGTTACAGGTTTTTGTGGTTCCAATTTGAATTGAGATGATTTTTTCTTGACCGTCGTTTTTCCTACTAATGATGATTTCATTTTCTTTACTTTCTTAATTCTAAATAATTCCTCTCTTGCTAATTCGTCTAGTTCGAATTGAATGAATGCAATGGTCACCCTCACTCTTGGTATGATTAGTTTTTTGAAAACTTGTTCTCGTCTGTGTAAACAAGATTTTATTTTTTATATATTTATTTTGTATTTCATAGCTGCCGTAAACCACCCTATCTTCTAAGGACTATTCAGTGTTAAAAACGATGAATTTTTAAAATATAAGAAGAGCTTCCAACTGTACATAATTGTTGATTATGCATTTTTTATACGATGTTTATAATTATGATTTCCTGATTTCTGAGCATTCTTCAGGGTAAAATAAAACGTACTTTAATCCAACACTTCCTCAACTTCCGTATTATCTTTCGTATCTTCATCTCTTACTTCACAATTACATGTTAAATTCCTTTTAGAAATCTTTGCATGAATGTGTACATGACTTTCTTTTTCTATATCATCATTATCATTGGTTTCGTCTGCTTGGTGGCATTTTTCGATATTACAACTAAACAGAGGTTTGCGAGAAATTTCGTCACTATTATCAGTATCAACAAGTTCTTCTAGCGTAGTTGCGGATTCAACTTCACTGTCATTATTTATATAATGAATGTAACAATCGCCAAAGTCTGCATCAGCTGAAACGTCACTGGATAGCGATATATAGGACTGTGTTGCAGGATCTATCATAGCTGGCATTCGCATCATGATTTCCGAAGTTGTTTCATAGATACTTTGTTCATCATTATCGTCATCTAAGGTACTATTATTTTTGAAAATATCATTTCTAGTACTGTGAGGAGTTAAGGTAGTTGCACTGGCATTTGGTTCATAAATCTTCCAGACTTTCCTATTATGTGTGCTTGAAGATAATGGTTCTAATGATCTCACGGCACTTGGAGCTTCCGAATTGATTAGTATCTGGGTGTCATTTCTGCTTTTTAAAAACTCATCATCATCATCAGAGTATGGTTTCACAGATTCCACCGATTGATTTAGTATGGACGCACCTATCATTAGCGGTTTAACTGAATCATTTATATTTTCATATAATCCGCTTAAAAACGGTTCCGTCAAAAGAGTTTCTTCAGAAAATTCAAACGGTTTTACAGGATCAGATCCAATCATATGAAATTTATATTTACAAAAATCGCATATTGGCTGCCCAAGTTTTTGAGCTAGCTCTTTATATTTTCCTTTCAACTTATCAGCAATCTTTAATAATTCTTTGACATTCACCGCTTGCATTCCATTGGCTTCTAATATTCTAGCTTTATCTATTATCTCGTTCATCTTTATTTTGAGTTCATCTAATTTATATTTATCGTCCATACTAACAGTTGAAGTGCCAGCTAAATTCAACTCAGCATGGCAAATAATGCATCTATCATAACTGACCATGGCTGGTTGTTTTGGGTAAGGTACAGAACCCATATTAACGTACGCAATTATAGCACTGCTATTTCAAAACTTCTAATGCAATTTTCTTTAAAAGTCTTTTCAGTTAAGTAACTTTTATTATAGTTTTCATATAAATCTTCAGATTTGGAAAAATTCTTCGAGTTTCGTAACTTAAGCGACACGTGCTGATCCCTGTTGAAATTTTGGTTAGTATAAAATGCCATATCAAAGTACAGCTGCCTTTCTTCTGTTTTCTATATAAGGACTGCACGTTGCGCCGTAGGTTTGGGTTTTAACTTCTTTGAGCTTATTTATAGTGATATCCCCTTGAGTAACATATTACCTTGGTCTAAAATCTTCTTTTGTTTTCTCAATAGTACTGTCAAGCCACACTGACGATGAACTCTATTTTGTGTCTCTATCGCCTTTCACGAATTTCATTTGTATATTATTATTCTTATTATCTATATTTGAATTGACTGCGATTATTAGATTATTAGATTTCTATTTTCAAGGAATATTTAATTTTGTATTTAAGGGCTCTAGTTTTGAGGTCCTTATAGAAAGTAACCTGCATTTTGGACATTCATTAATTATGAATAATATATTATTTTTATATTAATTGTTGATTTTAAGTATATTGGATGTAAGCTGAAGTATTGAGTTCAGTAACGTGGGATTAAAGAGACCAGCTCGACTATTCTTTAAGATGTCAATTCGAACTCTCGAAGTAAGCCCGACCGCATTCTCGCCAGTCATTGGTCGAGATTATTCGTAATGACATGGCGAACCGGGATCGAGCAGAACCATCATAACATCTTACAGAATAACCTGGTAGACCAGAAACGGGCTAACGATGACGATGCTGAAATCATCATTATGTCTCAAGCGGTAAAATAAAATGGAAATAGAAAGAAGTGTATTGCATCGACTTTTGGATAAATATTTTCTACTCTAAATAGATTATTAGCTATTATTAGCTATACTACCTTTTTTTTTTAGTGGGGAAAATCATCGAATGACTGCTCCCTCCTGGGTGAGGCGGAAGGGAGTGTCAGACTCTTACTGACTAAAAACCACCCCGTTCCTTCTCCTGCACGTCGAGCCGGAGCCCCGGTTACCCGTTAGGTTCTCCGCGACTCCGAATCGGCATCGGCCCTATTGGGCCCCATCTGTGGTGGTCTGATGGCTCTTTGAGGCGCGCGCGGAACGCGACGCGCCGTACGCTCGGGTCTGTTTCTGGTCGGACGGGGAGCCACCCATGCTCGCCGTCCGCAGGCCCGCGCTTACGGTGGCCGGAGATCGTCTCGCGATCCCCGACGCCCGGTGTGTCCTTCGCGATGGCTGGGTTGCGAGGAGGCAGCGCTTCGCTGCCTCACGCGTCCCGCCTCCTCCTTAGCTAGCATGACTGCTTCGCAAAAGGAGGAGACGGCATCCCAATCCCCCTCGCTCCGCATCATGGCCTGCACTAGGCCCGGACGCGAGAGGTCGCAATCGCCGATCACTTCCCTGAGGGCACGGCGGTGCTCAGCCCACGCAGGGCATTCTCCCACTGTGTGTTCCACCGTGTCCTCAGGGCGGTCCTCGCAGTGATGACACCCGGGCGTTTCCTCCCGCCCCATCAGACACAGGTACCTCCCGAAACTTCCATGTCCGGTGAGGACCTGCGTCAGGCGGTAGGTGAGGACGCCGTAGCGTCTCTCAAGCCACTCCTCAAAGAGGGGACTTACCGCTGCAATGGCAGCGAGCCCAAGCTATACTCACTAGCTAATACAAGCGAGTTTGCCTTGTTCGCATAAAGGTAGCCTATGTTAAGTTGGTAATTAAGTTGGTAAAATAATTACTTTAAATCAAGCGATTATGCAAAGAAATAAAGGTGATTTGACTACATATATTTATTATGCTTACCCATATCAATACAAATAAACACACCTCAAACATGATGTGTGACAGCTAATTGCTAAAATGAATTATGATTAAAGTAAGTCAGAAATAAAAAGAGGACAATATGCGAAAGGAACATTTTGCGAAGTGGACATTCTGCGAAAGAGACATTCTGAGAAAAGGACATTTTCCGACCAGTGGACACTCTGCGACGGAGCTGCTATTGGCTTGTAATTCTTATTGGCTATATAGCAAGGTATATTGTGTATTATAAGTGTGCTGGAGGACCGAAGGTATAAGACTTGCTTTTTATACATGAGGGTGCGGTGTCAACCTACCAACGGCAACTACCAATGTGCCTTTTTCCGAGTTATATGTACTATCTAATATTATTTAGACATGACAGACGATGAAGGAAAACATCGTGAGGAAATCTAGGATCATAGTTTCTAATTATAAATTTGAAATCGCCAACCCACATTGAGCAAGCGTGGTGATTGATGCTCAAACTTTCTCCGTGTGAGAGGCCTTTGGAAAGCAGTCGGCATTTATAGGCTGTTGATTAGCGATCCGTCAGCTCGTTTACTGCCTTACGCCATAAAAAAAAATGCTCATCGGTTAAGAGTACTTTTTATTCGGCCCTTCTTTAATATATCGTCTATCTGGTAGGAATCAAAGAAGTATGTAAGAACCATAGCGATTGGCGTTACATAGTCTCTATCTACCCCAGGGGTGAGTTTATGTATATACTATGCATTATTATATTATACCCTCCTGTATCATGGGTGCGATCACTAACATACTTTAAGTTCACATATGTATATGACACCCGAAACAACAATTTGTGGATCGCACACCGCTATACGTGACACGGCACGGCAGGCAGGTGGCCAGTCACCGCGTCAACCTGACTCTACGTCAATCATATTTATATTGTATCAACACTTACTTACCGATAAAAAAGTCAAAGCTATAAGAAAAAGTAACTTAACCCTAAAGAAACAAATTAACCCATAGATTGTCATATGCGTCAAAACCCATAGATTGTCGGCGCATAACTTGGAACGTTTGCAGGGAGTCAAACACGGATATAGGTACAATACCTATTTGTTGGGAGTTAAATCAACACGATAACATCAAGAATAATACCTTATCTAGATGTAATTCGATTAAAGTACATATTGTTTTTTTAATTGTTGGAATTGATTGTTAAATTAGTAGGTATATCATCATTATTCATGTTTTCCTCAAGACATATACTTCTCTGTTTTTAATAAAACTTAAGCCTAGTGCTCACCACAATTTGTACGCCTCCGAGTATAGCATAGCGCTCTTTTTTATTACCATATATAAGACCTACATATATCTGTATGCACTTATGTTAACAAATAAAAGTGATTTGATTTTGATTAGCGGGAAAGAGCCAAAAACCGCGAAAAATAACGAAGTCTCATCAGAGGTCAAAATCCACTTTGGATTACGGAGCCAACAGAGTAGGTATATGAATGTAGATTAACTTTATTATGGCTACATTTTATGAAATTTAAATTTAAAATCTCATTATTACGGTGCCGTCCAGTCCTTAGATAGATTAGAAGGGTGAGTTCATCGGCAGCTTGGCCTAAAGAGGCTCAAAAAGGGCCTATAAGGGCTTGAAACACTAACTACTTAACTTAAAATATAAAACCAAACTACAACACTACTGGCTGTATTGAAACCATAGACTTAGGAAAAAAATTATGTAATTAAAAAAGCAATATGTCAAAGATCTGTCTATGATTTCAAATTGAAATAAAACTAATTTAAAAATATTCGAAAACACAGTAAAAAAAAAATTTTATTTTAAGCAAAATAATTGAATATTTAGTTTTAAATTTATTAAATGTAAATATCGCTCCGTTATTGTTTATTTAAAGATTTACTAAAGAATATATCTGCTTCGTCGGTTGAGTTGTTAAAGTGCTACCGTCAATCAAGGGGTCGCTGCTTTCGTTCCACACAATACGTACCTATTACGACTGTGATTATTTTTCGCTATTTCAAAAACTAATAATTTTACGTAACCATTGAATAAATATGAATCAATTATTTTGCTTAAATAAAATAATTTTTAACTAACAGGGTAAAGAAGAATCAAATGCGATTTGTCTTTACGCTTTCAAAATAACATGATTCAAAACAATATCATATTGTTTACACTAATATTATAAATGTGAAAGTTCGTTTGTTTGGATGTTTCGATGTGTGGATGTTTAGATGTCTGGATGCTTGTATCTTTAGATGTTTGTCCATCAATCACGCTGAAACTACTGAACGGATTTTGATGATATTTGTTATACAGGCAGGGTATGGGCTGACTTAGGTGATAGGATACTTTTTATCCCGATTAAATGTCCCCTTGGGATGAAACAGTAATAAGCAGGCAAGGCCACGGGTTTTCCGGCCACCGTAAGCACGGGCCTGCGGACGACGAGAACGGATGACTCGCCGCCCGACTAAAACCAGGCTCGAGACCACCACAGATAGTGCCCAACAGGGCTGATGTCGATACGGAGCCGCGGAAGACTTAACGGTTTGCCAGGGCTCCGGCTCGATGTGCAGGAGTATGAATGGTGTGGTTTTTAGTCAGTAAGAGTCTGACACTCCCTTTCATCTCACCCGGGCGTGAGCAAAATAAGCTCAAAAACTATCAAAAACTACTATATGGATTTTTGTCCAGTTTTCACCAATAGATGAACAGTTATTGTTTTTTTTTATGGCATAAGCCGATAAACGAGCCCACACATCACCTGACGGTAAGCAATCGGTGCCGCACATGAACACCTGGAACGTCAGAGGCGTTACAAGTGCATTACCGGCCTTTTGGGAATTAGGAGTTTGAGGATCGTTGGGGATTCAGGGATTGAGAAGATTGGGGAAGGGGAGGGTAATTGGGCCTTCGGTAACCTCACTCACACGACGAAACACAACGTGAGCGTTGCTTCACGTCGGTTATATGTTAGGCCGTGGTATCACTCCGGTCGAGCCAGCCCATTCGTGCCGAAGCATGATGGCTCACCCACACTTAAGATCGTAGTGATATGTGCTTGTGTGAAATACGATTTGAAAATAAATATATTAATATTATCCATATAAATAAAAATGAATTTCAGTTCGTTAGTCTCGCTAAAACTGGAGAACGGCTGAAACGATTTGGCTAATTTTGGTCTTGAAATTTTCGTGGGAGTCCAGGAGGTCTACTCTGATTCGACGAAAAACGAAGTTTCGGACGAAACTTCGAACATTACCTACCACAATGGCATTTGTTACGAACGAAAAAGGAATGAAACAAGCCAGAAATTAGTATGAGATGTACTGTTTGACATCGATATTTTCGGAACCCTACTCTAATTGTACAATCCGCACGAACGAAAATTCGAGTTTGACAGATTATTCTTCGGACGTTTAATGTCATTTCGACGCAACCAAAATAGTTATCGTTTGATTTTCGTTTGGGTTAAATTTATTGAAAAATGAAGGAAAGTAATTATAAGTCTTCGTTTTATCACGGTTTCTTTGTGTGGGCAACACGTAGGGCACCAAAGGAACTACTTAAATGACGATATAAAATCAATGTACAGTCAGCTCAAATAGTTTGTTAACACGAACCTATATATTTTATATGTCTATGAGAGTTAGTAACATTTAGGGTAATCAAATACTTATTTGAATACCTTATGTATTGTACATAAATGTTTCATGTGTAATGTTTTATTTTAAAACTAATAATACCGCTTGAAAAATTAACTTAAGTATTGCTAATATATATTTTCGCTATTCTTTCACATCTATTAATATACCAATATTTATAGATATTTTAAATTCTTTCAAAAATATATTGTTAATCATCATAACACGAAATAATTTAGTCTCTTCAAATTCTAATGTAGACATTTATAATTTTTAAACTGACTGTACTAATATAATACGAATAAATTTGGTTGTCATTATTTTATACATAAATGTCAATAAATGACAATAAAACAACATTCTAAAACTTTTTAATTTGCTCGTATAATAAATTTCTGAAAGGAGGTTCTTATCCTGTTTAAGATTCTCCATCTTAAACGTTAATATTAAAAGATTATTCATGATTTTCTTGATGATTATGTGTGCTAAGCCATGGCATTATTATTTTAGTAATATAATTACTTAAAATAAAATTTTATATTTAATTTTGAATCTAAACCTACTTATTGCATATTTATTTATCTTCACTTCATTCGTTCATTGTAGTTCACGAAAGTTGTCTATGGTTCCGAAAACGTTGTTTGCCGCCGCAAATCAAACGAAACTTCGCATTCGAGAACCGGAGTAGACCTACAGGGAAGGTTGAAATGGTGAAAAAAGACTTTTGGTGGTACGAAGTTCGCCGGGTTAGCTAGTTTTAAATAAATTGTTTGAATCATGTTATAAAGATTTCTAATTAGTTACACGAAGCACTTACCTGCTCTCAGAACCATGGATTCAGTACCTACTTCAAAAATCTATAATCATAGAACTTGTTTGGGAAACCAACATTTTGCAAGCCTATTTCTGAAAGTTATCTATATTTTGTATTAGCAACCAGCCCCGGCTTCGCACAGGTGTAATATGCATGATTTATACATTTTCTATATATAAATCATAAAAAGCGCCCTAAACAAGCACCTCATAGACGCTCAGTAAGTTTTTTTGGCGCTGCTGTTACTCTATGGGCAATTGGGCACGCGCATCCTGGGCCACCTCTATGTAGCCTGGCGCCATAGACTTGCCTAGTTTGCCTCAGACCGCCCATTGTATAATCTATATTAGGACGAATAGAACGGCGAATGAATAGACGGATCACCTGATGGTAAGCAAACGGTCTACATTCTCAACACCAGAAGAGTCAGAAGGTTGCTGACCTCTTTGGGTTTGGGATATAATATTTTGGCGAACATAAAGCAAGCCAGCTTTATTTTTCCTTATTTGTAGGTTTCATCAATATCAATCATCAGCTTGTAGCTGTCCCACAGCTAAGAAAAGGCTTCTTCTTACACGGAGAAGGGGAGACCAAATACTTAATTGTAACTTAACATAACATCACGCCTTTTATCCCCGAAGGGGTAGGCAGAGGTGCACACAGAAGTAACACCCACTTGTCACTATATATGTAATGAGTCCCATGTAATAGAGGGTGAGCCTATTGCCATATACCGGGAATATATATCCAGACTCCGTGCTACTACTGAGGTTTTTTTTTAAAAAACCCATTAATACTTTGCCCGACCCGGGAATCGAACCCGAGACTACTTGCCCGGCAGTCGCACTTGCGACCACTCGGCAAACGAGGCAGTTAGATAATTTTATTATAACACATTAGTCGTATTGGCGATATCAAAATAAACTTATGATTTGAAAACTTAATACCTATATGATAGGTACCTAACTTATTTTTATTTTTGGAAATCCGTATCCATTATGATACTCTTATGTATAACCCAGACGATCTGATCGCTCCACATAAATTTATGTCTTAAAAAGAATCTTAACCCGAAAATATGTTAAGCATTATAAGGGAAGTTATTTTTTTTTTGTAAATCCAAATCCAAATTAATATTATAAAAGGAGGTACATATATGTCAAAGTGTGTGTGTTAGTTTTTTTGTCCGTCTTTCACTGTCAAATGGAGCGCCGAATTGCCGTGACTTTTTAAGTGGAAACAGTTGAAGGGATGGAAAGCGACATAGGCTACTTTTTGTCTCTTTCTAACCCCTCATTTACCTAAAATTTCAAGGTAGAAGCTAGTATAATATAAAAAACATGTACAGTAAAGGTACTGAATCCATAATTCTAACCCTAAAAAATGCACAATAAACGCTAAAAGTTGAAGTGAAAAAGACTCACTTGTTAGCAGCCTTCTGAGCTTGTTCGATTAGAACAAATGTTATCCTGTATTGTACGATTAGGATCATCAGTTTTACCAGTTCCTCCCACAGGTCTTTGCAAGTGGATATGCACATTCCTCCGTTGTTAAGTCCAAGGTATGGATAAGGATCTACTTCGCTCTGTAAAAGGATATTTTTTATTTTATTATTATTGTTTTCGGCTTACTCGCGCAACTGTTTATTGTTTCTTTTATTTATTTCTATAACATAACATCACGCCTTTTATCCCCGGAGGGGTAGGCAGAAGTGCACACAGAAGTAACACCCACTTTTCAAAATTTATTTATTTGTACCTCACATATTTTTTAATATTTGATTTATAAAAAAACAAAGCACTGCCTACTGTATTAGCCGAGTGTTCACAAGTGCGACTGCCGCAAGGGTTCGCTTCCCCGAAGGGTAAAGTATTTTTGGGTTCTTTTTTTATTCTCAGTAGTAGCACGGAGTCTGGAAATATGCCCGGCAATAGGCTCACCCAGCTCAAATAGTGAAAAGTGGGTGTTATATTGTACAGTAGCATTAAGTGCCGTAAAGTGCACCTCTGACTAACTACCCCTTCAGGGATATAAGGCGTGATAATGTGAAAAAAAAATTAAAAATATGAAAAGTCCACCAGTAACGGGTGAAATCCGAACTACTGGCGGTCAGGTCTCCAGAGAGACCGTGTCCAGAAGTACTACTGCCTTCTGCATCAAACCCTTCACCCAACCATCTAACGCTATCCTACTCAAGTGTGCGAGGACCGCCCTGAGGACACGGTGGAACACACAGTGGGAGAATGCCCTGCGTGGGCTGAGCATCGCCGTGCCCTCAGGGAAGTGATCGGCGATGGCGACCTCTCGCGTCCGGGCCTAATGCAGGCCATAATGCGGAGCGAGGGGGACTGGGATGCCGTCTCCTCCTTTTGCGAAGCAGTCATGCTAGCTAAGGAGGAGGCGGGACGCGTGAAGCAGCGAAGCGCTGTCTCCTCGCAACCCAGCCATCGCGAAGGACACACCGGGCGTCGGGGATCGCGGAACGATCTCCGGCCACAGTAACCGCGGGACTGCGGACGACGAGCATGGGTGGCTCCCCGTCCGACCACAAACAGACCCGAGCGTTCGGCGCGTCGCGTTCCGCGCGCGCCTCAAAGATGAGGTCCAATAGGGCCGATGCCGATTCGGAGTCGCGGAGAACCTAACGGGTAACCGGGTCGCTAGTATTTTTTTTTATTTATTTATTTATTTATTTATTTATTTATTGGAACCGCAAACAAGTTTACAATACACCTTAATATTTATATCTTAACTAATACAATTTTACTTATTGCAAACTCAACATCAATGGTCACCTAAATATAAATGATTTAGAAAATGATGAACCTGCACCTTAATATAATCACGTTTCAATCAGGTTTCATAGGAAGTGTTACCGTGGTGAAAATAATTAGAAAAAAAATGCGTGTATGTATGCATGCATAATTATGATTGTTTCTAATTATAAGTTTGAAATCGCCGACACGCATTGAGGAAGCGTGGTGATTAATGGTCAAATCTTCTCCGTGCGAGAAGAGGCCTTTGGTCGGCTATGGGAACTTATAGACTGTCGATGATGATAATTATTATTAAGTAGTGGCTTTAATGAGACATGAGGCGAAACACGAATTCGAAACACATGGAGTGTTTGTTCCATCTCTTTCAAATCTTCTCAAGTTGCATTATTAGACTGAGTTCGTTTTACACTAGGACCATGATACCTAATATCAAAGATGTTTTCGAAAATTATTTCATTGCCAAACCAATAAAATATTTAAAAAAAACCGACTTCAAAAAACCAAAACCTAAATAACAAACAAAAAGTCAAAACTAAAAAGCAAAAAATAACTATTATTAGTACTGATACGTTACCCACCCACTGATAGGTTAGAAGTCGGTGCCGCTCCTTAACGGTATACATACCGTTAAGGAGTTCCTTTAACAATTACACTTCTTCATCATCAGATCCTTAATGACAGCCATACTCTATTTAGGTGTAAAGTCCTATCAATCCAAATTAATCAAGCCCAAACTCAAGGTAGTTAATATAAACCGCTGAGGAGTTCCCTCGACTGCCTGTCGGCTCCATCATCAGGTCAACTCCAGACCCTTATCAAATTGTAGTGTTTCAAAATCGTAATTGAAAAACATAATAGACGCATTACTCGCCCATAGAATTTTCGAAAGTTCCCCTCGGTTTCCCTAGGATCCCATCATCAGATCCTGACCTCATGGAAATGGGGCCATCTCGGGAGTATACCCTTTCAAACAAAACAAGAATTTTGGAAATCGGTTCACAAATGGCGGAGTACTGCGCGAACAAACAAAAAAAAAAAAAAACAATCAGCCGAACATAGTACCTCCTCCTTTTTTGAAGTCGGTAAAAATTTGATAAGTCAATTTCGAGTTTAAAAATAAATAATAATAATCAAGCAAAAACTTCGTCGCCCCCGGGTGGGCTCGAACCACCAACCTTTCGGTTAACAGCCGAACGCGCTAGCCATTGCGCCACGGAGGCTGCTGTATGAGCATCCAAAATTTCAAACTAGTCTCCAGGAATAACCATTAACTTCTCTATTTCCAAATAGACTTCAATAATATCCTTTTGTCCATACACAACAATAAATAACAATAGGACAGTTGTTGACAGTGTATGAAACTTAAAAAAATATATTTAGTCCATCATTTAGTAAAATGAAAAAATATAAGACGAGTATTTTATGTTTTGTCGTCTAAGAAAACAATATTTAGCTAAAACGATATTTGGTTTAGGAGTCTGAAAGCCAGCTACAGCAATAAAATGTATTAAATCGTAACGTCACACGATATTTCAAATGAATTTATAATCGTGAATATTAAAATGTGAGAAAAAGGAATATATGCCTAATACCTATTTTAAATTAATATAGGTATCAGATGGACAATAAAGTAAATGTATTAGGAAAATAATCGTATTAGGTGATGATCGAATTGTGTACTTGCCAACTAGTCAAACTCAATACTTTTTACGAACTGTCAAAAACGACAGATGATTTTTTTACGCGAATGCGTATTGTGACGTCACGTTTTTTAGCGTCAAACAACAAACTTATTTTTTAAAAATATGCTGGAAAAATACCAAAATTAAGTTGGTCATAAATTCAATTACTGAAAGTGTAATATTTTTTTTATATATTATTGTATTGAACAGTCGAAATACTTTACTTTTGATTGAGGAAAGTATCCATTTGTTAATACATTTTGTTAATGCTACTACTCTTCCAGAAAAGTTCCCTGATTGATGTCCAAGTACTCAAACGTTACTCAATTTTAATTTGCGCTGAGTAAGTAATAAAGTTTTGTCACTACAAATCTATATATTATTATGAGATTAAAATAACCTCTTTTTACTACACGCATATGAATATACATACGATACTCATACCAAAAGATGTTTTTATACGATTTTTGTCTGTCTGTCTGTGTGTAGGTACTGGCTAATCTCTGAAATGGGTGGACCGATTTTAACGGGACATTTATTTGGAGGTAGCTGATGTAATAAGGAGTAACATACTTAGGCTATATTTATTTTGGAAAAACAAAACATAAACACAAAACAGCTAGTTCTTGTAAGATGACAGAGATCATAAAGAGATACATAAATTAAAAATTACAAAAATATACAAAGGGTATCACTGAAATCGAACTCAGTAACTTTCTATTCACATCAACATTCTATAGTTGACCAAAGGTCTCATCTCAACGAAGAAGGTTTGAGCATTAATCACCACTCTTACTCAATGCGGGTGTAGCGTTTCCTCACGATATTTTCCTTCACCGTTTGTCAGTGAAGTCTAGATAATCTCATAGTTTAGCCATTAGAAGCGTGCGAACTGTCATAAGGGGCCATTAATAAATTACGTCACACGTTAAGGGGTAGGGGGGGTCGACGAAGTGTGACATTATGTGACAAGGGGGAGGGAGGGATCCTAAACTTTGTGATGTCACATTTCAAAAGTTAATATAAAACACAAAATATAATTGCCTTTTTTTTGCTTTATTTTGTACTAGCGACCCGCTCCGGCTTCGTACGGGTGCAATAAGAATGTATTATACATATTCCTTAAGAATCACTATCTAAAAAAAAACCGCATCAAAATCCGTTGCGTAGTTTTAAAGATCTAAGCATACATAGGGACAGACCGAAATCGACGGCGATTTATACTATGTAGTAATTAATATTTTTAAAGTAATTTAAATAGAAATAAAACTGATTTCGGAACCGCATTTTTCATTAATAATTATTTTTTATAGATACGTAATTCTGCAAAATGTGACGTCACACTAGGGGGGGGCGTCTCACAAATGAGAATAGCTGTGACAAGGACGGGGGAGGGGCAAAAAATCATGAAATTCATAGCTCTCCGCGCGCGCCTCAAGGAGCCATCAGACCACCACAGATGGGGCCCAACAGGGCTGATGCCAATACGGAGCCGCTGAGAACTTAACGGGTAACCGGGGCTCCGGCTCGAAGTGCAGGAGAAGGAACGTGGTGGTTTTTAGTCACTAAGAGTCTGACACTCCCTCCCGCCTCACCCGGGCGGGAGCAGTCATTCGATGATTTTCGCCCCTCCATAAAACAAAAATATAAGACGGATAAGCGACTACTATACATATCGGCCTATGTTCAGCAGTGGACATCCTGTGGCTGATATGATGATGATGATGATGAAGTGGCTACTGATGATGATCAAAACTTACATCTTCAGCGATAAGGTTATTCACTTTGACACCTGAAACACTTCTCTGTTGAGTTTTTACTGTTATCGTGGCCTGGAACGAAAAAAAAATTAATTAAATATACATAACATCACGCCTTTTATCCCCAAAGAGGTAGGCAGAGGTGCACATTACGGCAATTAATGCCACTGTCAAATGTAACACCCACTATTCACTATTTATGTTATGAGTGTAATAAATTATTTAATAAATACATATTTTTTAAATAATTCTCAGTAGTACCACGGAGTCTGGAATTGTGCCCGGTATATGGCAATAAGCTCACTCCCTATTACATGGGACTCATAACATAAATAGTGAAAAGTGGGTGTTACATTGTACAATGGCAATAAGTGCTGTAATGTGCACCTCTGCCTACCTCTTTGGAGATAAAAGGCGTGATATTATGTTATGTAATAAATTAAAATCTTTTTAAAGAACGCTTAGTATTTAATGTCATGCAAACTAGACGTGTAGATACACAAAATTACAGCTTAATCAGTTCAAAGACATCTGCTTCAAAATTTCGTTTCAATACTCACACACATATACATGCAAACATTAAAAGTTAAATATGAGATTAAAAGAAATATTATTATATAAGTTTTTTTGGGATAGATAGGGATTACATACATATATAACTTCACTCCTGTCTTCCATGGGGGTAGCAGAGACTATGGAACGCCAATTGCTACGATTCCTACATTCCTCTTTCGCTTCATCAACAGTCATCAATCTTTTCATGCATGCTCGTCGGTTAAGGGTACTTTAAATTTGGCCCTTATTTAATACATCGCCAATCTGGTCAGTATATGTATAGCCGTCTAGGGCGTCCTCTACCGACGGCCCCATTCATATCCGCTCTGTATACTTCTTTCGTTACTCTACTTTCATCCATCCTTTCTACATGTCTAAACCAGCGTAATATTTCCTTTTAAATCCATGTCACTACATCATCTTTCAATAGGGATTCTCTATGTTATAATACCTACTTTAAGCTAGTTATGTTAGTATTGTGGACTGTGCGGTGGGCGACCGGCTGCCGCACAACGTGTCCCGGTTTCGAATCCCGCACCGAACAATTCCGTGTGTGATCCACAGATTGTTGTTCCGAGTTTGGATGTTATGTGTATGTGAAATTGTATATTTTTAAACGCACCCGTGACACAGGAGTAAATCTGTAGTGTGGAGCGTTTGAAAAAACGAAAGGAGAAGTCCGATATAACTGACACTAAGTCCATTATAGACCTTATTTCCGATGTAGACAGACTACTTTAACAAATGTGTGGATGGTTTCATAATCGTACATTTTTTTTAAGGGCGGAAAATGTTCGAATGATTACTCCCGCCTGGTTGAGGCGGATAATCAGACATTTACGAGTTAAGAAACAAAACAAGAAGGAATCAATAACATTCCACACGAGCCGAGACTTTGTGAAACTCAGTGGCTTGATAGTCATGCTTGAAAACACCTGATACTTAGGTACATTAAACACGAAGATAAAAAAAAATCATATACTTAACAAAAAAAAAATTCTATCATACAAAATTCTAATTAAAAAAAGGTATTTTTACCGACTTCAAAAAAAGGAAGAGGTTCCCAATTCGACCGTATATATGTTACATAACGGTTCACGCCTATTACCCCCGAAGGGATAGCCAGAAGTGCACATTTTCGGTACTTAATGCCACTGCACAATGTAAACCCACTTTTAACTATTTATGTTACAAGTCCCACGTAATAGGGGGTGAGCCTATTGCCATATACCGGGTACAATTCCAGACTCCATGCTACTACTGAGAATTTTTTCTATACGGGGAAGTATTTTAATTAACACAACGTATCCCGTATGGTCTAGTGGCTAGGATACCTGGCTTTCACCCAGGAGGCTCGGGTTCGATTCCCGGTACGGGAAAAACTTTTTGCAGAAATTCTACAATTTCTTTTCGCTTTAAGATTTTTTTTTAAATTCTAAAATAAAGATTATAAATATTTCACACTTATATTTTTCTACATATTGATTAATTCCAGAAAATTGTGACAAAAAAAATTCCACATAGGCCCCGGCGAGATTCGAACTCGCGATCTCCTGTTTACTAGACAGGCGCTTTAACCATCTAAGCCACGGCGCCTCTGATACTGATAAGCACAATAGTCTTACACAATTTGACAAATTATTTACAAAAAAAATTAAATCCCAAAGAGAAAAGTCTATTATAGACTAGCTTCTGCCCGTGGTACGCTCGCTTTCCCTGGGTAAAAGTACCCTATGTGTTACTTCAAACAGTAATCTACCTCTGTTTCAAATATTATCCTAATCCGTTCAGCCGTTTTGATAAGTAACAAACATATACACAAATTCACATTTTTTTCACTTTTATAATATCGGTTCAAGCTAATTTCAACAGATATCTACAGTAACCGGCAACCTAACATTCGACAAACTTACATTTGCGTTTGGTACAGTAACTGTGTTTAGGGATTGAGCCGCACAATTAAGTTGGTTTTTCGTGTATATACTTTTCCGAGATATAGAGTACCTACCCAGTGCAATACCCAGGATATTAAAGTATTTAATCATACCAAGTTTCATCGTAATTGGACCGGTAGATTTTTCGTGATGCGTAAATGTACAGTCAGGCAGACAGACAAAAATTTATGTCTATATTGATAATTTCGTCAAGGGGTACGGTAGACTCGATCGAAACATTACCTGAATAACATAGGTAACATAAAAAAATATCGATTTCGAGTCGACAACTTATATTCGCAAAATTCGGATTGCGGAGATTATTTCGTTTTATTAATTCATTTTACCCTTTTCATATTTTTTTTCATAATTCATAGGCTCACCCCCTATTACATGGGACTCATAACATAAATAGTGAAAAGTGGGTGTTACATTGTATAGTGGCATAATGTGCACCTCTGCCTACCCCTTCGGGGATAAAAGGCGTGATGTTATGTTATGTATGTAATTCATTTTAATGACATTTACAGACAAACCGCAGTCGCCATCTTGAGTAGACAATAAACGTTCCGTTTCATACTAGCTCTCAAGTATGCCACTCAACACGTTTTCACATCAAAAAAGTATAAATTAACAAGAAATATGAATAATATCACGCGAACGAAGTCGCGGGTAACAGCTAGTTATGTTATATTTGGGTTCGGTGTCCATCTAGTAACACGCCATACAATGTATTTTTTAAATAATTTCAATGTAGGTACACAATTTAGGTACACTTCTACAGTTTTATTACATGTATAAGAAGATTATTTTTCCTTATTTACCTACTATAAGTAAATAAGAAAAAAAAACCGGTATATATACATCATTATCCTTATGTACTTAATTGCTTTTTTGAAATTAATTTGAACAAATAGTAACAAATTAAACAATATAACATCGTTATACCGGTTTACCTATTGCAACAGCTGTTGTTTACATATACTCATTTTTCAGTAGGTTTCAGTGACTATTTGTACAATCGAGACAGTTTATAATTGACCCATCGTAAATTGAATATATTTAATGATCATTAAAATATCTTTAATGAAGTAATCGTAAGTAGTTATAATAGGGTAGTTTCCTAAATTATTTTTAATGTCCGTCTGGTAGATTAATTTAAAACTTTAGACACGCATTTTTTCTTTTCTCACAAAATTAAATACTTTCGACGATATATTAATTTGAAATATCGTGTGACGTCACAGTGTGTTACATTTTGTAGCACGTTATGACGTAACAACCTCCCACTCCTAAACTTAGCGCCATTTTATCTAAGTATTGCAACTTAATACGAGAAAATTAAAAATACATGTCTAATATTTTATCATTATCAACGGACGGACTAAATAGATTTTTAATTTTGATACCCTGGAAACTACCCAATCATGATTTTTTCATGTAGAAATTGGGATAGGATTTGTAGATTAAACATAAATATTTCAGTTGGGTTGGGACGCAACTTTCTATAGTTAAAACTACTTTTGGTAATAATGAAGTAAAAATAGATTGCCTCATTGACCGAGTTGTCGCGAGTAGTGATGATTCACCGGTTCTGGCTCACGCGTTTGACAGGTCAAATCCGGGAGAATCATCAACCAAACCTAAAAAAAAAAAAAAAAAAAAAAAGGTTTTGGCATGCTCTGATCACGTTTCTGCAGTCCTTTTTTGCGTAGGATGCGTGGTTCTGGAGTTATGCAAATCAATTGCAAATCCATTTATTGTTATCTCATTCATTTCCGGTGCTCCTGACCCTCATCAACGCTCCATTGTTATTATCTATACTTCGAACACCCTTTTGGCGTTCTTATCTATTACTCACTGGTAACCCTCATTATCTTTCATTTCCTATGTCATCAATAAAACACAATCATTCATTTTAATTTTCTAATTAATTTATTACTTTTTTCTACAAAATATGAGTGGAACATCTCATCCACAAAAATATCATTGTACAGTGTGTTCCCTGTAAATATGTTCGTAAAACTATGCATTGAACATCCCTGAAACTTAAATAGCAAATACATTAAGCAATATTCACCACAAACTGAAGTCCAATCATTCTGAATCCTATCAACATTCCAGTCCCATCTCTTACAATTCCTTTTCAAAAACTGAAGATGATATCGCTCAGGTGTTCGTCCATATGAATCAAAATATTGACCGATGCCATTCGCATCGATATGTACAACTATCCAGTGTGACCCTGGTTTATCATCCGCATCTAAATTGCATATTATATACGTTGGTACATGTGTATACATAGGTAGTCTATTAGCAGCATAAACATTATTTTCTAGACTGACATGAATCTTTTTCATATGCTTTTGTAATTCTAGTGTGTCCATGATATTACTGTTATTAACAAATTATTACAGTACTAATCTATTCAATGGTTGTCATACGAATGTTCAATTATAGTGATTTGTAAATATTAAATATCGCATTCTTTTGGGAATCACAAAACAAGTTCATGCCTGTTGCGATGTGCGATAAATTTGTTGACTCATAGAGTTCAGATAAGAATGGTGCTATATAAGATCGAACAGTTGCAGTCATGCAGTCAGTCTATGGTCGTTTGACCACAGTGGATTGTGTACGTCTACCAATACTACTACGTTTGTGTTACTTACTTCAACGCATCAATGGTCATGGAGGTAAGTGTTTATTCTATTGACAAACTTACTTGTATTTCTGTTGTTGTTTCCTAACGTGTGTGTGTCAGATTAAGTGTAAACAAATTGATATTAACGTGATAACTCTGTTGTTGCAGAGATCATTCAACTTCGCAGACGATAATGAAAATACCTATAAACAGTATTACTACTCGCCACTCTCTCCCCAACACGAAGAAGAGAGTGATGACATCGTCGTTATTAACACAGACGATGGAGGAAAAAGGAAATCGCAACCGATTGATCAATTTTTTGAAGTGACACCAAAAATAAAAAGGAAGAAGCTGCTATCGTCGACTGTGGCACGAGCTGCTAGAGATGGCGTATCATACATCTCTACAAATTCTGACGACGGAGACCAAGCGACGCATCTCATAAAAATTGAAATGTATGATATGAAGAAACTATCCAAGATTCCAATTAGTGATCACTGGAAGCACGCTACCACGAGGATTAAATATTACGTAAAGAATAATAAGGATAGCATCTACGACAACACAAACGGTCTCGTATACAATATTACAAAGACAATAGCAGAAAGTGAAAAAGTTAAAAAATACTTTTTTAACAATGACACTCATTAGTGGATTAGTGAATGTGATTCTGTTTACTTAAAGTACTTCTGTGTACTCATTAGATTTTTAGATGACTTTCCTAGCAAAACACTTAACTGTTACTTACTGTGCTACATACTTTTTTCTTTATTATAAAAATGGAAAACTTCAGTGAAATATGCATCAGTTCTTTCTTTTCCGCACCCATTGAGGAGAATATAGAACAATCCAACAGTGAATTCAATCAGGAGCTGTCTAAAGTTTGTGATGAAATGGAGAAGCGTGAACTGTTCAATTCATCGTATGATGATGAGTTGTATAATCAATGTTTGATGGTTGAAACAACGTTGATGTAAGTATTAGAAGTACAAACTCAATAAGAAATATTATTGTATTAATGTTTTATTTTAAGATTTGTCTAACAATTTTCTTTTTTGTTACAGCCAACAACAAGTTGGAAGAGGTATCAAACAAGGTATCACTGCCGATGAAAATAAGGTTACCAAGAAAGCAAAATTTGACGAAGGAGCTTCTACATCATCAATTGAAACCAATGACGTTGACAACAATAAGGTGGAATGTGATAAATGTCATGTTTATATTAATAAAAGGTATTTAAACAACCATTTAAAAAGCAATACACATAAAAATAATCTTTTAAAATCACATAATTCATTAACGAATGTTACAGTTGTTGAAACCGCTTTTGGCAATCGAATTTTAACATATAGAATTAATAGTAAAACACATCAATCAGGGCAATATTTTGAAACGCCGGAATCGTTTTTAAATTCATTAAAAATCGATATCTTATTTTTGATAAATGAATGTATTCAACAACACACAATTTGTAAAATAAACTTCATATTGCATGCTGATTTCATACAACAAACTAAAGATATTAAAAATACGTTTGATTTTCAAACGTTTAATTACATAATATGTCAAGGAGATGACTTAAATATTTTTTATTCATCATTAATAGACACAGTAGTCGGTAAAATTTGTCAATTTGAAAAAAAAGATAGTGGTTGGAGTCTTAATCAAATTAAATACATAGATATGAATGTTAACAAATTCAACCCCCTACGTGGTAGTTCATACATCAACCTTCCTCAAGATATTAAATCAAAAAAAGCTGTAATCAATGTTAAAAATAATGATAATATGTGTTTCAAATGGGCATTACTCTCCGGTTTATATCCTGTATGTAAAAATGTAGATCGGGTAGCATCTTACGCAATTCATGGAAATAAATTAAAATTTACTGGTATTTCTTTTCCGGTTAAAATTGCAGATATATCAAAAGTAGAGAAATTAAACAATATTAGTATTAATGTTTTTGGTTTAGAGTATAATAAAGAAAAAAAGTGTAATTCTGTTGTAGGTCCTTTATATTTATCAAAATGTCGTACACCTAATCATATTAACCTACTATATATATCGAATGGTACTAACAATCATTACTGTTATATTAAAAACTTATCGCGATTAGTAAGTTCACAAATATCAAGACAACATCATGCAGTTTGTATATGTGATTCATGTTTACTTCATTTCCCATCAAAGGAAAGACTTAATAACCATCAACAATATGATTGCGCGCACATTTGTACAGAATTACCAAACGGTGTGGATTCCAAAAGGATTGGTTTGGTAAAGCAACCTCAAATAATAAATTAAAATTTGATAAATTCGCGAAAAAGTTGGAAATGCCGTTTGTGTTTTATGCAGACTTTGAGGCATTTTTGAATCCGATAGAATCATGTAGTAACGATCCATCCAAGCCTAGTACAATTAATATTCAAAAACATGAAGTGTATAGTTTTGGATATTACATTAAATGTTCATATGATAACAGATTATCAAAATATGAGACATATAGTGGGTCAAACTGTGCACAAGTGTTTATGAATCGCCTTTGTGAAGATGTGAAAGCAATAGTTAAAAAAAATAGTTTCCAAAAATGTCCCGTTCCATTATCAGATGAAGAGAAAATTAAAATTTCAAATTCAAACATATGTCATATTTGTGAAACTGAGTTAAATGAAGATCTTTTTTACGATTTTGATTGGCACACTGGTAGTTTTAGGGGTGTTGCACATCAAGTGTGTAGTTCTAAGTACAGAACCCCTCGTCATATCCCAATATTTTTACATAACCTCAGTCACTACGATGCTCATTTCATTGTCCATGCATTAAACCTCGATGATAACAAAGTTGAAGTTATTCCACAAAACAAAGAACGATACATATCATTTTCAAAACTGTTAACAATAAATAATCAACCAGTAAGTTTAAGATTCGTAGATTCACTGAAATTTTTATCGTGTAGTTTAGATCAACTAGCTAAAAATCTTAATGATGATCAGTTTACAGAATTAAAAAGGAACTATCCTAATAATGAAGATTTTTCACGTTTAAGACGGAAAGGTATTTATCCTTATGAATTTATGTGTAATAGTGATTGCTTGAAACATCCATCACTTCCTGATCAACACCAATTTTATAGTTCACTCACAGATTCAAATATTTCAAATGATGATTATAATCACGCAAAAGATATTTGGCAACATTTTAAGTGTAGTAGTATGTCTGATTATTCCAATTTATATTTAAAAACTGATGTTTTACTTTTGACTGATGTATTCGAAAACTTTAGAAAGCTTTGTATAAAAACTTATGGACTAGATCCTGCTCATTACTATACTGCCCCAGGTTTAAGTTGGGATGCAATGTTAAAATTTACAAAAATAGAATTAGAATTATTAACAGACTATGACAAAGTTGCTTTTTTTAAAGCTGGTATTAGAGGGTATATCTCAGTGTAGCAATCGTTTTGCTATAGCAAATAATAAATTCATGGAAGATTATGATAGCGAAAAACCTAATTCATATCTCACATATTTTGATGCGAATAATTTATATGGTTGGGCAATGTCTCAATCTCTTCCTGTTGGTGGTTTTGAATGGGTAGATTCTAATACAGATTATAATGTTTCGGATAACTCTGATTTCGGTTATGTTTTAGAAGTTGATTTGGAATATCCTGATGAACTTCATGATTTGCATTCTGACTTTCCGTTATGTCCTGAAAACATATGTGTGGGTAATACTAAAGAATCTAAATTAGTTCCTAATTTAAATAATAAAAATAAATACATCATTCATTACAGGAATTTAAAACAATGCGTTGAAATGGGGATTAAATTAATGAAAGTACATAGAATTTTAAAATTTAAACAGAGTTCTTGGTTAAAGAAATACATAGACTTAAATACTAGTTTGAGAACGTTAGCTACATCAAACTTTGAAAAAGACTTTTTTAAATTAATGAATAATTCTGTCTTCGGTAAGACTATGGAAAATATTGAAAAAAGAGTAAACGTTAAACTACTAACTCACTGGGATAATCGTGGTAAAGTTTTAGGTGCTCAGGATTGGATTGCAAAACCAGAATTCCATAGTTTATCAATATTTTCAGAACATTTAGTCGCAATACAATTACGGAAAACAAAGTTAATTTATGATAAACCGATTTATTTAGGATTTTGTATTTTAGATATATCTAAGACCCTTATGTATGAATTTCATTATAACTACATGATTAAAAAGTTTCATAATAAAATTAAGTTATTGTACACCGATACCGATAGTTTGATATATCAAATTTTTACAGATAATTTTTATGAGGATATAAAACCAGATCTACTTCACTATTTCGATACATCAGATTACCCGGAAAATAATATTTACGGATATCCAAAAATAAATAAAAAAAAGTTAGGTTTTTTAAAGATGAGAATAATGGTAAAGTATTGAAGGAATTTGTAGGGTTGCGATCAAAAATGTATGCCTTAGAAATAGAAGATAAATTTATAGCAAAAGCAAAAGGAGTTAACAAAAGTGTTACCAAAAAAATGAATATGGAAAATTACAAATCGTGTTTGTTTAATAAAAATGTATTATATTGTAGTATGCTTCGATTTAAGTCAATCAAACACACTATTTTTACACAAAAAATAAATAAAACATCTTTGTCATATAATGATACCAAACGATGTATTATGGACAACAACATTGATACATTGGCTTGGGGACATTATAAATTACGTTAAGTGTAATACTTTTATTTCTGTGTGTATATACAAAATTTGTTTTGATTGCAAAATTATGATATTACTATAATATTATATAATAGTTCATTTAAAATTTATTGTTTGATTGTAAATAGTGCAAAAAATAATTGTAGTTTTTATTTCTGATAAGTACTAAATGTATTAGAAATAGTATACAAAACATTCTGTTTTTCGCAAATTATATGTTTTAGGTATATAATTTTGTCAATATATAGTAATTTTACACCGACATTTTCATTTTTATTTCATCCCTTTAAAACTCTAGACGTGTGAAATGTATCACTTTATCCATCCGTTTACTGCTATTGTGGCAGGACCAAGTGGATGTGGGAAGTCAAATTTTGTAACAAATTTCATAAAATCAGTTAAAGAAATATGTAATTGTGATTTTAATCAGATCACATGGTGCTTTGATGAAATGCAGCCTTTATATAATTTACCAAATGTTAACTATCATCAAGGAATTCCAAATCTTAATATGTTTGATGGTGAAAACCCACACCTTATTATTATTGATGATCTAATGAGAGAGTCTGATGGAAGAATTGTGGATATATTTACAAAAGGTAGTCATCACAGGAATCTTAGTGTATTTTATTTAACACAAAATTTATTTCATCAAGGTAAAGGTCAAAGAGACATTTCTTTAAACTCAAGTTATATAATTTATTTTAAAAACCCTCGAGATAAAACTCAAATAAGATATTTAGCACGTCAAGTGTCACCAGATAACCCAAAATTCATTGAAGACGCCTACAGGGATGCAACTTTCGAAGCGCATGGATATTTAATGATAGATTTAAAACAGACTCTTTCGTGGGGACGTAGACTGTGCAGTAACCATTAAATGGGAATACATTTGTCTTGATACGACAAAAATCATTTGTATTCTGTTTTAAATCTATCATTAAATATCCATGCGCTTCGAAAGTTGCATCCCTGTAGGCGTCTTCAATGAATTTTGGGTTATCTGGTGACACTTGACGTGCTAAATATCTTATTTGAGTTTTATCTCGAGGGTTTTTAAAATAAATTATATAACTTGAGTTTAAAGAAATGTCTCTTTGACCTTTACCTTGATGAAATAAATTTTGTGTTAAATAAAATACACTAAGATTCCTGTGATGACTACCTTTTGTAAATATATCCACAATTCTTCCATCAGACTCTCTCATTAGATCATCAATAATAATAAGGTGTGGGTTTTCACCATCAAACATATTAAGATTTGGAATTCCTTGATGATAGTTAACATTTGGTAAATTATATAAAGGCTGCATTTCATCAAAGCACCATGTGATCTGATTAAAATCACAATTACATATTTCTTTAACTGATTTTATGAAATTTGTTACAAAATTTGACTTCCCACATCCACTTGGTCCTGCCACAATAGCAGTAAACGGATGGATAAAGTGATACATTTCACACGTCTAGAGTTTTAAAGGGATGAAATAAAAATGAAAATGTCGGTGTAAAATTACTATATATTGACAAAATTATATACCTAAAACATATAATTTGCGAAAAACAGAATGTTTTGTATACTATTTCTAATACATTTAGTACTTATCAGAAATAAAAACTACAATTATTTTTTGCACTATTTACAATCAAACAATAAATTTTAAATGAACTATTATATAATATTATAGTAATATCATAATTTTGCAATCAAAACAAATTTTGTATATACACACAGAAATAAAAGTATTACACTTAACGTAATTTATAATGTCCCCAAGCCAATGTATCAATGTTGTTGTCCATAATACATCGTTTGGTATCATTATATGACAAAGATGTTTTATTTATTTTTTGTGTAAAAATAGTGTGTTTGATTGACTTAAATCGAAGCATACTACAATATAATACATTTTTATTAAACAAACACGATTTGTAATTTTCCATATTCATTTTTTTGGTAACACTTTTGTTAACTCCTTTTGCTTTTGCTATAAATTTATCTTCTATTTCTAAGGCATACATTTTTGATCGCAACCCTACAAATTCCTTCAATACTTTACCATTATTCTCATCTTTAAAAAAACCTAACTTTTTTTATTTATTTTTGGATATCCGTAAATATTATTTTCCGGGTAATCTGATGTATCGAAATAGTGAAGTAGATCTGGTTTTATATCCTCATAAAAATTATCTGTAAAAATTTGATATATCAAACTATCGGTATCGGTGTACAATAACTTAATTTTATTATGAAACTTTTTAATCATGTAGTTATAATGAAATTCATACATAAGGGTCTTAGATATATCTAAAATACAAAATCCTAAATAAATCGGTTTATCATAAATTAACTTTGTTTTCCGTAATTGTATTGCGACTAAATGTTCTGAAAATATTGATAAACTATGGAATTCTGGTTTTGCAATCCAATCCTGAGCACCTAAAACTTTACCACGATTATCCCAGTGAGTTAGTAGTTTAACGTTTACTCTTTTTTCAATATTTTCCATAGTCTTACCGAAGACAGAATTATTCATTAATTTAAAAAAGTCTTTTTCAAAGTTTGATGTAGCTAACGTTCTCAAACTAGTATTTAAGTCTATGTATTTCTTTAACCAAGAACTCTGTTTAAATTTTAAAATTCTATGTACTTTCATTAATTTAATCCCCATTTCAACGCATTGTTTTAAATTCCTGTAATGAATGATGTATTTATTTTTATTATTTAAATTAGGAACTAATTTAGATTCTTTAGTATTACCCACACATATGTTTTCAGGACATAACGGAAAGTCAGAATGCAAATCATGAAGTTCATCAGGATATTCCAAATCAACTTCTAAAACATAACCGAAATCAGAGTTATCCGAAACATTATAATCTGTATTAGAATCTACCCATTCAAAACCACCAACAGGAAGAGATTGAGACATTGCCCAACCATATAAATTATTCGCATCAAAATATGTGAGATATGAATTAGGTTTTTCGCTATCATAATCTTCCATGAATTTATTATTTGCTCTAGCAAAACGATTGCTACACTGAGATATACCCCCTCTAATACCAGCTTTAAAAAAAGCAACTTTGTCATAGTCTGTTAATAATTCTAATTCTATTTTTGTAAATTTTAACATTGCATCCCAACTTAAACCTGGGGCAGTATAGTAATGAGCAGGATCTAGTCCATAAGTTTTTATACAAAGCTTTCTAAAGTTTTCGAATACATCAGTCAAAAGTAAAACATCAGTTTTTAAATATAAATTGGAATAATCAGACATACTACTACACTTAAAATGTTGCCAAATATCTTTTGCGTGATTATAATCATCATTTGAAATATTTGAATCTGTGAGTGAACTATAAAATTGGTGTTGATCAGGAAGTGATGGATGTTTCAAGCAATCACTATTACACATAAATTCATAAGGATAAATACCTTTCCGTCTTAAACGTGAAAAATCTTCATTATTAGGATAGTTCCTTTTTAATTCTGTAAACTGATCATCATTAAGATTTTTAGCTAGTTGATCTAAACTACACGATAAAAATTTCAGTGAATCTACGAATCTTAAACTTACTGGTTGATTATTTATTGTTAACAGTTTTGAAAATGATATGTATCGTTCTTTGTTTTGTGGAATAACTTCAACTTTGTTATCATCGAGGTTTAATGCATGGACAATGAAATGAGCATCGTAGTGACTGAGGTTATGTAAAAATATTGGGATATGACGAGGGGTTCTGTACTTAGAACTACACACTTGATGTGCAACACCCCTAAAACTACCAGTGTGCCAATCAAAATCGTAAAAAAGATCTTCATTTAACTCAGTTTCACAAATATGACATATGTTTGAATTTGAAATTTTAATTTTCTCTTCATCTGATAATGGAACGGGACATTTTTGGAAACTATTTTTTTTAACTATTGCTTTCACATCTTCACAAAGGCGATTCATAAACACTTGTGCACAGTTTGACCCACTATATGTCTCATATTTTGATAATCTGTTATCATATGAACATTTAATGTAATATCCAAAACTATACACTTCATGTTTTTGAATATTAATTGTACTAGGCTTGGATGGATCGTTACTACATGATTCTATCGGATTCAAAAATGCCTCAAAGTCTGCATAAATCACAAACGGCATTTCCAACTTTTTCGCGAATTTATCAAATTTTAATTTATTATTTGAGGTTGCTTTACCAAACCAATCCTTTTTGGAATCCACACCGTTTGGTAATTCTGTACAAATGTGCGCGCAATCATATTGTTGATGGTTATTAAGTCTTTCCTTTGATGGGAAATGAAGTAAACATGAATCACATATACAAACTGCATGATGTTGTCTTGATATTTGTGAACTTACTAATCGCGATAAGTTTTTAATATAACAGTAATGATTGTTAGTACCATTCGATATATATAGTAGGTTAATATGATTAGGTGTACGACATTTTGATAAATATAAAGGACCTACAACAGAATTACACTTTTTTCTTTATTATACTCTAAACCAAAAACATTAATACTAATATTGTTTAATTTCTCTACTTTTGATATATCTGCAATTTTAACCGGAAAAGAAATACCAGTAAATTTTAATTTATTTCCATGAATTGCGTAAGATGCTACCCGATCTACATTTTTACATACAGGATATAAACCGGAGAGTAATGCCCATTTGAAACACATATTATCATTATTTTTAACATTGATTACAGCTTTTTTTGATTTAATATCTTGAGGAAGGTTGATGTATGAACTACCACGTAGGGGGTTGAATTTGTTAACATTCATATCTATGTATTTAATTTGATTAAGACTCCAACCACTATCTTTTTTTTCAAATTGACAAATTTTACCGACTACTGTGTCTATTAATGATGAATAAAAAATATTTAAGTCATCTCCTTGACATATTATGTAATTAAACGTTTGAAAATCAAACGTATTTTTAATATCTTTAGTTTGTTGTATGAAATCAGCATGCAATATGAAGTTTATTTTACAAATTGTGTGTTGTTGAATACATTCATTTATCAAAAATAAGATATCGATTTTTAATGAATTTAAAAACGATTCCGGCGTTTCAAAATATTGCCCTGATTGATGTGTTTTACTATTAATTCTATATGTTAAAATTCGATTGCCAAAAGCGGTTTCAACAACTGTAACATTCGTTAATGAATTATGTGATTTTAAAAGATTATTTTTATGTGTATTGCTTTTTAAATGGTTGTTTAAATACCTTTTATTAATATAAACATGACATTTATCACATTCCACCTTATTGTTGTCAACGTCATTGGTTTCAATTGATGATGTAGAAGCTCCTTCGTCAAATTTTGCTTTCTTGGTAACCTTATTTTCATCGGCAGTGATACCTTGTTTGATACCTCTTCCAACTTGTTGTTGGCTGTAACAAAAAAGAAAATTGTTAGACAAATCTTAAAATAAAACATTAATACAATAATATTTCTTATTGAGTTTGTACTTCTAATACTTACATCAACGTTGTTTCAACCATCAAACATTGATTATACAACTCATCATCATACGATGAATTGAACAGTTCACGCTTCTCCATTTCATCACAAACTTTAGACAGCTCCTGATTGAATTCACTGTTGGATTGTTCTATATTCTCCTCAATGGGTGCGGAAAAGAAAGAACTGATGCATATTTCACTGAAGTTTTCCATTTTTATAATAAAGAAAAAAGTATGTAGCACAGTAAGTAACAGTTAAGTGTTTTGCTAGGAAAGTCATCTAAAAATCTAATGAGTACACAGAAGTACTTTAAGTAAACAGAATCACATTCACTAATCCACTAATGAGTGTCATTGTTAAAAAAGTATTTTTTAACTTTTTCACTTTCTGCTATTGTCTTTGTAATATTGTATACGAGACCGTTTGTGTTGTCGTAGATGCTATCCTTATTATTCTTTACGTAATATTTAATCCTCGTGGTAGCGTGCTTCCAGTGATCACTAATTGGAATCTTGGATAGTTTCTTCATATCATACATTTCAATTTTTATGAGATGCGTCGCTTGGTCTCCGTCGTCAGAATTTGTAGAGATGTATGATACGCCATCTCTAGCAGCTCGTGCCACAGTCGACGATAGCAGCTTCTTCCTTTTTATTTTTGGTGTCACTTCAAAAAAATGATCAATCGGTTGCGATTTCCTTTTTCCTCCATCGTCTGTGTTAATAACGAAGATGTCATCACTCTCTTCTTCGTGTTGGGGAGAGAGTGGCGAGTAGTAATACTGTTTATAGGTATTTTCATTATCGTCTGCGAAGTTGAATGATCTCTGCAACAACAGAGTTATCACGTTAATATCAATTTGTTTACACTTAATCTGACACACACACGTTAGGAAACAACAACAGAAATACAAGTAAGTTTGTCAATAGAATAAACACTTACCTCCATGACCATTGATGCGTTGAAGTAAGTAACACAAACGTAGTAGTATTGGTAGACGTACACAATCCACTGTGGTCAAACGACCATAGACTGACTGCATGACTGCAACTGTTCGATCTTATATAGCACCATTCTTATCTGAACTCTATGAGTCAACAAATTTATCGCACATCGCAACAGGCATGAACTTGTTTTGTGATTCCCAAAAGAATGCGATATTTAATATTTACAAATCACTATAATTGAACATTCGTATGACAACCATTGAATAGATTAGTACTGTAATAATTTGTTAATAACAGTAATATCATGGACACACTAGAATTACAAAAGCATATGAAAAAGATTCATGTCAGTCTAGAAAATAATGTTTATGCTGCTAATAGACTACCTATGTATACACATGTACCAACGTATATAATATGCAATTTGGATGCGGATGATAAACCAGGGTCACACTGGATAGCTGTACATATCGATGCGAATGGCATCGGTCAATATTTTGATTCATATGGACGAACACCTGAGCGATATCATCTTCAGTTTTTGAAAAGGAATTGTAAGAGATGGGACTGGAATGTTGATAGGATTCAGAATGATTGGACTTCAGTTTGTGGTGAATATTGCTTAATGTATTTGCTATTTAAGTTTCAGGGATGTTCAATGCATAGTTTTACGAACATATTTACAGGGAACACACTGTACAATGATATTTTTGTGGATGAGATGTTCCACTCATATTTTGTAGAAAAAAGTAATAAATTAATTAGAAAATTAAAATGAATGATTGTGTTTTATTGATGACATAGGAAATGAAAGATAATGAGGGTTACCAGTGAGTAATAGATAAGAACGCCAAAAGGGTGTTCGAAGTATAGATAATAACAATGGAGCGTTGATGAGGGTCAGGAGCACCGGAAATGAATGAGATAACAATAAATGGATTTGCAATTGATTTGCATAACTCCAGAACCACGCATCCTACGCAAAAAAGGACTGCAGAAACGTGATCAGAGCATGCCACCTCCTTTTTTTTTTTTTTTTTTTTTTTTTTTTTTTTATGTTTGGTTGATGATTCTCCCGGATTTGACCTGTCAAACGCGTGAGCCAGAACCGGTGAATCATCACTACTGTCGCGCCTGCCGGGCAAGGGGTGTCGGGTTCGATTCCCGGGTCGGGCAAAGTATTACTGGGTTTTAAAAAAAAACTCAGTAGTAGCACGGAGTCTGGAAATGTGCCCGGTATATGGCAATAGGCTCACCCCCTATTACGTGGGACTCATAATATTAATTGTAAAATCCGGTTTTTCATTAACAATAGCATTAAGTGCTGTAATGTACTCTGCTTACCCCTTCAAGGAAAAAAGGCGTGATATTATGTTTTGTTATCATCGTCATCATCAGCCGATATCCGAGCAATATCTGTCTATACTAATCTTATACTATTTATTGTATGTTATAAAAATTCTGAAGAGTTTGTTGGTTCGTTCGTTCACGCTCAACATCAATGAAATGAATAAAATGAAATAAAATGAAATGAATGAAATTAAATTAAATTAAATAAAATGAAATGAAAAGTGTTTTATTCGGTATACGGCATGAATGCAAGTAACAAAAAAAAGCATACACGAGGTATTCCACGAAGCGCACCTAAATGAAGCGCACCCAGGCGAAGCGCACCTAAACGAAGCGCACCCAGACGAAGCGCACTAATGAAACTGAATGATGTTAGAAATTTAAGTTAGTCTTTCAAATAATAAATATTTTCTTATATCGATATTTTTATTTCTTAGTCTCCGCACTATGCCAGTAATATTCGTAGGTGCGCTTCGTGGAATAGGAAATTATTTATTTTAAATATGATATTTTAAGCGCACCTACAGGTGCGCTGAGTGGAATACTTTAGGTGCGCTTCGTCTGGGTGCGTTTCGTTCAGGTGCGCTTCGTGGAATACTTTAGGTGCGCTTCGTCTGGGTGCGCTTCGTTCAGGTGCGCTTCGTGGAATACCTCGCATTCACAATTTGACAACTAGTTTATGTAGAGGTATAGAAAGTTTATTAGATTTATTTGTCCAATTTCAGTTTTGCTAGGATAAGTGAAACCTAAATATTGTGTTTGCTTTACATTTAAATTATCGATGATAAATGACAAGACAATCAAATTAAATCGATTAGTAGATTACTTAATTAAAGAAACGACAATACATAAGAAACACATTAAAATTACATAATAATAGACGTACGATAAAACATACACATTTTAGATATTATTATCATAATTATTTATCTCTGAAATATTTTAAGAATTTGATAAAATTCTTAGTTTTTAGGTTTTGTTATTTAACAATGACACGAAAACATCTAGTTGAAACGTGGACTTTCTAATTTATAATTAACCATCATAACATCACGCCTTTTATCCCCAAAGAGGTTAGGCAGAGGTGCACATTTACGGCACTTAATGCCATTGTACAATGTAACACCCACTTTTCACTATTTATGTTATAAGTCATATGTAATAGGTGGTGAGCCTATTGCCATATTATACCCAGTTTTTAAAAACCCAGTAATACTTTGCCCGACCCGGGAATCAAACCCGAAACCCCTTGCCCGGCAGTCGCAATTGCGACCACTCGACCCTCGGTATATACTTTGTACAGCGGCACAATGTGCACTTCTGCCTACCCCTTCGACTTTGTACAGTGGCACAATGTGCACTTCTGCCTACCCCTTCGGAGATAAAAGACATGATGTTATCTAAGTAAGATTAGATACATATGATCTAAGTAGTATTTTATTATTTGATATAACAACTCTATAATGCTTTATTGGATACGGGAATCAAACAAAACCGATATACTTTGTATGACACTCATACTTTCGACCCGTCTACAGACTCATTATAATTTGACTAAAAAAAAAATGAAAAAAAAAATAAAAAAAATAGCATAAACGCTAAAAACGCCTTGTCTATCATCTCTAAAAAACATATCCACCTAGGCCCCGGCGAGATTCGAACTCACGATCTCCTGTTTACTAGACAGGCGCTTTAACCAACTAAGCCACGGCGCCACTGGTCGTTGTGACCGAATTTTCACATGGCATTTTGTTACAATACACACTGTAAATAGTAATTTTGTATACATATCATCACACCTTTTCACATCACATCACACAGCATGATTTTTTATACCCACATCCCCGAAGAGGTAGCCTTCGGGAATAAAAGATGCATATTACGTTACTTAATGCCACTGTACAATGGAACACCCACTTTTCACTATTTATGTTACGAGACATATACCGGGTACAACTCCAGACCCGTGCTACTACTGAGAATTTTTTAAAAAACCCAGTAATTATTGCCCGACCCGGAAATTGAACCCGAGACTTGCGACCATTCAGCCAACGAGGCAGTCAAAAGGACGGGGCAAGCAAAAGTAAATAATTAAATATATGTATATACAATAATAGAATCGCTATTATCGTCTACATAATAAGAATAAGAACATAACTCTATCAGTTAGTAAGCGACAGAAACTATAAATATTTTAGTATTATGTATTTTAGATAAATAAAAAATATAAATGTCGCCCCCGGGTGGGCTCGAACCACCAACCTTTCGGTTAACAGCCGAACGCGCTAGCCATTGCGCCACGGAGGCTTATACAATGGTTTCTAAAATTATAATCATATAATATATGCAGTAAAATCTATTTCGTTCTTGTCCTGAAGTAAAATGGTTATGTTTGGTATACAATAGTTTATACAAAGAATTACATCCATACATAACTTCACGCCTGTCTCCCACGGCGGTAGGTAGATACTATGGAACGCCAATTGAACGGATTAAATGACAATGACCAAATTTGTATGGAGCGTGGTGCCTTTTCATTTTTTCGCGGCAGTTGATCGGATGTGGAAAAACTGATACAGAATAACATTACAAACAAAAAAATATATGGGGTCTTATATGAAAAACTCAGTCCAAACCGAGTTAAATCAGTTCAAAGATGTGAAAATAGTGCTATATTATTCCTGTGATTTTGTTGATGGTGACCGTACATAACGCATATTTCTTCATTTACTTGTCTCTACTCGATTTCAATGAATATAATAAAGCTTATTGTGGACTTTTTAATATTTTTTTTTGTGTTTATGTATTTTTTTTTCTTTTTGTTATATGGCTACGGAATCAGAACAGATTGAACCATTAACTGGCCACTGCTGAAGTAAAAAAATATTCTGCTTGATTGGCTAGCGTGCTCACTTTATATGTATTTTTTTTTTTTTTTTTTTTTAAGGGGGGAAAATCATCGAATGACTGCCCCCGCCTGGGTGAGGCGGGAGGGAGTGTCAGACTCTTACTGACTAAAAACCAGCCCGTTCCTTCTCCTGCACGTCGAGCCGGAGCCCCGGTTACCCGTTAGGTTCTCCGCGACACTTTATATGTATACGGTTTATTGCCTATGACACATTTTCATAATCAATTTCCTCTCAGTCGAAAACCCGCAAAATACTTTACTGAGCTCTATCATGAAATGCTATGATGCTAACTATGAAGTAGATGAGTCTCCCACCAGAAGTCAACGGCAAAAAAAATAATACTTTATTAGAAAGAAAGAAAGAAAAAACATTTATTTGGCAATTACACGCACAGAAAACAAAGAATATAACAAAATAAAAATACATAATATAAGTAAACAAAATACTAATAATAAACTTACAAGAATACAGATCAGAACAGAAAACATCACAATATAACAAAATAATAATACGATAATAATAGAATTTTTAATAGACAATAAAAAAAAAGCAATTTCTAATAAACAAAATAATAATATTAATTTGCGCGTGCTAATGCCAAAAGGGCCTCCACCTCAGCATATAGTTGGACGTTTGTGCCCAACGCTGGTTTTCAGGTGGCACCCTGCAGTGACTCACGGACGGCGGTGCCGCCCCTCAATGAGGACAGAAAATAAACATGAAATTATATAAATTTTGCTGAAATGTGCATGTGTGTGTGTGTGTGTGTGTGAAAAAATGTGAATAGAATAATATATATATCCGATAGTACATGTATATACATACAAACAAAATGTAAAAATGCAATTACCTCTATAAGAGGTAGTCACTTTTGACGTTTACTCTTTTTTTTTAAATGAATTGGGGGTTATTTCACATTTTTGATTGACAAACAAAGACAGTTTTAGTGACAACTCTGCTGAGCTCTGATTCATTCCGACGCGCACCCACAAAGAAACAGCCGCCGGCCTCTGGCCACAGGACACAAAAACTCCAGCATAGTTTACGAGTGGCGGAATGATCACAATTAAAACACAATTATTAAAATAATGGCGAGGTACATTAAAACAATACTCACACGCCGAGCACCTAACCAACACGCAAAGACTTCCAAGTTGGCATATAAAAGTAAGTATAATTTGAATAAATTGGAACAATAAACTGAAATTAGATAAAAGAATTGTCAATATTAATGTCGTTTAATTTAATTTGGGATGTCAAAATAAAAGTTTTTAATTTTAACCTAAACGTGTTTTTATTTTTCAGATTTCTAATTGGTGGTGGAATATTATTCCAGCACTTGGAAGCCGCGTAACGGAAGCTGCCTCGAAAAGCTGCAGTTCTATGCCGAGGAATAGCGAGTTGCTGTGCACACCGCCTACCCTCACGCTCCCGGTGACTGTTAACCCTTTCAAACCTAGAGTACAGGTATGGAGGACACTTGTGTTTTATCACGTCGAACATTAGACAGGCGAGGTGGAGTTTCCGGCGTGATTTCATTTTTAATGCGTTATGTTTGTTCAAAAATGGTGTTACATGACTCCTTGGTGGAACACTGTAGCAAAATCGTGCGCAGGCATTCTGTACCCTTTGTATTAATCTCCCGGTGCGTGCCAAGAGCCTGGGGCCTATAACGGTATCTGCGTAGTTTAGTTTTGACAGAACCAAACTCTCCACCAACCGCTCACGCAGCTCCTCGCACAAGTAGGGTCGTATTTTATATAAAATTTTCAAACGGTAGAAGCAACTTCTTACACAATCAGAAGTAAACCGTTCAAACCTTAGACCTTCATCCATTACAAGGCCCAAGTTTCTCGCCTCACTTACTCTTTCTACAATTTGACCCTTTACATTAATGCTTACGGAAGTGCTCAGTGGAATTTTATCTAATAAGCCTGGGGTGCCAAAGATCATAAATTTGGTTTTGGCTGGATTTAGTATTAAGGAATTTTTTTCCGACCATTCAAATATACCCTCCAGATCTTTATTTATTTTTTTGGTGGCAGACTCATAGTCTTGAGGTTTAAATGACAAATATATTTGAAGATCATCAGCGTATATATGGTATTGACAGTGCTTAATTTCCTTTACTATGTCTGCGCTATATGTAATAAATAATGTGGGGCCTAAAATTGAGCCTTGAGGCACGCCTTTTATTAGGGGAGTCGTTTGTGACTTATTGATAGTTCCCTTTTGATCTCGTAATTCGACGTACTGAGCACGATTGCTGAGGTAGCTGTCGAACCATCTTACAGTTGGAGTATCAAAGCCATAAAAAGCCAGTTTCGACAGCAGGAGAGTTAAATTTATGGCATCGAAAGCCCTGGAAAAGTCTAATAGCACCAAGATAGTACAGAAGCCCTTGTCCTGTGCAGACAGTATGTTATCAGTGACATCAAGCAAAGCTGACGTCGTGCCACGACCCCTCCTGAAGCCTGATTTTAATTCAGGAAGAATGGCATTTGCCTCTAGATATTTGATGTTTGGACGGCTATCATTACTCAATCCACCACTGGTACCACAGCTGACGCTCATGAAGCTTCATGACACAACTCCTAGAAGCATTTCACAAGTTATCGACTGAGAGAAAATAGGTAATAAAAATTAGTGCCTGGCAATATATAAGGCAAGATATATTGTGGTGTGATATAGTGTTCCTGTGTCCGGCGTACAGAGGCGCGGAATTTAAAATTAGGAATTGTGACAAAAATATGAATAATTTGAATAAAAAACCAAAGCAAAATGTTCGACTCCAACTCCTTTCAACGCTCATAACTTAGTCCAGACTGAGATTTCCATATATGAGCCCATAGACAATTTCGTTTGTAATGCCATTCTAAATAATACTATTTTCCATAAATCATCGACTACCGCCAGAAAAAAGAAAGGCAACAATGTTAGTCAATGCCCTTTGTAGTAAACATACATTAACTCGTCGAGTACCGGTTTTGTAGACACAATTATAGAACAATAGGTTGCGGTCACCGGTGACCGCTTGGTGTTTGACAGTTTAAATACATGAAAAAAGGTGATGGTGTGCACACGCAAGTACATTCCAAGAATCTCAGGTAAAATGATATTATCCCTTTGGTAAAAATTTGACTTACCGGTCACATAAACAATAGAACAACCCTGCAGCACAAACACTTGTTTCTGATTGGTAGATGCTTCTAAGGTAGTGTCATTTTGCTTACACTTTGCTCATTGAAGACGTCACAGTGTCTTATCAACTTTGAGAGTGGTGATGTGACGGAATAATTTGTTATTCAAATGTTCTGTCAGGTATACACTATTCATGTAGATATCGGCAGCAACCAAGAATATGCCAATGTAGTTCCCGTGCTATATGCGTTGCTTCCCGATAAAACAAGGGCTACATATATGAAATTTTATTTCAAATGATAAAAAGCCAAGTTAAAGAATGGCAGCCTACAGAAATTTCAATAGACTTTGAAGTGACTGCGATATTGGCAATAAAAGATTTATTTCCAGAAGTGAAAATACTTGGTTGTTATTTTCACTTTAACCGCTGTTTATGGCGTAAAGCTAAGCAGTTGGGAGTAGTCAAATCAAAACTGGGGGTAATCCATGTGAAACTATGCACACAATTGGCACATCTACCCCCAGACTTTTTGGATGAAGGGTGGCTATATGTGATGAGCGAAAGTCCAAACAATATGGAAGTCACTAAGTTCAATGATTATTTTGTTCAAACATGGCTTGAATAAGGTACTCTCAAAGACATGGAATATATATAAACAATGTGACAGAACCAATAATATGGTGGAGTCATGGAATGCAAAAATAAAGAAAATCATTCCAGAAAAACCCAATATTGCACAATTCCTCAATGGAATAAAAAAAGACGCCAACTTTTACTTTAGTAAATCAAACAGACCAGGTGACATACAAATTTCAAAAAGAAAAATAGACACCATAGAAATGAACCAAAGAATTCATAATATCATACAACAGTTGTTATATCTTAATTTTTCTAAGCAATGGCTTAGAAAAATTAAGATTTTAGTTTAAGTAGTTATACTTTTTTTTTCTTTTTATTGATTTTACAAGTTTCTTTATCTTTGTTGATTTTTGATAAGTAAATTATTATGAATATCATAATCTGTGATTAGCAAGAGTTAGAATTAAGTTATAGGTAATGTTGATTTTTGATAAGTAAATTATTATGAATATCATAATCTGTGATTAGCAAGAGTTAGAATTAAGTTATAATGTTGATTTTTGATAAGTAAATTATTATGAATATCATAATCTGTGATTAGCAAGAGTTAGAATTAAGTTATAATGTTGATTTTTGATAAGTAAATTATTATGAATATCATAATCTGTGATTAGCAAGAGTTAGAATTAAGTTATAATGTTGAATTTTGATAAGTAAATTATTATGAATATCATAATCTGTGATTAGCAAGAGTTAGAATTAAGTTATAATGTTGATTAAACTGTGATTTTGAACCATTACCGTCTTACTACAAAAATGTAACCAGTATTAATACATACGGATTAGGTCAGTTTTGGCCGATTCTTTTTTTGTGAATTAGCACTTGTTACACCTGTGATTGCCCTTATTTAACTAATTATAAGTAAATTGTAATGTAAATCTCTGATTAATGAGAGTTAGTTTTAAGTTAAATGTATGATGTTTATCAAACTGTGATTTTAAACCATTACCGTCTAACAAAAAAAATATAGCTAATATTAATATACACTTGTTATACCATTTGATTGTGCATATTTAACTAGTTATAAGTAAATTACAATGTAAATTATAATCTGTGATAACCAAGTCTGCTTTAGGATAATTATGTTGATGAAACTGACTGTATATTAAACATGATTTTTAAATCGCATATTTTTTTACACTTACCACTTTTCTAATCGTCTGTCCAAATGATTATAATAAATATAAATAATAAAAAGCCTTTTACTTCTTGCAAAATTACTTAAAATGAAAAAAAAAAACATAACAAAAGAAACATGAAAAATTAAAACATAACATAACATAACATCACGCCTTTTTATCCCCGAAGGGGTAAGCAGAGGTGCACATTACGGCACTTAATGCCACTGTACAATGTAACACCCACTTTTCACTATTTATGTATGTTACGAGTCCCATGTAATAGGGGGTGAGCCTATTGCCATATACCGGGAACATTTCCAGACTCCGTGCTACTACTGAGAATTTTTTAAAAACCCAGTAATACTTTGCCCGACCCGGGAATCGAACCCGAGACCCCTTGCTCGGCAGTCGCACTTGCGACCACTCGGCCAACGAGGCAGTTATGAGAATCATCATTAAATGAATTCAATTACTGATTTAAAATTACTTTTATATCAATTTAATTACCTACACATTTAAAATTTAAAATAATTATAATAAATTCAATTTTATGTGCATTTATAATAAATAAAATTCCAAAGAATATTCAATCTATATTCAATCTATAAGGTGAATAAATTATAATAATACATCATGCATGCGCAAGAACCCCTCTTATGTGAAAGTGAAGGCCTCCTCCAGACTTTTCCATATATCCCTATCTTTGGTAACTGTCTTCCACTTTTCACCAAATGATTAGAAATCTGACTGCCTCGTTGGCCGAGTGGTCGCAAGTGCGACTGCCGGGCAAGGGGTCTCGGGTTCGAATCCCGGGTCGGGCAAAGTATTACTGGGTTTTTAAAAAAAAATTCTCAGTAGTAGCACGGAGTCTGGAAATGTGCCCGGTATATGGCAATAGGCTCACCCCCTATTACATGGGACTCGTAACATAAATAGTGAAAAGTGGGTGTTACATTGTACAGTGGCATTAAGTGCCGTAATGTGCACCTCTGCCTACCCCTTCGGGGATAAAAGGCGTGATGTTATGTTATGTTATGATTAGAAATCTTTAATTATGTCTATGAGTTGAAATCAAGATACGCGATATGATTATTAAGTACTTTCGCTCAGTGGTCCGAATCGACCCATTCCAAAAGATACCTTGGGCTATTTGCACCGCTGCAACCACTGTGGTGTGAATCGACCTATTTAAAAATAGTACTTGTATTGGGCGATTCGGACCGCGGTTCGAATAACTCGTGGTGCGAAACGTCCCAAGACTCCGGGTCACAATCACAAGCGCAAATCTCGAAAATAGTTAGACTAATATAATTATGTTTTTTTTTAATATTTGCAATTTGATTTTCCCTAGTAGGAAGTACTTTTCAGGTAAATTCGTATTTTGAATACAATTTTGAAACTTCAGTGTATAGAGAACTACATATTAGACTTTAGAATGAAGTGCCTAACTTGAAAAAAAAATGTAATGTTAAAAATCTATATCTGCCAATATCGCCTACTTATTAACTTTTATTATACCTACCGATTTTTATTATCTTCTAGTTTTATAATTTAGCTTTTATCTTTTTATTCACACCCTCTTGTGTTAAATTTTTTTTTTCTTTTCAGTTGTTTTATCTAATTGTATTGTATTGTTATTTTTGTTCCTTGCATTCATGCCGTATGCCGAATAAAACTCTTTTCATTTCATTTCATTTCATTTAGAAAGAAAAAAAAACCTTTATGCAGCACCAGGCACGATGCAACATAAATAAAATATAAAAAAGACAATCAAGGTAAAAGTACCTAATAAAAATATAAGAGTTGAAAAATTAAAACAGAAGAATTAGAAAAGAGACGCTGACAACATGCCTATGCTAAATGCCAATTTCATTTCATCATTTCAAAGAGTACCAAAAAATCTACGGTTGTATGTGCAAAAATAAATCGCCCCCGGGTGGGCTCGAACCACCAACCTTTCGGTTAACAGCCGAACGCGCTAGCCATTGCGCCACGGAGGCTTATATTTCCAATGTCTAAAAAGTACACCGCACTACTACTTCGCCGGTGCGCCGGTGTTCGAAATTCCGTTGCCGCGCCAGATAAGTGCGTAGCGGAAAGAGCTCCGGCGCGATCTCATGGCGGAATGGCAGCAACGACTGTCGCAACCGAGGGCTGGGCTCGCTGCCCTTGCAGCGGTAAGTCCCCTCTATGAGGAGTGGCTCGAGAGACGCTACGGCATCCTCACCTACCGCCTGACGCAGGTCCTCACCGGACATGGAATTTCGGGAGGTACCTGTGTCTGATGGGGCGGGAGGAAACGCAAGGGTGTCATCACTGCGAGGACCGCCCTGAGGACACGGTGGAACACATAGTGGGGGAATGCCCTGCGTGGGCTGAGCACCGCCGTGCCCTTACCTTCTTTTGCGAAGCAGTTATGCTAGGTAAGGAGGAGGCGGGACGCGTGAAGAAGCGAAACGCTGCCTCCTCGCAACCCAGCCATCGCGAAGTACACACCGAGCGTCGGAGATCGCGGGACGATCTCCGGCCACCGCATGGGTGGCTCTCCGTCCGATCAGAAACAGACCCGAGCGTACGGCGCGTCGCGTTCCGCGCGCGCCTCAAAGAGCCATCAGACCGCCGCGGATGGGGCCCAATAGGGCTGATGCCGATCCGGAGTCGCGGAAAACCTAACGGGTTACCGGGGTTCCGGCTCGAAGTGCAGGAGAAGGAACGGGGTGGTTTTTAGTCAATAAGAGCCTGACACTCCCTCCCGCCTCACCCAGGCGGGAGCAGTCATTCGATGTTTCACCCCCTTAAAAAAAAGATGTGTAAGAAAAACACGTTGGTATTCGCATTTTCTTCCAATACAAACTACATACTCGCTTCCGACAACGGCTTCATCCGCGTTTGCAGAAAAAAATTACCGATAGCATTATTCCAGACAAGACTATTACTTTGTACATCAAACTTTATTAAGATATTAGTAGATTTTGCGTAAAAGTGATCAAGACCGACAACCATTTGTCGATACATCCACAATCCATACTAATTTTACACATCTATACATCCATACATCCATACTGCCAAACATTCAAACATCCAAACAAATGCAATATATATCAGAGCAGTGTAAAACAGACTTTTTTTTAAAAGAGTAACGAATGGAGTTTCTTGCTCGTTCTTCTCCACTCGAATCGACATTTTGGAACGAACGCCTAGCTTCACTGACGAGCAGACTGGCAGACTATTATTTATTTCATATTTGTTGACGTTTCAAAAGTACCAAATTATGGTTTAATTGAAATAGATGCTTTTGAGTTTGAGTTTAAAACATTCAAACATCTTAACATCCAAACAAACATCCATGACATCTAAACATTTTAAAGTCTGATGGATATAATAATTAGGTATACTCACGACTTTGGGTATACACTCCAACACCGTAGTATTTATGTGAGGGACAAAATATCTTGCTCTAGCCAATAGAATGAAGCCCAACTGCATCTTGGTACCGTATTCTTTGAGGGCCCTGAAACCAAATAATTAAATTTATTTAAGGGGAAAATTATCCAATGACTTCTACCACCTGGGACAGCTGAGAGCGAGTGTCAGACTCTTACCGTCTTATTACAAAAGTTCGACTTAGTACTGGTTTAAATCCGGACTAGAAGATCTAGGTTTGTTACGGTATTAAAGCTAGTACCAGGACTAAAATTTGTTCCAATTATAAAACTAAGACTATTCGGGGATCAGCTAGTACCAAAGAAAGTCCCACAGATAAAAAACATAAATAGCATTCTTTCATTCGTTCACTCAGGATTCACTTGAAGCAACGTTCCGTTCGTCTAAATATTGTTATTACAATAACGCCTGAATTGCTTAAATAATTATGAATCAACACAAAATTATATTATAAATTGTTTTTTGTTTGTGTTACAATATAGTGAACAAGCACAACTTGTATTTTGACGAGCTTTTATAACCAAGTTGTCATATTTTTTAACAACTCTAGCGTGAAACAGCACGAAGAGCACGAATCACGAAACAAATATTGAATCTTTTTTATTATATAAATATTATTGTTTATTGTGACTGACTGGAAATGGAACAACAACTGTACCTCTACTTATATCGAAAGTCTTCGTCACTCAAGTCAAAGGGATTTACACGATGGCGATGTCTGCACGATCGCCGAGACGTCTCTAACATGTCCAAATCTTCCAAATCTTTTAAATCCATAACATCAATCGGTTCAATATCCATTTTACAATTATAATAATATAGAAGATACACGTAAATATTTCTGATAGCTAACCTCAAATAACTTTAGTACCGAAGTTAAACTAGGGGTCTCGGCGGTTTAACTTTAGTCCCATAGATAGTTCCGGAACTAGTGATAAACTTTGTTTTATAATAACGTTTTGTTTAGTCATGGTTTAAACCTAGTATTAATCCTGGTACTAAAAATAGATCGGGTTTTGTAATAAGACGGTTACTGACTAAAAACCATCCCGTTCCTACTCCTGTACTTCGCGCCGGAGCCCCGGCAACCCGTTAAGTCCACCATGGATCCGTATCGGCGTCAGCCCTGTTGGGCCCAATCTGTGGTGGTCTATTGGCTCCTTGAGGCGCGCGCAGAACGTGATGCACCGTAAAAATAATTATAATAACATGGTTCTATCATCATCATCATCATCATCATCATCATATATCAGGTGTTTGATGGGACAAGCTGTTAAACGAGCAAACGGATCTTCTAATGGTAAGCAATCCGATACGTCAGCTCGTTTACAGGTTTATACCATAAAAATTGGGTATTGGAAAAATGGAGACGAGGAGAATTAATCGTGTGAGTGATAACCACAAAAATATTATTGCTACTTTAAAGTACAGCTTACTTTGAAATTTCGACAGCTATTCGTCTAAGCTCTTTGCTAGTAGCCATAGCGGTCCACTTCATTAATTTCTTGCCAAGGTATGCGAGATGCATCCTGTTTCTCATCTGCTGTAGAGCCACTAGCGATGGCATGACTGGGTACCTGACGGCACCCATAGTGGCCTCCTCATCCTCTGTAGAACACATTAAAAATATTTTTTATGTTAAACGATTTTAATAGTCGTTGTGGCCTGGAGGCTTAGGACGCCCGCTTCTCATACATGAGGGTTCGAAACCTACCAACAACGGCAAGTACCAATGCTACCTTTTCACGGTTATGTACTTTCTAAAATTATTTAGACACCACTGTGAAGGTGAAGGAAAACATCGTGAGAAATTATAAGAAAGAAGAGAAATTATAAGCCCAGGTTTCCGGGCTTATAATTTCTAATTATAAGTTGTACAGTGGCATAGTGTACACCTCTGCCTACCACTTCGGGGATTAAAGGCATGATGTTATGATGTATACAAAAAAAAAATTACCGTCTTCGTTAAACATTTTGCTGTTTTATTAAAAATTTTCTAGTTCTTCTGGTTTGAGGTTATCATTAATAAATTTCGTCTGTTTCTGCTATGAAAATATTTTATAACGTTCTCCGACATACTATTTCAATTCTGCTAATTTTCCTTAGTGTTATTAGTGAATCCATTTTGTCTATTGGGTTATTTAACTGAATTACTTAATTATTATCATGATTTCTTTGGTTTAAGGTTTGTGACAGAATTTTGTGTTGTCAAAAATTCTTATTATTTTCTTTTATTTTGTCCATCGAATTTATGTCGATGGAGGTTTTCGTACTTTTTATAGACGAAACAAGGACCATGAACGTTGAAATTTTCTACGTTTTTGAGACAACAAAAGAGAGACTGAGAAAAGGTCGACTAATTACTAGCCACAGAAGGGTTCTTTCTCATGAGCAGGGTGTGCAATCGCGGCGATGTCGCGCAACCTATTGTTACTGACACTGATACTAGTAGATCTTTGCTCAGTATATTCATGTGAGTCACGCGCAACTTTTAGTTAATTTAGTATGTCTCACGATAGTTATTATATAAACGTCCTTGAGGCGAAGTTAAAAATAATCAGTAAGAATCATTGTTTCCTAGCTAAGCTACTAGGTGATCTGCTGACCTACTAGCACACAAGATGGGGTGAATATAAATAAAACCGCCTCCGTATACTGATCTAAGCTGGTATATGTTGTATATATTTGACATTAGATTGCATTAGATAATTTGGTTTTACAAATCAATTTTACCTTATAGTTTCATTGGTAACGAAACCATAGCTCGATTTTAATTGCGACAACGCCATCTATCGAGCTATGAGACAACTTTGAACAATAATATTTTTTGACTTCAACAATCAGTTTGGTCTTGAACAATCATGACTAGATATTTGTGATGATGGTAATGTCGCTTAGAGTGTATTTTCACGTTATTTTTGTTAACAACACAATTTTTTATCATGATTAGGTTAACTAACTTCCTAGTAGACATGGCAATTTTTTTTTTATTTAAGGGTTGAAAATCATCGAATGACTTCTCCCGCCTGGGTGAGGCGGGAGGGAGTGTCAGGCTCTGACTGACTAAAAACCACCCCGTTCCTACTCCTGCACTTCGAGCCGGAGCCCCGGCAACCCGTTAAGTTCTCAGCGGCTCCGTATTGGCATCAGCCCTATTGGGCCCCATCTGTGGTGGTCTGATGGCTCCTTGAGGCGCGCGCGGAGAGCTATGAATTTCATGATTTTTTGCCCCTCCCCCGTCCTTGTCACAGCTATTCTCATTTGTGAGACGCCCCCCCTAGTGTGACGTCACATTTTGCAGAATTACGTATCTATAAAAAATAATGATTAATGAAAAATGCGGTTCCGAAATCAGTTTTATTTCTATTTAAATTACTTTAAAAATATTAATCACTACGTAGTATAAATCGCCGTCGATTTCGGTCTGTCCCTATGTATGCTTAGATCTTTAAAACTACGCAACGGATTTTGATGCGGTTTTTTTTTAGATAGTGATTCTTAAGGAATATGTATAATACATTCTTATTGCACCCGTACGAAGCCGGAGCGGGTCGCTAGTATGTACAAAATAAAGCAAAAAAAAAGGCAATTATATTTTGTGTTTTATATTAACTTTTGAAATGTGACATCACAAAGTTTAGGATCCCTCCCTCCCCCTTGTCACATAATGTCACACTTCGTCGACCCCCCCTACCCCTTAACGTGTGACGTAATTTATTAATGGCCCCTTATGACAGTTCGCACGCTTCTAATGGCTAAACTATGAGATTATTTAGACTTCACTGACAAACGGTGAAGGTTCTCCGCGGCTCCGAATCGGCATCAACTCTATTGGACCCCATCCGTGGTGGTCTGATGGCTCTTTGAGGCGCGCGCGGAACGCGACGCGCCGTACGCTCGGGTCTGGTTCTGGTTGGGCGGTGAGCCACCCATCCTCGCCGTCCGCAGGCCGCGCAGTAGACATGGCAATGTTTACTTGTGGAAACAGTCAAAGAAGTGGGGCTTTTTGCCTGAGTCTACGTCCCAATGGGTGTCTCCAAGCCACGAGTAAATTGTTTATTTATGAGCAGGCGTGCTCCATCATAGGCTTCATCATCGCTTACCAACAGTCGAGAAAGAGGCCAATTGCCTACACATTAAAAAAATAGTGTAAAAGAAATCGCCCCCGGGTGTGCTCGAACCACCAATCTTTCGGTTAACAGCCGAACGCGCTAGCCATTGCGCCACGGAGGCTGTGAGATCACAAAGCAAAATTGTCTTAAACAAGATCTGTGTTCCTAGCCAAATTAGAAGCGATATCGTTATTAGAATAGTAGATAATGTATGGGGATGACATAAGGTTAACAATACCTACATACATCATCTGGTCGAAAGAACACAATTATTTATTCCATCATACCGATGGAATGAAACTGATAAAAACGAGCAAATTGTATCAAAAAATAACGCCATCTATCGACGGAGTCGAGAAACTTTTAGGGGTCTATGTTCTTCTAAGATGACTTAGCACCTAGCTATCCATATCCTTTGACGCTCTGAATTTCAGCTTAAATTACTAATCACTTAGGCCATGCGAAATAAAGCCTGATTCATACTGTGGTACATACAAGTTTCGACGCAAAATTGCCTTTATTTTTAACGCAAAATATGATATAATACGGTGACCACTTGCCGAGGAATCTGAGGAAGGAATAGGCAGCAGCGTCTTCTAAATATTCGGTGACTTAACTGTGCTCTCATTATTACATCATCAACAATCATTATATGCCCACTGTTGAGCAAAGCCACTTCTCACACGGAGGTTTGAGCATTAATCACCACGCTTGCTCAATATCAATAGAAACGATTGAAGCATCAAAATGTCAGTGGGTTATTTATGTGTGCGTGTGTAATGACGTAACCACGTTACCAGACTTAAGAAAAAGACAGATGTCCTTCGTGTCAATGTGTTTGTGTTCTGCGTGTAAGTATATAGTGAGTGCCAGGTTGTCGCAAGTGCGACTACCGATTCCCGGGCCGGGCAAAGTGATACTGGGTTTTTTTTAAAAAAACAGTACAGTGTGTGGAATTGTCCCCGGTATATGGCAATAGGCTCACTCCCTATTATATGGGACTCATAATATAAGTAGTGAAAAGTTGGTGTTGTATTGAAAAGTGGCATAAAGTGCCGTAATGTGCACCTCTGCTTACCCCTTCAGGAATAAAAGGCGTATTTTTATGATGTTATTTAAGTCTATAGTAACCAGTGTCTTTACCTCTATATTAGCCAAACGCCATTTTAGCGCTTGTCTACAGAGAGAGAGTAGAAAACTAAATGTATGTGGATGACACTACTAAGTGTCAAAATTTACGTCAATTCCTTATTTATTTATTTTTTTATTTTATTTATTTATTTATATCCGGCAACGAAGGCCCATATTAAAATACAATAATACTATAATATCTACTACAATTTCAACTTAAAATACTATAAATACATAATGTAAGTAATAAATTTAAAACACTAATTATCACGACTATTGTGCTGTGTCAGCGTCGTGTGCTGCGCGGTGTCAGGTATCCGGCCGCGGAATCGCCGGAAAACAACACCTTTCGGCCAAAACTCTGGTGTCATGAATTTTGGTAAATCCACGGAAGGCACTCTCACCACAAATGAATTGAAATTCACGCTGTGGTGGGATTCTAATTTCAAAACCCTTAGAGTGTAATTCGTTTTTATCTGAATATACTCTACAATCTCCTCGACCTTATAATAGTTTTCTACTCTACAAGTAGACAAGCGCTAAATGGCATTTGGCTACAGCTGTAGGTGTCACAGTCTTTATTTCAAAAAACTGTGTCCGCCATTCTTCCAACGCTTGGTTGGTTACTGTTGGACCTCTCCTGTTGAAGAGGATTTGTCTCCACTCTTAGCAGGTCAGTTAGGAAGCATCGCTTTATTATATCTATAGCAAGTACAGTTTAAAAGGATAGTCGTCGTCTGCTTTTACTACACGCGAAGAGCGACAAGAGCAAGGTTGATGACAAATCTGTGTTGACACACAATGAGACCTAATCCTTACTATAATATTATAAATCGGAAAGTGAGTTTGTTTGTTTGTTCCGCTTTCACGCCGTAACTACTAAACCGATTGCTTTGAATTTTTGCAGACGTAAAGTTATAAGTCCGGATTAAATAATAGGGTACTTTTTATCCCGGAAAAATTTGATATTCCCGAGGGAAAACAAAATTATTTGTATAGATGGCGCTGTGTGAATTGGTATATGTCACATAGGCTACTTTTTATCCTTTTATGTCGCGAGCTAAGCCGTGGGTAAAAGCTAGTACTTAAATAAAAATCTAACACAAGGACGTTGAAAAAATGCGAATACAGTCTCTTGAAACAGCGACTGTGACACCTGGATACTATAGACTTACACGCAGAACACACACACATTGCCATGAAGAACATCTGTCGTGTGACATGGCCCGTCATTACACTTCATACATTCATCATCAACAGCCTATAAATGCCCACTGCTGAACAAAGCCTCTTCTCACACGGAGAAGGTTAGAGCATTAATCACCACGCCCGCACGCATGCGGGTTGGCGATTTCAAACTTATAATTAGAAATTATAAGCCCAGGTTTCTTCACGATGTTTTTCCTTCACCGTTTGTCAGTGATGTATAAATAATCTTAGAAAGTACCTCGGAATAGTCGTACCTCGTAATATATAACTCGGAAAAGTCGCATTGGTACATGCCGTTGATAGGTTTCGACCCCGCACTCTCATGCATGAGAAGCAGGCGTCTTAAACCTCCGAGCCACCACGACAGTTGCGGTGACACTTCATACATTACGGTGTTGCAACTGCACGCACACATAAATACACCGCTTACATTTTGGTGCGAACAAGTGACATTACGTTCTTCAATCATTTCTAAGTGTCATTACGTCCGCCTCTTTTCCAACGCCCTTGACCTAACAAATAACCTAACTCTGTCCTTAACTTACATCTAAAGTTTATTGATCAATTTCAAATTGCCGTTGTGAAGAAAACCTTAAACACTTTAGCGCACTCAGCTAGGATTACCACCGGCGGCTTTAGTAATTGCTCGGGATTGGCTTTTTAATACATTTACCTTAATGCCATCTAGCGAAGGTTGCCTAAATAATAAATGAATTTTCCACCAACTTTTAAGGCAGCGTACATCGTAGACAGTAGGAGGTTTTCGTCAAACATTTTCGGGGTTTTGGTTGTATTTGTGTGGGTAGTTGAATAGAAAAGGGCTGCATCGTAAGTCGAATGTTAGGCAATTGATAACCTAATTTGGCTTCGGGTTCGAGTAAGGTCATTTCATTCAAATATCTTAAAATATGTATCAACAAAGGCAATACGCATTAAAAACAAAATTAGGTAATAATATTTTTTGGAATAAGCCGGCAAATGAGCAGATGGATCACCTGATGGTAAGCTATCAGCTTCGCCCATGAATACCTGGAACACGAACGGCGTCACAAGTGCGTTATCAGCGATTACGGTGATTGGGGATTAGGGTGATTGGGCCTCCGTTACCCTCACTCACACGCAACACAACGCAAGAGTTGTTTAATTCTGTGAGGCCGTGGTATCACTCCAGTCGAACCGGCCCATTCGTGCCGAAACATGGCTCTTCCACACTTAATAATAAGAAATAATCATGATCTCAGTTGTAATTGATAATAATCAAATGATGATTATAATGGTCCAATAGTAACTGGTTAAAATCATCTATCTGTCGAAATTGGTATAACCGATCATATGTCAAAAATTGAAATGTTGAGATGGATTTTTGACATTATTGGTGCCATGAGAGCCTCGTTGGCCGAGTGGAAATGTGCCCGGTATATGGCAATAGGCTCACCCCCTATTACATGGGACTCATAACATAAATAGTGAAAAGTGGGTGTTACATTGTACTGTGATATAATGTGCACCTCTGCCTACCCCTTCGGGAATAAAAGGCGTGGTGTTATGTTAATTTTGTCTGTTGGTCTGTTAGATAAAAAATATAATACGCGTAAAAATATTCTAGATTTTCTATAGATATAAAACATCTTTCTTTATTCACCCTACGACTAATACTAAAGTACATACATAGGCACCATAGAAATGGATTCTATATTGTGTAGTCCCATCCTAAAGGAATAGTGATGAGTGTGGGGTTCGAATCCATGTTCATTACACAAATTATGGAGTCCCACAGTTCTACAGTTCCCTCTGGCAACTTATCAGAGGTGTGAATGATTTGCCATGCAGCTGAGAATGAAATGATGTGGTATGTTTTTTATTCTGTCGTGGTGGCTCGGAGGTTTAAGACTACCAATGGCAAATACCAGTGTGACTTTCTCCGAGTTATAATAGAGGTATATACTTTCTAAGATTATTTAGACACCACTGATAAACGGTGAAGGAAAACATCGGTTATCTCACGGCTTTATAATGTCTAATTATAAGTTTGAACCGGTATTGACCAAGCGTGGTGGGTAATTGATCAATCCTACTTCATATGAGAAGAGACCTTTGTTCAGCAGTGGCCATTTACAGCAGACAGTCGTTATAGCCAGTCTGAAGTTTTTGAAACCTGATACAGGGAGTACCTCTAGTTATAAACTTCAGTGGTTTGTTGAGGTAGAGAGTAGATATCAGTTTGCATCGTTTTATGTAAAATGAGTACTGATATTCAACCAAATATGGATAAATCTATAATATAGGAGAAAGAAAAAGACTTTCTTCTGTGTCGTGGGTGCGTTTACAAAGATACACTTTCACATACACATGACACTCAGACCCGGAACAACAATCTGTGGATCACACAAATAATTGTTTCGTGCGGGGATCGAACCCGCGACACATTGCGCGGCAGCCGACTTCCCAGACACCGCGCCAACTGTGCAGTCAGTTAATAGTAGTATAGTATAATAATTATGCGAAGCGAAAGAGGTGTGTAAGAATCGTAGCAATTGGCGTTCCGCAGTCTTTGCCTGCCCCCATAGGAGACAGACGTGAGGTTATGTGTGTATGTATGTATGTACCTCTATAAAGGTCTTAACCCTTTAACAGATTGCTGTAAATATCATTCCCACAAAAAGTCCCTCATAATTATTATACCACATCCATTCATATATTAACGATGCAAATTCCTATTAAATCTACGTTCGCAAATACCACATCTGAATCAAAAGGGGAAGAGGTGTGAAAGAGGACTTCGAAGCTCTTTGTCAATTCATAATAGGCATTGTACAGACATGTCACGCGTTCAACAACCCACCAGTATAACAAGAGCTCTCAGATCCCTTCAAAAACCCCTGCGTAAAACGAAAAGTTGGATAGCCAGGGGAAAGAGGGAGATCTAAGTAAAATGGCCAAGGTATTTTGTATATCAGTCATTTTTTATTATTTTGTCAAGCAAAGAATCCGTTTGACGCATAGGGGAGTGAAGTGCTAAGAAAATGTGATAATGGATTTTTGTTTTTTTTTTCTCTTGCTTTTGTGAAAAAAAAATGTATAAGTAAATGAGTTAGAAATTTAATGACGTCATTTGAAAGGGGTCATGATGTGGCTTTTGAACTCTATTAAAGGTGATAGAAACAAAAAATAAGCCAATAGTTCATCTTTAGATAATTGATGTGTTTCGTCGTGTGGTAACCTCATTACCATAGGCCGTTAACCCCCCTTCCCCAATCCCTCCAATCGCTGAAACCCCAAATTCCTACTCCCCAAAAGGCCGGTATCTCTGGTGTTTCCTGTGTCCATGAGCGACGCCGATTGCTTACCATCAGGTGATCCGCCTGCTCGTCTACCGGCTTATCGAATAAAAAATAAACTCATTTTGTTATTATGTCATTAGAAAAAAGGCTACATTAATACACCTATTATTCAGTACCTAGTTAACTTGTTCCTAGTTCTAATAAAAATAAAAGGGTATCGCCCCCGGGTGGGCTCGAACCACCAACCTTTCGGTTAACAGCCGAACGCGCTAGCCATTGCGCCACGGAGGCTACAAATTTCACCAAGAAAATAGATGTTATGTTATTTTATTATGGTATCAAAATTACTTTCCTTACCACTATATAAAAATGCAATAAAGCTAAGTTTATGGCTTCAATGAACTAGAACGACTGTGACGACGTTTTTCATCTCAAATACTACTAGCTGTTGCCCGCGACGTCGTCCGCGTTAAATCTGAATTTTAATTTTCCAAAATTTAAGTAGCCTATGTTACTCCTTAGTACATCAGCTATCTGTCAATAAAAGTCTTGCAGAATCGGTCCAGCCATTTCAGAGATGAGCCAGTACAAACAGACAGACAGACAGACAAAAATTGTAAATAATATAATTTTGGTATGTGTATCGTATGTATATTCATATGCATGTAGTAAAAAGCGGTTATTTTAATATTACAAACAGACACTCCAATTTTATTTATCTGTAGGTATGTACCTACTATGTATAGATTACATAAAACTGAAAAGTTTGTTTGTTTGAACGCGCTAATCTCAGGAACGACTGGTTCGATTTAAAATAATTATCTTTTTGTGATGTATAGTCCATTTATTGAGGAAGGCTATAGGCTATAAAACATCACGCTACGACCATTTTATATTATACAATATTACTATTTTATACAATAGATCCATACATTCTATACATGTAATATAATTGTAGGAAAGTGAAAATTGTGCATCGATCATGTTTTTTTAAAGAATGCTTTGGGCTTGATCTACAGTAGATACCGAAACCAAAAATATGGTTTTTAGAATTTTTGTCTGTTTGTATGTCCGGGATGAACTCAAAAAGTGCTGCACGGATTTACTTCAAATTTGAATATTACTATCAGGTCGGATCAACATATAGGTTACATATTATCATGCTATCATCTACAGGGGAGGAGCTGTGAATCACTATTCCACGCGGACGAAGTTGCGGGCTCATCTACTTTTCGTGATAAAAATTAACCCACGTTTGACGTGTTATTAGATAATATAATATAGGTACTTATGTCTCTATACTAAATTTCATACCTATTCGCAAATGGCGTTCAATAGTCACTGCCTACCCCCATGGGAGACAGGCATGAAGGTATCTATATACATATGTAAATTTCATATAACACTGCCCAGTAGTTGTTGCGTAAAAAAAATACACGCTTGAAATATTTGAATTAAAAATATCTTGTTTTACGCACTAGCTACCATAAAAACCGTCGTGTTCTCCGGCCCCTTCATAATTCCCCCTAGTCCACCACATAATTATATACGGGACTAGGGACTACTTTTTATAAAACCATACCCTTTACCCCTCATGCCTACGGTCTAGGCATATACCCTAGGTAAAAAACTATTCATATATACGGCGTTTAATACATATACTAGACAACCAGTGTAACTTGAACCAATATTTGTTTCACTAAGTTACTGGGTAGTAGATCAATTTATACTGGATTTTGTTCTACTACAGTGAACTAGACAACCAGTGTAACTTGGCATCTACTCGTTTGACCAAGTTATTAAGTGGTAGGTCATTTTATGGTGGTAGCTTGCTATGGTATATGGTGTTTTGCAAGGGGTAGTCCCCTATGGTGCCTTTGATCTAACTGAATAGAATTATGTCAAGTGTCATGCGTAGGTACTGAAGATTCTGTTTTAGTTCAAAAATACCATTTTTAACCGATTTTTTCTTGAAGAAGAAATGATTTTGTCTTGTGTGTTGTATTGTTGATTGTTGATTGTATCGCTTTTGGTCTGTTGAGTGATTAATTTCATTAAAAAACGATAGGGTAGATTTTATATTTTAAGTTTCAAGCAAACGTAGAGGCAGACTAAATCAAACTTATAAAACTACTTATAATTGCTCTTAACTAAAGGACCTCCTCTATCACAATTCCTTTAAAATTTAGGTAACTGGCAGAAAATACACTATTTAGCTTATTTAGAATGTAGAAGATATTAAAATGACAATGAATGATAAAAAGTATCGTATCACCTAAGTCCATACCCTACCTACTTGTATACGAAATTTCATCAAAATCAAAATCCGTTCAGTAGTTTCAGCGTACGTGACGGACAAACACACAAACAAAGAAACTTTCACGTTTATAATATCAGTGTGATAGTTGCCTGATAACAAAGGTTTATATAAAAAAAAGAAAAATTAATTAAGCTAGGTATCTGTAGACCCCACGAACTTAGTTTCGCCTTAGAATTTTAGTTTCTTAGATAACAATCTTCTCCTAATATCAGCAAACCCAACATAAAATAACATCACGGTTTTTATCCTCGAAGGGGTAGTCAGAGGTGCACATTACGGCACTTAATACCACTGTACAATGTAACACCCACTTTTCACTATTTATGTTATGAGTATTTATGTTATGCCTATTGCCATACCACTATTTATGTTATGCCTATTGCCATACCGGGCACAATTCCGGACTCCGTGATTCTACTGAGAATTTTATAAAAAAATCCAATAATAGTTACTTTGCCCGACTCGCACTTGCGACCACTAGGCTAACGAGACAGGCAGATAAAGAAAAAAATTGTTTACAATAAAAAAAAATCAAAATGAATTCCTTGTAATGAATAATTTCGCAATCTAATCTCACTGCCTCCGTGGCGCAATGGCTAGCGCGTTCGGCTGTTAACCGAAAGGTTGGTGGTTCGAGCCCACCCGGGGGCGATGTCTTTTGCCTTCTTTTAGTCAGGATCAAAATTATACGTCCATTTTTAGCTGACGATATAGGTAAAGGCAAATATTATGTAATTAATATTTTGGGCCTCGATGACCCAGTGGCCATAAACAGGACTGCAGGATCAGAAATTGGATTTGATTTCCGGATCAGTGTGTACATTAATTAGATATTTTTGGGTTTTCGAAAGCTCGTGGTAATCTCCGAAACTACTGGACCGATTTAAATAATTCTTTTTGTGTTGGGTAGTGATTTGTCTAAGAAGGCTTTATGCTACAAAACGCTATAACCAATTGGCGATGCAAAGATAGCGCCTAAGATCAGATCTAACTAGCGCCTCTAGTGTCAAAATTGTGAAGCTGTCTAAGAACGACACTGACACTTTTCGTATATCATTTACAATACAGAAAAAAAAAATTAAATAGAAATCAGATCTACGTGTATCCTATATCCTTTATCCACCATCACTCCATCATTGACTCGTTGAGTACCGTCATTATAGATATAATTAAAGAACAATAGGTTGCGATCACCGGTGACCGCGCGGTGTTTGACAGTTTAAACTCGCATTTATTTAAGATTCAGGACGAATCAGGTCGTTAACAATATGTTTATCTGATGCTTGACCAACGTATGATGCACTTATTTCAGAGATTAGACCAGAAGGAGTTATTCGAATATTAAACTTCGCTGTTATGTTTTTTTTTTATATTGAAAGTACGTGAACATTTACATTTTTCAATCATAGCCTCAGCACAGTCTAATTCTTGTATTTTTATTTGAGTACTCTACTCAGCATGGGTCACATATCATTAAAAGAATTCGAACATGTCTGCCTATTTATACCAAAAAACACACCAATGGCTCTTAATGAAATATTCTGTTTATTTTTTACCATTGTCAATATAACTCTGTCTCTCACAGATAACTTCTTGCTTGTTGGAGCATTTAATGCCAATTCACTATCACGTAAAAGTAAATAAATACATAATAATATAATTGCTGAGTAAATCTGAGAGGGCTTTTTTATTTAAGGGGTGAAAATCATCGAATGACAGCTTCCGCCTGGGTGAGGCGGGAGGGAGAGTCAGACTCTTACTGACTAAAAACCACCCCGTTCCTTCTCCTGCACGTCGAGCCGGAGCCCCGGTGACCCGTTAGGTTCTCCGCTACAAATCAGCAGCTGTAGCCAAATGCCACTTAGCGCTTGTCTACACGTAGAATAGAAAACCAAATTATATGGAATTGACGTAAATTTTGACAGTTGTCAGTGTCATCCCCATACATTTTGATTTCTACTCTGTCTGTAGACAAGCGCTAAAGTGGTTTTTGGCTAGAGGCCCTGAGAGGGTTAATTGCTTTGCAGCTGATCTTCGCCCTTTCCATCAAGAAGATATTTGATTCATAATTTTGTCTTATGGAAATAAGTGAAATCTTATATTTCCGAATTTCTGTAAGTATTACATTGAGGAACGCACCAACATCTTGTGTTCCTGCTTTTAAAAAAAATTATTGAATTTAAAAATTATTTATTTGCTTTATAAAAAACAGGTTTCCGTATGTAATCGTGATCTATTTGATTAATTTTAAACTTATTAAACTCAACCTCAAAGTGTCGTTCTTAAACAACTTCAAAATTTTGCCGCTAGAGGCGCGCGGATAATCTTTGCATCGCCAATAGAAGCCGAACAGCGCTTGAAAAGTGTAAAATTTCAAGTTCTCTCACTATCTTTAAAAAATAAAAGTAATGATGTTATGGTCTATAATTTTATCATTCCGCTTTACTTCTTGACAAGGGATAAGCAGAGCTTCATGAAATATTCATAACCTACTTGTGAACGCTTCAGAATTCATGTAATACATTCATTTTGCTTTCAGGAGTCCTTGTGTTCATGAAAAAATATAATGATGCGTTTTTATACGTATAGAAACGTCACGTTTTTGGGGTAAGTGGTACTTTTTATACATTTTTTTTACTTTTGCGATACGAGCAGTCGGCCCACCACATACTCTGGGAGTGTGATCTCTGGCAATATGAACGTAACACTATGTTAAATAATTTAATTGTTTCGTCAGATGTAGTTTATTATACGGACCTTGTGGAGTCTAGAACAAATTTCCGTGCGTTTAGGCATTTTTGCCATACCTATTATTGGAAGCAAGTATAACAGCTCACACATATTAGTATTAGTGCACATAATAGTGCCATAGTAAAATTGTGTACATAAAATAATAAATAAATAAATAAATATTACACCCACCACCCACTTAGATTTTACTCAAATTTCCGTGGTGCTTGGCGACAGGGCTTCACCCAGTTGTACAGTCCCTTTTTTGTGCCTTTAGGCTTAATTCATTCTGTCTCCTGCAGTAATTCACCGAGGGAAGTAGAAACTATCAATCTTTTTCTTCTCCTCTTAGAATATCTTCTGATTCACTTCGTTGCGGGAACCAAGACAGTTACTCATGTCCCTGGGACGCGCCGGACTTCAGTATTCCGGTGTTTCCATGGTTATATCTAGATCCTGGCTTACAGGAGTTGCAGCGGTTTTGGGAGGCTGTGGCGGGCTTGCCCATCAAAAAAAAAAAAAAAAATTTATGGCAGCCGTAGGGGTGTGGGGGGCTTCAATAGACGCGTAGCTTTTTAGGGAGACTACAGAGATTTTTACCTCACCAAAACCGCCCCGATAGTGGCTACTCTTGGCACCTGTAGGTACGCAAGGGGCACTGGGTTCTCTAAAAGACCTAGTCAGGAGCCTCTACGATGCAAAGCCTGCGACGGCACCTCTCTATTGCGACGTGCGTCTCCTTTGAGCCTCGTTTTGCATGGCGTCTCCTTTGAGCCTCGCTTTGCATGGCGCCACGTGACCGCTGTAAGTTTTTAACAGACTTCAAAAAAGGGAAGCTCTCAATTAGACCTGTATATTTGACGATTGTTTAGCGATTGGATGAACCGATTTCGATGCGGTTTTCAAAAAAGCGTTTGTTTAATTTAGGAGAATGTTAAAGTACACATATTAATAAATCGAATTCAAAAATAGAGGGCGTTGAAGACTGTTTTTAAAGCGAAGTTTGTACCTAACATACCTTCACACTATTTCAAACCTGAAAATAAATATGCACTTTTCAGCTAAGTTAAAAGTGCAGACACAGTCTATTTTTGATAAAACAAAACACCAAAATCCCAACAATATATGCTACATGGGAATCGAATTTAAAAAAAGGCCACACAATTGCTACCACTTATATAAATAAAAGAGTTGCAGTCGTGCTGGCCCGGAGATTTAAGACTCCCGCTTCTCATGCCTGAGGGTTCGAAACATACCAACAGCAAGTACCAATGTGGCTTTTTCCGAGCTATATGTACATACTTTCTAAGATTATTTAGACATCACTGAAAATCAGTGAAAGAAAACATCGTGAGGAAATCTAAGCTCATAATTTCTAATTACCTATAAGTTTGAAATAGCAAATCCGCGTTGAGCAGTCGTGGTGATTAGTGTTCAAACCTTCTCCATATGAAAAAAAAAAGCCTTTGGTTAGCAACAGTGGCCACTTTTACGCTGTAGATGGTAAGTAACACGTTAACCGGTATTTCAGTAACGTTCTAGTGTAAATCAAATTCACATCAAACCTCCATACCACTTCTAAACTAAAAAAAAAAACATTAAAAAAAAATTAACGCTAGCAACATCATCGTCACCATTTTGATCCCTCAGCTCAATGTAACTGGGACATCGGGAAGCGCCCTGCAGTCCCCGCATTATGCGAGCCGGCGTACCGCTAAACACCTATTACTACAACACGCAGCCTCTTTAACGAGCGTAGACCTCATGTAGATAGAGTTTAGACTTTGAAGACTAGATCTTTTTTTTTTTTCTAAAAAAAGCGTTGCTTCACTCTAGGATTTTCTCCTGTGTCGTGGATACTATATATATTATACAAGTTCACATCATACACATGACACCCAGACCCAAAACTACATTAGGGTAGATGACTAATTTTTATTTTAATGTCCGTCTGGTAGATTATTTAAAAATATTAGACATTTTTTTCTCTTACGGAAACGAATAGTTTCGAAGATATATTGATTTGAAATGTCGTGTGACGTCACTTCTATGTACATTTTATACTAAGAAATGACGTTTAAGCCCCCACTCTTAAACTTTTGTTCGTTTTATCTAATAAGTATTGTTTTATTATACGGCAAAATAAAAAATACGTGTCTAATATTTTTAAATTACCTAACTTACGGACTAATTATATTTTAATTTTCATACCCTGTCATCATCCCCATTTTGGTCTTGAAATGTTTGTGTGTGAAATATTTGTCCGGAGAAGATTTAAAATGAGAGAAAAAAATTTAGGCTGTACGAAGTTTTCCTGGTCAGTTAGTAGTTGAATAAAAAAAAACTAGTATAATACATTTTTATTCAACTAATAGTTGAATTAAACTGTCATACACCAAGCGGTCACCGGTGACCGCAACCTATAGTTCTTTAATTGTGTCTACAAAACCGGTACTCGACGAGTTAAAAAGTGTCATAGTTTTATTATACATATATTTTATGCTCTGTCTACACTGTTGCAAAATCTACACCCCTTTGATCGCAGGACTGGTACATACACAAGTAACTGTATACTTGAATTAGACCACAGTGGCGCATTAATGTGATTTTACCTTGCTTTGCTATTTGTCAATGCATTACATGAAGTATGTAGTTTTTGGAGGCGTCATCTTCATTGGTTTGGTGCTTAGGATCTATCTGGTTGGGCAGGAGTTTCGTGTGTTTAACACTGAATATCGGCCGGTCCTATGCGAATTGCGAGAGGTGTATCTTTGTTGTTCTCAAGGCTATTTTTTTAGCGCCGCCCATGGACACCCGAAACACCAAGGCGTTACAAGTGCGCTACCGGCCTTTTGGGAATTGGGAATTTGAGGATTGTGGAGTATTCGGGGATTCGGGAGACTAGGGAGGGGGGGTAATTAGGCCTCCGGTAACCTCACTCACACGACGAAACACAACGCAAGCGTTGTTTGATTGTTTCACTTCTGTTTTCTGTGAGGCCGTGGTAACACTACGGTCGAGCCGGCCCATTCGTGCCGAAACATGGCTCACCCACATAATAAAATATATTTCTAAGAATTTTGACAATGACAAAAGTCTATGATCCACAAATTCCTTTCTCAGTAGGGGAGAATTAACGAATTACTTCTCCGGTCTAGGTGGGGCGGGAGGGATTTAAAGACTCTTTTTTTTTTTGGAGGGGAGAAAATCATTCAATGTCTTCCTCCGCCCGGGTGAGGCGAGAGGGAGTGTCAGAGTCTTACTGACGCAAAACCACCCCGTTCCTGCTCCTGCACTTCGAACCGGAGCCCTGGTAAGCAGTAGCGCTTGCAATCAGTTCAAGGAACCAGACAATTGAGCCGAAAAAAGCCAGTGGTATTCTCTTCGATTCGATACTCTTTACTCGGTAGGTGCTCTTACAATCCCGTGAAAGAGCACCAACCACTTTTTCCTTGAAAATAAACGATATTCCATGTAAAAGCATTATCAAGGCCATAGGTAAATTAATAAATTATTAATTAATGAATTTAATAAAATAATAAATTCCCTTAATATAATTTCATCGTAACGTAGCGTAGCAACACTTCAAGATATACCTTTATGACGAATTTCTGTACTGGAATTTCAACCATAAACTTTGATGATAGAGTTGAAAGTCTTATTAGCAGTTTAGGATAACTTGATATGCTTCAGTCTGTTCCATCCTTTTACCGTATTAGTAGCTCAGTGGCATACGCAATTTCTTGCAAAGAGGTCGAAAGTGCGTGTGTTTTTTTGCTTGACATTTTTTTTTATTTCATAAGTGTCATTTGAAAAAGAACGTAATATTTTTTTTGTCCCTTTTGTGATTCGATGTTCTATAGTCTGTTACCTTCTTTATTTTTATTAGGTTAAATGCTCGCGAGAAAGTTTTTTTTTTAATTAGTGAGTTATGTAGGTCAGTTTAGTTGTCTGGTTGATCGTATACGTAAAGTTCTGTTGAATAGGGGATTCAATACCATAATATTATTATAGAGCAAAGTTTGTGGTGCTTTTTTAAAAACTTCATCAAAGACGACAAGAATTGACTGCCTCGTTGGCCGAGTGGTCGCAAGTGCAACTGCCGGGCAAGGGGTCTCGGGTTCGATTCCCGGGTCGGGCAAAGTATTAGTGGGATTTTGGAAAATTCTCAGTAGAAGGACGGAGTCTGGGATTGTGCCCGGTATATGGCAATAGACTCACCTACTACCCTATTACATGGGACTCATAACCAGTGCCGTAACTAGCCTTCTAGGCGCCCGGTGCGAGCTTTCAAAACTGCGCCCTTGAAAAATGTCCTTACCAGGCTCTGCCAATAAAATGGACAAATGTGCATTAAAATATAACTGTTAATTGTGTACCAAGTTATAGGTCGGTACTTAGTAGATGTTTTAAGACAATTCGTTGCTGCCATTCCGCCATGAGATCGCGCCGGAGCTCTTCCTACCACGCACTTATCTGGCGCGGCAGCGGAGTTTCGCCCCGGCCGGCGACGTGCCTCCGCGCGCGATTGATTGATTGATTGATTCATTTATTTCCAAGTATATGGTACATTGAGGTTTTATATTAAATATTGTTTCACATACACTACCATTGCTGGTGTAGAAATATTATGTTAACCAATAAAATAAAATAAAATAATAAAAAAAAAACTAGTAATTACAATAATGCCAAGTAAATTGAATCACACATTATAAGAATTTGGTTGGTACATGTCATTAAATAGAAGTAACAATGTTATTTCCATCTCAATATTTCATAAAATGTTTAAATGCTAAATACAATGTCAATATGTCAAAACGTAAATTGTCAAAATACTAAACTAAAATACTAAATACAATGTCAGTAAATGTAAAAAAAAAAAATCAATGTCAAAATACTAAATACAATGTCATAATATTATATATTATAATGTCGAAATATTAAATAATGTCAAAACTTGTGATTTAAAAATTCATTAATAGAATAGAAGCACATGTCGAGAAGCCAAGTGAACATACGATATTTAAATTTACTTATTGGTAACATTTTCAGGTCAGGTGATAATTTATTATAAATTTTAATTGCCATGCAATGTACATTATTACTGTATAAATGTAATCTTTGTCTAGGTACCAGTAGTTTTCCAGGATTTTTATTATTTAATCTAACAGAGATCTGTTCGTTTAAGGAAAATAAATGTGAGTACTTTTTTACAAAAACACAAATTTCATAAATGTAAAGGCATGGCAGAGGAAGTACCTTTAGTTCCTTGAATAATGGTCTGCAATGATCCAAATATTCAGCGCCACCTATGGCTCTGATACATTTTTTTTGCACTATAAAAGCTCTTTGCACATCTACTGAGTTGCCCCATATCACTAAACCGTAACGCAACACCGATGAAACATAACCGTGATAGGCATTTAGACTTGTTTCTTTACTGGATACTAACCTAAGTTTTTTCAAGGCATACACAAACTTATCTAACTTGTAGCACACTCTTTCTATATGTTCTTTCCAATCGAGTTTGTTGTCAATTACAATACCTAAAAATAAAGCCGACTGTACTGGTTGTAAAATTGTATTTTTGTGTTGTATTGCTGTCCGTATTATTGTTGAATTATATGTTTAAAATTTAACTAATTTTGTTTTATTAATATTTGACTCGATGCGACTCCGATGGTAACCTCTCCCAGCGTTATTTGGGACTCACCCGGAGGTGGCGCCTTCCCGCGGCCATGAAAACACATAGCCTCGGACTTGCGGAGCGACACCTCGAGTCCCAACTGCCGGATTCTTTCAACTGTCGTAACCGCTGTCGCCATTAAGTCGGCCGCCGCTTGGTGCGACCTCCCGTGCGCTAGTACCAGCGTGTCTCGTCGGCGTAGCATATGATGCGAACGCGGTTCGGGAGGTCGGTGCGCAGCACCCAGTCATAGCCGATATTCCACAGGAGCGGCCCCAGAACCGAACCCTGTAGAACACTTCTGTGACATCTCTCGCCGGTTCCACTCGCCCCGGTGACCGGGGTAAATGACGGACCTGTCCGTCAGGTAAGCCTCGACCACACGACGGAGGTAGGTAGGCACCTGATGATATCGGAGTGCCTCCAAGATGCAGCTCCAGGGCAGGCAGTTGAAGGCGTTGGCGATGTCCAGAGACACCGCCACAACGACTTTACCCCTGGACACTGCAGTCCTCGTCGTCCGGTCCCTAACGCGCAAGATGGCGTCCACCGTGGAGCGCCCTCTGTGGAAGCCGAACTGGCCGTCCGACAGGTCCGACAAGTGCGCGACGAGGCGGTTCGAAATTATTCTTTCAAAGACTTTCCCCACCTCGTCGAGCAGTACTATGGGCTGGTATGCGGACGGAGAGTCCGCGGGCGCCCCGTCTTCCGCACGAGGATTACCCGCTTTCCAGAGCAGCGGGAACTGGCCTCTCTCCAAGCATGCGCAGTAGAGACCGATTAATCTAGGCCCGAGAGACTCTGAGGCCAGGACCCATGCTTTGCTATGCAAGCCCTAGGGTCCTGGAGCGTTGTTCTTGGCGGCCATTCGGCGCACCACCGCTCTCAGTTTTGCCTCGGTCACCTCTGAGACGATGTCGTCGTTGTCGTCGCTATAGCCCGCGTCGGGCACCGCAGGGATCATATACGGAGGGGTGAAGCCCCTCCACAGTCGGGGGAACAGGGCGCCAATCACCTCCTCTAAGACTTCTGGCCGGAGACTCTGAGTGAGCGGGAGTTTGTCGCGTACCATCCGGTACAGGCGTCCCCACGGGTCTCTGTTCAGAGTCCCCAGCATCTCTCGGCGGGCCTCATCCTTGGCCCGCAGTATTTCCGCTTAGAGGACGGCCTTCGCCGCCCTGTATCCCTCGTACAACTTCGCCTATCTCGCCTCCGCATTCGGAGGACGGATGCGGCGCCTGCTGTGCCTAGTGTACTGGCGTCACGCAGCAGTGCACGCCTTGCGTAGAGCTGCCAGCTATTGCGCCCACTAGTACACCTGGCGCTTTTGTTGCCTCGATCGGATCCGGGGCATCGCCACGTCACAAATCCTGGCCATGGCGTCCTGGAACCATTTGGTCTCATCGTCAACGTCGGCAGGCCTGACCAGTGGTATCACCCAGGCCTGCACGATAGCGGCTTCCAGGAGCAGCTCCCGCTCCAGCTGTTTCAGCGTCCAACGCGGGCCACATGGGGCCTGTCTGACCGGCGGGTCCGCGGACTCGGCGGAGACGTCGAACCGGATATACCGGTGGGCGGAGTACGTCTCCACCTCCTCCATGACGTAATTACTACAGCCGCGGTCCTAGGGGCGAGGAGCAAGGCAGCAGCCCGTTTCTCCCTGCGCTACTGCTGCCGTCGCTGCCGCTGCGCCTTCTTGCGGCGCTTACGGCCCTCCTTGGCGAGTCTCCTCGCCTCACCAGCGATTTGCCACCCACCGCCGTCCTCCGCTCGCGGGGCGGGTTCCACCGCCGCTGCTGCAACTCCAGCCTGCCGGGGTAGAGTACCTCTCCTTTTTTTGTTTCGCCCCGCGGGCGCAGGCGCAAACGCCCAAAGTTATAGTATAGGTACTTTTGTTTGTGTATGTAGAGGTAATATTGCGAGCTAGACTTAAGGTGGATATACATTTGTCTGATGTGTAGTGAGTCGTTTGATATGTGTTGTTGTTTCAAGATCGTTCAAAATTGCCATACAGATTTAGATAGTACAGTGTGGTCATTTCTGCGCCCCTCCAGGGTCTGCGCCCTGTGCCTGGGCACCGCTGGCACCGCCCTATTTACGGCACTGCTCATAACATAAACAGTGAAAAGTGTGTGTTACATTGTAGAGGTACAGTGGCATAATGTGCACCTCTGCCTTCTCCTTCGGGGATAAAAGGCGTGATGTTATGTTATGTTACTTCATCAAAGATTTTTATTTGTATTGCAGTATTACTTTAAATTATAAGTGTACATTACAATTTTTCATAGCTTTTTTATTTCTGTTAATTCCTTAGTCCTAATAATTTTTGACGTTGTATCGTCGTTCTCACATAATTATACAATAGGTAAAGTATCAGATAATGTATCAATGAGACTGTAAAACACATTTTTTTAAAGGTTAATGACGGAGTGATGATCTTTCTTCTCCATCCAAAACTACACTTTGGAACGAGCGCCTAGCTTCACTGACAGACAGACGGACGGACAATTCAATTTTTGACGTTTGAAATTGGCTTATTCAGAATTAATTGAAAGTCTTTGGTATGGAGATAGATAAGGCAGCACAAGACAATTATTAAGTTTGTGAAAAAATAATTTTGTAAAATAAAAGTGGGGACAGTAAATACATTACAAGTATCACAACTATTATAAATGTAAATCATCATCATCATCATCATCATCATCATCATCATCATCATCATCATCATCAACAGCCGAAATACGTCCACTGCTGGACAAACGGCTCCCTCTTGGTCCTCCACGTCGAACGACAACTCGCTACTTGCATCCATTGGCTCCCCGCAACTCTAGCGATGTCGTCGGCGTCGGTCCACCTAGCGGGAGGCCTGCCCACGCTTCGTCTTCCGGTCCGTGGTCTCCACTCAATGACTTTCCTGGCCTATCTTTCCAATGTAAGTATCGAAATCTAATTATAATTCACAAAAAAAAACAAATAAAAACTTTTTCACGCACAAACAAAAAATAAAATAAAAAAAGCAAAGCCAACTCCACACAAACGTAGAATAGACAAGAAAAAAAGTCTGCAACATTTTTCTTATTGTGCGGTCGGCAAAGGCAACTACGTTCTGCCTCTCATCATAAACCATGTAAAATAATATGGAAGAAAAGAGCGTAGTGTTCCCCGTACACTGGTGGAAGTGACACCGTAGCTTATCATCCAATCTCAGCAAGACTTTTTGAAGTAATGATGACTGTCTATTAAGTACTTACTTTTAAGTAAAACTCAATACTTAAATACTGAAAAGTTTATTATAAACGGATTCTTCGGAACACAGCGCAATGCTCTTCAAACTTTTTACCAGATTCGCGCATCACTCCACTTTGCGCGGGAAACTTTTCTAATCTGTCCCATTTGACAAATGACATCATCAATATGACAGCTAGTGCTGTCGATAACATAGATTAAACTAGTGACGTTCATTTAGTTGATTTTCGTCGTCTAACATTACCTAAGGCTTTGATTGCCAATAGAAAACTGTTGAAGGTAAATTCTCCGTTAACGTCGGTCACCAGTGACACCCATGGCGTTGTGTTAATGTGTTGTGGCGATACATGTCACATGTCAACTGATGACGTCACAAAAAAATCCTATATCGCACATGCAAATTAAATAGAAAGTCCCAACGTACATTTTTTGGGCAGAAAGCCCGCCAAGCACGAACAGTTTTAAGTATAAAGTGTTATAGACAAAATAATTGTTTAAAGAAGTGTGGGAGAGCCATGCTTCGGCACGAATGGGTCGGCTCGACCGGAGTAATACCATGGCCTCACAGAAAACAGACGTGAAACAACATTTGCGTTCAGTTTCGTCGTGTAAGTGAGGTTACCGGAGGCCCAATTATCTCCTCTCTGAGTAACTAACAATCCTCAAATTCCTAATCCCCAAAAGCCCGGTAACGCATTTGTCTTTTGTTTCACTGTAGTTTTTCTGATGTCCATGGGCGGCAGCGATTGCTTATCATCAGGTGATCGGTCGCTCGTTTACCGGCTAAACCCATTAAAAACGAACAATATTAGCACAGTAGGTATTTGAAATTTCTTATTTGCTCTGATTGGCCGGCTCCAATGCACCAACAAATCACAGCGCCTAACGCGGTCTTGTTTCGATTATTTTAAACATAAAAAACTCATAGGTACTAAGGCATTAGATACTCCAGTAATTAAAAAAAAGAAAGAACTATCAAACTCAACCTCTAAGCTACCATGTAACAGTCCTTTATAGAGACAGTGAAGGCAAACTAAAGGTAAAAAAATGCTCTTATACGCAACTGAATTGCGTAAAAGCGTTAGAAGTCTTGTTGAATGTGTAAAAGCGAGCGTTTTGTGTGAATATATTTATTTTTTTTCATCCATTTTTACATATTTTTCTTTCGTGGCTTAACGTGGTGAGTTGCTTGTGGGTGTTGCGTGCGTTTTTGGTGTGAACGTTAAGTTTTGTTAAAGATTATTGCAATTTTTGTTAACTGTGTTTAATTTAATCTAGCGTTATGTTTGTTCTATTCGGGGATTGCACATTACGGCACTTAATGTCACTGTACAATGTAACGCGCAGTTTTCACTATTTATGTTATAAGTCCCTTGTAATAGGGGGTGAGCCAGATTGCCAGATACCTGGCTCAATTCCAGACTCCGTGCTACTACTGATATTTAAAAAAAAACCAGCAGTACTTTGCCCGACCCGGGCATCGAGCCCGAGATCCCGGCAGCCGCACTTGAGACTACTCGGCCATCGAGGCAGTAATTTTATTATTTAGTTTAAAGCTTACAATACTATTCATTTAAATAATAATATAATAATAAATTATTTATTTCAGGCATAGAAACCCATAGTACACAACAATCACAAATTTCAAATTTACAAATGACAAAAAAGTGAAATAAAAATTACAATAGAACAAAATTAAAATTACCTGAAAATTACAATATACCTACGAAATCAAAATTATAGTAAAATAAAATTAAAGTTACAATAAATTTAAATTAAAATTACAATAAAACAAAATTAAAATTATAATAAGATAGAATTAAAATTAAAATTAAACAACTCATTAAGTATCATCATTTACTTAAAAGTTATATTTTCATCATAAGGTGCGTCAGTTCCAATCTCAACACGTACACGTGATGGAACACTACCGAAACCAATTCATTCCCACAAGCACATAGACGAGCCTGGAAAGACGCCCTGAGCCTCCTCACAAGCCCATAGAAGTCTGTAACCCTATTCTCCACAAACATGCCAGCCGAACTACACTGCCAGGGAAGCTTTAGGATTGCTCTAAAAGCATTATTGTATTGTACACGAAGAGTGTTGTAAGCACTCCTTGTGTATCTGTACCACAGCTGACTGGTGTAGAAAGACTGACAATACGCACCAAACAAAGTTATCTTAACTTGGTCGGTGCAATGTGAGAAACGCCGAGCCAACAAGTTGGCACGACATGCTATACTACGCCTTTGGCGTTCCAGATCAGCGTCATCCAATAGATCATCCCTAATAATGTGACCAAGATATTTAAATTTACTAACAACATTTAGCGTGGATCCACATAAATTGATCGGTAAAATACTGTCGGGACCTTTACCACTCCTAAATATCATTATCTAAGATTTCTTAACATTATAGGTAAGATAATGTTCCGTAGCATATTTTTCACAGATGCTAACAAGTCTCCTTAAACCGTTGGCCGAGGGACTGAGCAGCACTAAATAGACCTCAATGTTTAAAAATACCTTCCATCGGTCAAGATTCAAACAAAACAAATACAAACAATATAAAAAAAACAAATCATAACTTCATAAAACAAAATGCAATATTGAAATTCACCACTGGGCACATTTTAAAAACTACAAAATAGTTTTTTATGAACGCGACCGAACACAGCCCCCATTTAGTACATAGACAATGGACATTTTTTTTTCTATAGAACGCACTGGCCACTAGTTGGGTCACATTTAATAGCGAGACAAAGACTAAACATTCGAAATTGGAACAGAATTTCAGTTACGAAGTTAGGCAATACAAAAATTAAATGATTTGTTATTTGTACCGTGTACTAGTTTATATTGTAATCTATATACCGGGTATTGTTCACAGATGATTATAGGAACCATGTATTACGTAAAGTAATGGCCACTAAATATAGTGAACAACAATAAAAATAATAACCTACTTAGGTATATTAACATAAAAACCCCAATTTTTTTAGGTTGTAAATCATCGAAAGAATTTTCCCGCCTGGGTGAGCCGGGCAGATTCTTACTGGTTAAAAACCACCCCGTTCCTATTCCTGCAGTTCGAGCCGGAGCCCCGGTAAACTGTTAAGTCCGCGCGCCTCAAAGAGCCATCAGACCACCACAGATGGGGCCCAATACGGCCGATGCCGATTCGGAGTCGCGGAGAACCTAACGGGTAACCGGGGCTCCGGCTCGACGTGCAGGAGAAGGAACGGGGTGGTTTTTAGTCAGTAAGAGTCTGACACTCCCTCCCGCCTCACCCAGGCGGGAGAAGTCATTCGATGATTTTCCCCCCTTAAAAAAAAAAAAAAAAAAAACTGTTAAGTCCTCCGCGGCTCCATATCGGTATCAGCCCTATTGGGCCCCATCCGTGGTGGTCTGATGGGTCTTTGAGGCGGGCTCATGTCTGGTTCTCGTCGAGCGGCGAGCTATAAAAAAAATCCCAATAGCCTTTTGTAAGGTGCGGTGTTTATATGAAATGAAACCAGTGGATGCCCGAATAATACTGGACTATATTTGATAGAATAACATAATATAAATGGTTACATTGGTACAAAGACAATACAAGATAGAACTTACAATAGGTATAATATATGCCTCACATCACCGCTCTTATTGAAAAAAAAAAAATAGGTTTCTTTTTTTTTTTTTTACAAAATAATAGTGTACACTTAGGAGAAAAATATATTATTTAAGCATTATTTTTAATTAACATAGGAATAAACATGGTAAGTACATACAAAACATAGGAATGACGTTTACATGATAGTTAAATTAAAATCAAGTTGTATGGTACGGTTTCGTACGGTTTTTATGAATAATATCTTTTTTCCCATATTTATTTATAATCTCCACGTTTGGTGGTATGTCTTTAACTACTTTGTAAGGACCTGAATAAATGCTATCTAATTTACCTTGTGTATCATTTTTAACTAAAATTAAGTCATTTTCTTTATAAGTAACAGGATTAACATATTTGTCATACATAAATTTTCTATTCATCTTACTTTTTACAAGATTATTTCTTGCTTCTCTTTGAGAAAGTTGCAAACGGTATTTTAACTCATGTGGATAACTCTCGAAATTATAAAGAGGTTCTAAGTCATTGGTCAGATTACTGGGAAGAGAACATTTCTTACCGAACACCAACTCGTAGGGAGTAAATCCTGTCTCTGTATGTACGCCTGTATTGTAAGCAAAACACCAAAATGGAATCCACTTACTCCACAACTCAGGATGGTTCTCCGTTTGAATACGCAAAAACGCATTCAAATGTTTATGAGTAACTTCTAGGGCTCCAGTTGATTGGTGATGGTATGCTGTAGAATTTAATTGTTCAATGTTAAGTAATGTACAAACCTTTTGAAATATTTCCGATAAAAACTCCTTACCTCTATCTGTTGCGATTACTTTTGGCACGCCGTACCTTAGAATAAAGTTATTTACAAAAGATCTTGCCACCTCATCTGCTTTTTTGGAAATTAAGGGATAGCCTTCCACATATTTCGTGAGTTAAAGTCAATACATATGTAAAATTATCGTTATCTGTCTCCAAAGGACCAACAAGGTCTAAAAATATCTTTTCAAATGCAGTATTTGCAGTACTAGTAATCACCATTGGTTCTTTCTTTGGTAGTGAATACTTTTGTCGCTGACACTTGTCGCAACGTTTTACGAATTCCCGTACATCGTTATCAATACCGGGCCAGAAATAGCATTTCTTTATATTGTTTGACATCCGTCTCATACCAGCATGGCCACTACTAGGTAAGAGATGGAAGTCATTTAAGATAACTTTTTTATCATCCTTATTCTCAATTCTTTTTACATCACTTAAAATACATATGCGCGGTCCGCACCTACTCTTATTATTTTTAAATCTCTTCTAACAACTTTTTTATGAAAATATCATTATCTTTGTTTTTTAATATGTATATTTCTTCTATATTTAACAAAATGCAAAATTTATCAATCTCTCTCACAAACTCGTCTCGCGTCATTTGCGATTGAGAGTTTAAAAATTTCACATAAATAGTCCTTTTACTTTCAACGTAACACAATATTTTGTTTTCTTTCGTAATTATTCTTAGTTTCCTTAAGTTCTCTAATCCTTTAATATCAATAAATCTTAGTTCAACTGATTCTTTCGGTTTGATGTGGGTGCTTACGACTTTCGGTTGATCAGGCCTCAAGTCTGAAGTATCCATATCTACCGCAGAATTAGTATTATATAATTTTCTTGCTTGTGCTCTCGTCATTACATTCAACATACTTTCATGCATCTCTTTCAAATCCTTTGAAGTGATTCTAGACAGTGCATCTGCAGCTGCATTGTCAGAACCTTTAACATACTGTACTTCAAAGTTGTATTCTTCTAACGTCATTCTGAATTTCATAAGTCTACTAGAAGGATCTTTCATGTTAAACAAGTAAACCAGTGGTTTGTGGTCTGTAAGTATTTTAAAAGGTCGACCATACAAGTATGGGCGAAAATACTTAACAGCCCAAACTATCGCAAGAAGTTCCTTTTCAATTACTGGATAGTTCTTTTCGCCTTTGTTTAAACTTCTACTAGCGTAAGCTATTGGTAATCCGTTCCCATTAGATAAAATTGCTCCTATGGCATTGTTTGACGCATCGGTTTGAACAATGAAACGATTTTGATTTGAAAAATCCGGGTACTGTAATATAGGTGGGCTTGCTAAACGTTGTTTCAACGTTTCAAAAGATTGTTCACATTTGGAATTCCATTCAAATGGTACGCCTTTTCTAGTCAATTTATTTAACCCTTTCAGGACCATAAGACTATGGAAGGTAAACTAATTATTTCAACTAGTTTAAATGCGTCATAGAGCGGCTAATAAACATATTTTGTAACAAAAATATTGAAACCTAAATTGGATTTTTAGATTTTATTTGGGACACATATGTCCCTATGGTCATTAATGGTTTTTATTAGCAAAGGATTCTACAAAAATAAAACTAAATATTATTCTACTTATATTTTTATTTGTTATTTTATATTACTTATATTTATCAAAAAAAATATTAATAACAAACTAGTAGTTGTGGTACTGAGCGAAACAATTTCTTTCATTAGTGTAGCACAGATGAACGTTGCATGAAACACACGTATTGTTTGTACGATTGTCCTTCTTGGACTTAGCACAATTTACACATCGCTTTCTGATTGTGACCTTTTTCATAGGATGTACATGTAATTGTCGCTTTAGCGATTTCCGTACTGCACTTGTTCTGGAAATAGGAACGTCTCTTTGTCTGTTGGTAAAACCATTGATCAAACTCTGAGCAACGACTTGTCTGAATTGCAAGCTGGTCAAAAGACATCCTTCCACTTTATTTTCATTATGAAGCTTCGTGTAAATAGTGTATGAGTTATGGACGGATATATCAAAGAAGTCAAAGAACAGCCGAAGGTAATATTTGATTTTTGATCTCCGATCTATTTCATAGCAGACCTTACGTTGATCCATGAGGTCAACTCCTCCCATGTTTTTATTGTAATGTGATACAATGTTGGGGCATTTCACATCAATTTTCTCCGCCGAGCCAACTTGACGACGTTTTACAAAATTAGTTTCTACTGGTGATAGGAAATTTGTTATCAAATGCACTGCTCTGTTGTCCATCCATTTGATATAACTTATGCCCTGGAAGCTAGTGGCGTAAATATCGCCACGCTTCATTTTTTTGTCTACAGGTGCAGTTTTTGGTAGGTTCTTTCGGTTGGTTCGAACAGTTCCACATGACTTCGTATTACGTTGTATTAGTTTATATTGTAACAATGGCGAATTGAAATAACTATCAATATATATTTCACAACCCAAACCTTCTAGTTTTTGCGTAAGTTGAAGTACTACTGATTCACCTAGTCCATACTGAACACCAGTGCTTCGTTTGCCTGTATATAAATCAAATTCAAATAGGTAACCAGTAGTAGCATCGCATCGACACCATAATTTGAACCCCCATTTTACAGGCTTGTTCTTTACGTATTGTCGCATCGCATTGTGTCCTTTGAATTTTATCATGTGCTCATCTATAGACTGCTGTTTAGTGTTATTGAGGGCATTTTGGAATGACATATTGAGATGTGTCATTACCGGTCTAATTTTATATGCTCGATCAAAATCGGGGCTCGTAGGATCTCGTATTTCATTATTATTACAAAAATGTAGGTTCCTACGTATTTCTTCAAATCGAACCCTAGGCATAACATTGGATATGTAAGGTACTGCCATGTCTGGTTCGGTAGACCAGTAATCTCGCAATGACGGTAAAATATGATAACCCATCACTAAATTCATGCCAAGAAATGCATTCATTTCTTCAGTTTCAACGGAAAACTCTCGGCCATTTTGGTGAGCGTACCGCACTGATTCTGATACTATCATTTCAACCAATGTGTCATGTTTTGTTGTTGATAGAAATATTTTAAAAGGAGTCAACATATCGCCTTCAATATCTTGACAGATTTGCACCTTACCGAATTCGTAGTCCACACTAGCAAAAACATTCGGAACGTACGTTCTCTGACTCCACTTGAAAACGGGTTCATCATTGCCAACTGGTGGAGGGGAAAGTTCTACTGTAGAAGTTGAAGGCTCGGGGGACAATTTGTGAGTCGTATCTTCAATCTCCACATTGAGTACGCCTTGGTCAACATCTTGTGACAAAAGCTGTTGATCTTCTTCGTCGAGCAACAAATTGTCTTCATCGTCGCTATTATCGCACATCAAAATATGTTGAATTTCATGTTCACGGAGTTCAAAAACTCCAAGTCCCCGGCGAGACATAATCTACAATAATTACAAATAAATAAGCCAGAGTAATACAGAAACAATACTGCAATATGTATATAGAAGTAGACTCTCACGGGCTATAGGGACATCGGTGTCCCTTTTTATTTACAACCACTTAGTAAAATAAACAACATGAACATTTATATTGTAACCATAAATAATAATAATTAACTTACCAGACAATAAATATTTCGTAAAATAAATCGTAGAAAACAATTTTTGCACTTCAAATCACTTTCGCAAAGTTTTAAGTTTCGGCGCCAAAAGATCTGTCAATTTCCAATTACCATAGATAAAGATAGACGGGTCTGATGCTGTGTTGCCAGCAATAAAAAATAATAAACATTCTTAAAAAATAAACAAAAGAAAAAAAATAAGCCATACGTAAATTAGTTATTTAGTTATCTTATATTTTTGGCTTGGGACAAATGTGTCCCCGTGGTCGTCAAAGGGTTAAAGGATGTGCAATTTCAGCGAATTTTGGTAAAAACTTTCGATAATAGTTAGTAAAAGCTACAAATCGTTTTACTTCGTCTGTATTTGTGGGGCGCGGATAATTTTGCACAGTACTTATTTTTGCAGGATCAGGCATTATGCCCTCACTTGAAATAACATGTCCTAAATACAGAATTTCTTTCCTTAGAAAATCACATTTTGCTGGATTTAGTTTTAAGTTAACAGCCCTTAACCGTTCAAATATATCTTGCAAATTCTTGTTATGAACTGTCAAATTTCGGCCAAACACAATCAAATCGTCCAAGTATATTAAACACTTTTCATAATTTAGACCAGCCATTGCCATCGTTATCATTCTTGAAAAAGAACTTGGCCTAGTTTTCAGTCCCATCGGCATACGCGTCATCTGGTACTGTCCTGAATAAAAAGCTGTGAATTTTCTGCTATTTTCATCTAACTTTACATTGTAATAACCCTGATGTAAATCTAAATGCGTAAAATAAATACTACCCGTCAATGATTCTAAAATTTCGGTGATATCTGGTAATGGAAACTTATCGTCCTCTATACAATTGTTCAGCTTCCGATAGTCAACCACTAATCGCCATTTTTTATCTTCGGTTGTATCTGACTTTTTGGGTACTAATAGTATCGGACTTGACCAATCGCTTTTGCTAGGCTCAATTATACCTTCTTCTAACACTTTATTAATTTGGCGTTTAACTTCATCTTTTTGAGAATATGGCAAACGATATTGTTTTGAAAAAACTGGATTTGTGTTAGGCTTTACAGAAATAGTATGAGTATATATATCTGTTGTAGTTAACTGATCTCCTGGAAGGTAGAATATATCTGAATACTTTGCGCAAATGTTTTCAATAGTTTTCTGCTCCTCATCATTTAAATGTTTCAATTTCATTAATGAAAATAACTTTTTTACTCTATCAGCGTTTTTTTGTGTTTTTTCGAATACGCAAACATTAAACTTACTAAGTTTCTCAATAGTAGGCTCTATTTCTGTAAGTGTTAAGTCATTTTCAGTTACATTTAATATCCGAATAGGTATTAATCCGTTTTGAGGACTACCTATAGAGCTTGCTAAAAACACTCCATCTCTCAATTCTTTTGATGACACTACACAATCTTCATCGATGTTCGTATGTATAAAATGTATAGACTCACTTCTAGCAGGAATGTCAAAAGTAACACTATGTTTATTTATCAAAGGCAAAGAAAAAGTTGATGTATTATTATGTAATGTTAAAATATTTTTATGAAAATCTAATTGAGCTTTAAACTTGCTTAAGAAATCACGGCCTAATATTCCACTTCCCTTAATGGGCAAGCTATTAAAAACATAAAACTTCTGACTAATTGTTTCATCATTCAAGAAGAATGATAAATATAGGTATCCGATTGCTTGTACTTTGCCACCTAAACCGTTTATTGTTACAGTCTCTTTATGGATAGGAATGTTACATTCGAGGGCATGTTTATACGTACATGCTGACAACGATGCTCCAGAGTCTACTAAAAAATAATGTTTCTTATTCCGATATGATGGCGAATGCAGATAAATGTAACAATTACTATCACTAGATAAAATAACTTTTTCACCGTTATTCACGAAAAAACTGATTAGATATTACTTCTGATTCTCCCGCTGTTTCCGAATTTTGCATTAAATTAACGTTGCGTTCTTTACGCATCCCTTGATTTCCTCTGTTTGAATTATAAAATTTACCTCTATATTGTTTGCGACCGGTAGTTCCTCCTCGAGTCCACTGTCCTCGAGAATCAAAGTGGGCTCCACGCTGCGCTCCTCGGCCTCGTCCTCTGTACGAATAAAAGTTACTGCGACCTCCACGCTGGCCTCTATAATTATTTGAATGGTTCCTGTTATAAAAATTATTATAAGGCTGTTTGTACATACCCATAACTTCTCCAGAAGGTGCACCTATGGTCACTTCCTCGTCTTGTGCAGCCTGGACAGCATCTTTAAGCGAGCTGTAATTTCTAGCAGATATAATCGTACTTAATCTACGATTCCGCAACCCACTGGCAAACTGCTTAATTGCCATATGTTCGTTTATTGGTTTTAATGTATTATAGCAATGATCATTGCCATCGGCTTGCGCAATCGTCAGATCTACAAATAATTCTGTAATGTCCTTCCCGTAATCCGCAATTGAACTTTCATTTTGTTTAATTTTTTGCAACTTATTTTGTATTGCCGTTGAAGCTTTCTTACATAATAACACACTTCTCATATCATTTATTAACTCGTCTACAGTATCATATTTCGCTTTTAACTTTATCTTAGCTTCTTGAGAAAGTCTACTTTTCAGCACGAATTTTATTAAGTTTTGTTTACAAGAATTTTCTTTTAAAATAGAATTATAATAGACTATATTATCAATCAATTGCTTTGTATTAGACTCCTCATTTGTCATAACAGGTAAAAGGCTCAAGGCAATTTTTAAATCAAATGAACTCATCTTCGAAAAATAATCTGATTTATCACTCTGACACAACAATAAACTAGCCTCATATAAAGCTAAAAATTCACGACAATGGTTCTGTATTAATAAAATATCTTGGCTACTATAATATTTATTCTTAACTTTATCATTAAAATCAATTAACCAAGCCTCATACTGTTGATAAATAGCATCAATTTCAATTAACTTCTTTTCCAATACTCTCTCTGTCCTAACTTTATTAAATTTATTCTTATTTTCTTTAAATCATTATATAATGTTAAAATTATATCCATTAGGTACTTAACACCACAACGTAGAGCAAAGTAAATTATTTATGTACCTGTAATTCATATTATAACATTAGTATTAAGTTTTATAATTAAGTACGAATGCAAACAAACGCAATTAATACCATAGTCCAAAGTTCAATTCACGTTCAGTCCGTATTTGGTAAGGCACTGCATTATTTTAAAACTAAGATATTACGCAACTCGATTGATAATATTTGCATGTGATTATTGAAACGATTAAAACCGATTTATACTTTTCCGCACCAATACTTTTTAAGCACTTTTTGTTTTTTTTTTTTTTCACTTATGGCACATTTTTTTTACACACTTTATGTTTCACACCATATCTTCTGAAAATGTTTTAGCCGTGTTCTCGTTGACCCCCGACTGCAAACGACGACGAAGAAAAGATCTCCTCATCATAGTGATCCGATTGATCTCATTTGTTATCCATCGTACATGGCATCTTCTATACAGCCGGTACACGAAGTATACCAACAGGATAATCGCCAGGAAAATGTTTGTTATAGACATATGAAAACGAATTTCGTCAGTTTTCGCCTCGTTACTGCCTGCAGCGTTTTGGATAACGAAGGTCTCTTCCTTAGATTGTTGTTTTCCCATGGTTGTAGATTATACGTACTCTCACGTCAAGTTCGTAATTACAATAAATTTGCACTAACTCCATTGTTACTAATAATTCGCGGTACTTAGGTAGGTACACAGTACACTCGAACGTCTCAAATTCGCGGCGCGCGAGTTGACCGTCCTGTCACGGTCGCCATGTAAGGTGCGGTGTTTATATGAAATGAAACCAGTGGATGCCCGAATAATACTGGACTATATTTGATAGAATAACATAATATAAATGGTTACATTGGTACAAAGACAATACAAGATAGAACTTACAATAGGTATAATATATGCCTCACACTTTTATTAAACTCATGAATTTACCGGTTATTTATATTTAACATAATTATGTAAATAAAAAGTACGATAAAATACGTAGCTCGTAGCTTTCTATAACATCGTCCTATCTACATTTTTGCTCTGTGGTACTTGAGGCCGGACTCCAAACAATCGTGCAATATAGACTTATTATTAATTGATGCCCACAGAGGGAGGGTTGTGTGCTTTAGTGGTCCAGCTGCGGGCCTAGACCAGGGGTCAGAAATATTAGGGTTGCTACGGAATGGTAGATTGTACTAAACATTGTACCTTTTTTGTAGGAACATAGAGTTTTAGTACAAAATTTTAGATATTCTGCGAAGTTGAATGGTGTAGACACAGAGTTATTGGGATATTAGGTTTCGTTTTTCTTAGTAATAGATATTACTGATTTTGCATAGTATTGTGGAAAATGAAAGTTACGTTTTAAGTTCCTTATTTTAGTTAAGGTACGTACTTCTTCGAAAAACAATAGTGTAAATAATTATTATATTATGAACCACGCTTAAGAAACCGACTACAACCCCCACTTTTTTTTTTAAATCAGAGAGGTAATTAATATCCCAAAACCTTGACCAAAATGTAACAAAAATCGCATCAAAATTACTTTACCCAATCACGAGATAATCGCGCACCTCCATACATATATTCATAAGTATCTCTTTTCATTTGAAGTCGGTTAAAAATCATACCTTTAATTTTATAAAAAAAACTGTGAACCTATTCAGTTTTATGGAAAGAATGTTTCAATTTCAAAAAACATAGCGATGAACAAAAAAATATATAAAACTTATACATTTTATAAATTCTAACTTGGCAACATTATCATGCCCCTTCCTAGTTTGAATACCAAGTGCTTCTTAAACTCTATGGTCATTATTTTCTAAGTATGATTTCTAATTTATGGCTAGTACCTACGTCCTACATACATAGGTCATAACTTGGGTCATATAGGATACCTAATAAATAAATTATAATGGACATACTTCATCTATTCTTGGCAAACTAAATAATGAAAGTAGTTCTTAAAGGGTTTCAGAAAAATACTATTATAGAACCCGCCGATTTGAAGAGGACCCCGTGTGGCTGAGTATGGTGACTATCTATATATAGTATACTAGCTGCTTCCGCGCGGTTTCACACATTTTGCTCAGCTCCTATTGGTTGTAGCGTGATGTTTTATAGCCTACAGCCATCCTCGATAAATGCACTATCCAACACAATAATAATTATTCAAATCAGACTTGTAGTTACGGAGATTAGCGCGTTCAAACAAACAAACAAAAAACAAACTTCCGCTTTATATAATAGTATAATTATAAATATAATATATAAAATTTATTGTTTTTAAACTTTTTTTTTTGTAAGGGGTGAAAATCATCGAGTGACTGCTCCCGCCTGGATGAGACGGGAGGGAGTGTCAGACTCTTACTGACTAAAAACCACCCCGTTCCTTCTCCTGCACGTCGAGCCGGAGCCCCGGTAACCCGTTAGGTTTTCAAACCATTTAGCCGTTAATTAAAATAAATTGAAAAGTATGAACTATAGTGTCTTGTTCATAATCAAAATTTAATGAACGCACTACCTCCCTTAGAGCGAAAACTGTCATATCTTCTGCGCTTATTAGAAAACTCGATAAAGTTGTCAACTGATTACGATTTAAAAATTAAGGAGGTAGTATGCTTTGTATATTCAAGTTACAAATTTGTCGGCACTTCGGCAGTATAGCATTTAAACTCTTCGAATAAAGCAAATGGAAAAGTTAATAACACAGTTATATTTGTTTTTTTTTTATTTATTTATTCGTAGCATTAACTTGTCTCGATATAAATGTTATTTTTGTTTATACTATAATTATACTTACAGTAGCTAATATGGTCGCTTCAAAGCTACGTAAAGATGTTACTTACTTGAGCTAAAGGCTACACGTTCAAAAGTAAAACATTATAAAAATGTAATACAATGTATTTTTACTGTGAGATCGGCCATTTTGTGCACGTCACTTGTACAGAGCGGTAATTAATTTGTGGGAACCTACCAAAGTGGAAGCGATGAAACGTTTGGTTCAAGTTAGAAGTTTAAAGCGACTCTTTGAAGCAAAGAGTATTAAAGTGTAGAATGGCATTTTCTTAGTAATATGACCATTAACCATTATTAGCCCGAAGTCAGGAAGTTCGGCGGTATTTCCATCCCTTCCTCAAGGTCTCGGTAACCACGTAAAGCTGTTGGTCCTGCGCCAGATCTCTCTCCGGTCGGTCTGCCGCCCCATCGGGTTCAGAAAGTGAGGGAACAGAGAGTGCACTTGTGTTTGCGCATACACTTGTACACTTTAATAATCTCCTGCATAGTGGGTTGATCTAGTTATTCAAGCTGGCCACCCTGATCAATAAATAGTTATATAATACATCTATACTGCTTGGCTGGAGTAATACCACGACCTCGTAGAGAACTAGCATTAAACAACAATTGTCTGTGATGCAGATCAATAAATTCACCTTCCCCAAAGGCCAGGAACGCACTTGTAGCTCATCTGGTTTTGCGGGTCTCCCTGGACGGAGCCGATCATCTGGCATGAGGTATTCCATCTGGTCTTTGGCCTCATAACGTATAAAAAATGAATTGATGAAGTCCATTGGCCGATGTCAATAATGACGACCAAGAATTTTAAGAATCACTGATTTTGAGTGTAGATGACAAATTTTTATTTTAATGTCCAACTGGTAGATTTCTATTTTTTATTTTCTTATCTTACCTCCCACTCCTAAACTTTGACTCGTTTTATCTAAGTATTGTTTTATTATATTACAAAATAAAAAAAATACGTTTCTAATATTTTCTTCATTACATCACTGACGGAATAATTAGACTTTTAATTTTCATACCCTATCATCATGCACATTATCTTGTCACTTTAGCAGCTTCAGGATAAAAAACCGATTTAAAATCGCTACCTCTCACAACTCATACTAAACAAAAATCGCGAATTAAGTGTCGATATATTAACCGTCGATATGGTCGACCTAAATGGCGCGTAAAAAAATTCGCGCTTTTTTTAATATCCTATCGAGGCAACGAAATACCGCATAGTGCCAACTTTGAAAATGGAACTCCATTAATTAAATGTTCGGATTTAAATCTGGTAATAGGAGGTTTTATTGAACGGATTTTTTGGTAGGTACAGGTTCCTTTTTTTAAACCAACTGTCTGGTTAGTCTGGTCGTGGACTCGGGTATATTTTGGAAATATATATTCTAGTACCAGAACGTTTTGGAAATAGTTAATCTATTAGCCCTGTAGTAGGTACCAGCAAACTACGATGTATTTGCTATAGTCAAAGTCAAAGCATTTGTTTCAACATAGTTTGGTACTTTTGAAACGTCAACAAATACAAAATAAATACATAGTCTGTCAGTCAGTCCGTCAGTGAAACCATGTGAAGCTAGGTGCTCATTCCAAAATTTAGATTCGAATGGAGAAGAACGAGCAAGAAACTCCATTCGTTACTCTTTTTAAAAAAATATGTATAATAATATACCATCACTTCTACCCTTTCTGTGGGAGTTCTGCTCTGTCGTAAGAACTGAGTTAATTTGAATTTTTATTATTTAAGATTATGTAGACACCACTCACAAACGGTGAAAAGTATCGTGAGGAAATCAGGGCCTCTAGCCAAAAACCACTTTAGCGCTTGTCTACAGAGAGAGTAGAAATCAAAATGTATGGGGATGACACTGACAACTGTCAAAATTTACATCAATTCCATACAATTTGGTTTTCTATTCTACGTGTAGACAAGCGCTAAGTGGCATTTGGCTACAGCTGCAGGACTTTTAATCGTAAGTTTGAAATTGCTAACCCGCATTGAGCAAGCGTGGTGATTAATGCTCGAACTTATTCAATGTAGGAAGAGGTATGCGAGAATCTTTTATAATAATTATTTCACAACTTACACAACAATAGACCAATGACTGCACCCCAAACTCAAAACATAAATGGAAATAAAAATTCAAATATGTATTTCATTCCATTTCCACAGCGACATCAAAAAATATTTAGTTGACTGACTTTGAATGATTTCAGACTATTATACTAACCTCACAATAATATCATAAACGGGACAAAAGAGTTATTAATAGTACGTCATAGACAATAGACTTAGTCTATGGTTCAACGCCTCTATAAATGGGGGCTGAATAATAGCCTATGGTTCTAGTTTAAAATGGCGTATTTAATAAATAGGTGTTAAGAAATTAATGCGTATGCGGGGAGTGTAATTTGCTGTATAATTTTCCGCTTTTACTTGACTGCTTGAGCTAAGTAGGACAATGTACAGGTTCTATTATTTCAAACAGTATAAAAATGATTATGTAGATGGAAAGTCAAGTCCGATCAAATAACTTTAATGCACGTAATTTGCCCAGTTCAAGTCCGGGAGAGCCATGCTTCGGCATGAATGGACCAACTTGATTGGAGTGATACCACGACCTCACTGAAAACCGACGTGAAACAACACTAGTTTGTGTTTCGTCGTGTAAGTGAGGTTACCGGAGGCCCAATTACGCACTTCCCCAATCCCCCCAATCCTTGAAACCGCAACAATCCTAAAATTCCTAATGCCCAAAAGGCCGGTAACGCACTTTTAAGAGTATAATATCGGGTACAATCCATAACACTTCCAAGAAATTTCGAGAAGCCAAAAAAGCCATCGACCCAGTAATATAACTCGGCACTTCTAGCTCGGCAGTCGCGTTTGCAGCCATCGAACAACGTAGCATTAATATCTTTTGAAAACAATAATAAAATACACAAAAATCTCATTAAAACCACTTCATCACCATTTCCTAACCTCTCTAGCTGTCAAAATTTATTTACCGCCATTTTTAACGTCAAAATGAACGAATTGCGTTCAGAAACCGAATGAGGTTTTCATTAAACATGATATTTTTTTCTAATGCCCTCGAAATGCGTTGCGAAGATCCTATCTCGACGTTTCATGAGTCTCTCCATGGACATTAAAAAAAATATAAAGAGTTCTCAAGGAAAAAAAAGTTGAAGATTTTCCTTTTGAACCAAGAGATTGGAATGAATTTATTTTTAGGATTGGATGCGGTATTATTGTGTTGGGGTGTTATTAAAAATTAATTTAATTTAGGTATTAAAAGAATGTGTTTTTTGAAGTGGACGTTTTTTTGACTAATAAAATGATATTAATTAGTTTAGTAAATTACTAATTAGTTTAGTATATCTTCTTGAAGTGCACAATGTGTTTATAACCGACTTTAATAAAGGAGGTTCGACCTGTATGTATGCAAGTATGTTTGTGCGCGATTATCTCGCGATCGCGATTGGCTGAACCGATTTTGGTGCAGTTTTCAGAAAAGTAGTAAGTTTAGTTACAGTTAGGAGAAGGTTTTAGTGCCTTTATTAATTAACCGACTTTAAAAAAGCGGGGGTTAAAGTAGTTTTTTTAAACGTGGTTTATAAAAGATTCATTCTTTTCGTGCCTTAATAAATTGTTGGTCTCATGTAGTCTTTTCACTAAGTAGATAACAAAAAGATAACTTCTTCTAACATGTATTAAAATCGCAGGAAAGTGAAAACTGTACATCGAATATTTTTTTAAAAGTATGCCTTGCGCGTGATCTACAGTCAATACCGAAACCAAAAATATGGTTTTTAGAATTTTTGTCTGTTTGTCTGTATGTATGTCCAGGATGATCCCAAAAAGCGCTGTACGGATTTACTTTCAATTTTACACGAATATTGCTAACAGGTCGGGTCAACATATAGGCTACACATTATCATGTTATCAACTACGGGGGAGGAGCTGTGAATCACTATTCCACGCGGACGAAGGCGCGGGCTCAGCTAGTCTATTAGAAGAAGAAACTGAAAACCACCCTGGTATGCACATATAGCAGTAGTTTTTAGTAATAATAGAAACCACTGACGTCTGACACAGAAGACGATAGGTACATATTGACTGTAATATGTATTGTCTCCTACACCAACATTGCCACATCCAAACCAGGCTATTTTCCAACATCGTAACCCGAAAACTTTGAAGCACCGTAAATAATGTAGGTATTATTGCATGTTCCTCGAAAATAAAGTCACCCAAAGTCAGCCATCTTGGTTCTCTCAATGAGGCAATACAGCTGAAGTGTTGCCCACTTAGAAAAATGTTGCCAAGTTAAATTAATACTTCACGCTACCCATACTCAAAACAGGACTGGTCATTTTATATCAAGAAAAAAAAATCGACGAAATATTTTTTTTATTTTCCAATATCTGAGAACGCTTGTAAAGTCTTCTTGAGTGCGAAAATTGCTCTTAAAGTGTGTGTAATAAGGTGTTTTATTGCAAAACACGGTTGGTAGGTAGCCTATTTTTGAATGATTTGCTTGAAGTTCATTGAACTAGAATGAGTGTACTTATTTTTTCTTTTAAATCAAAGATATTACATTATTTTTCGTCGAACTGATGTACAGAAGTGTCCTAATATTTGGCTTTTGACATTTCTTTCATATTTTTGCACGTTCTTCGTTTGACACAGTTACACGTGTCGAATAAGTTGCGTATGATAGGTAAGTACCGGAATAGTAAGTTAGTATCTTCCTATTCTATATGTATATTCTTATGAAGATTGAGATCCGTGGCAATAGGGGACTTTTTTCAAGTGTGGGAGAACCATGCTTCGGCACGAATGGGCCGACTCGACCGGAGTGATACCACGGCCTCACAGAAAACCGACGTGAAGCAACGCTTGCGTTGTGATTCGTCGGGTGAGTGAGATTCCCGGAGGCCCAGCTCCCTCCCCCCTTCCCCAATCTCCCCAATCCCCGAATCCCCAACAATCCTCAAACTCCTAATCCCCAAAAGACCGGTAACGCACTTGTGACGCTTCTGGTGTTCTAGGTGCCCATGGGCGATGCCGATTGCTTACCATCAGGTGATCCGTCTGCTCGTTTACCGATATGCCATAAAAAAAATGTTGAAGAAGACCACGGCTACGGATGACCTTGCGGCAGTTAGGTTATCGAAGCTTCAGCTCGAAGTAGGAGTACAAACAGCATGGTATTGAGTTAATAAGAGTCTGCCTGTTCTAAGTCTACCAACGACAAATACCAATGTGACATTTTCCGAAGTACATATATCTACGTTCTAACATTATTTAGACAACACTGATAAAAGGAAAATATCGTAAGGAAATCTGGACTTATGATTACTAATGAGCAGATGGACCACCTGATGGTAAGGGTCACCCAAGGACACCCGCAACACCAGATGAGTCACAGGTGCGTTACCGGCCTCTTAAAAAGGAATACGCTCTGTTCTTGAAGGTCGTATCGGTTCGTAAATATCGCGGAGATCATTCCACAGCGTTGCTGTGCTAGAGAATCCTGCCAACCATGTGATGTAATGTAGTGTAATAAAGATTCTGATACTCTGTCTCGCGTCGCCCAAGGTGAAAGAAGTCATTTGATGATTTTTTCCCCTAAACAAGCAAAATGTAAAAATTTAAAAGCAAAAAGTAACTATTATTAGTCATACGTGCTTATAGGTTCCCACCCACTGATTGGTAAGAAGTTGGTGCCACAAGTCTTAAACAAAAGTCATTCTTTAAACCCGTAACAAATACCTTATCTTAAGCTGTGTACAATTTTATGACAGACTTGCAGGCTTCGCCCGGGGTAGACAATTATTTATTTTTGGAAATTTGGATTGTTGTAGTGACATAACTACAATAGTTGGACATATGCTACCGCGGAGTCTTTTTGTAGACCTTATGATGTTCTTCAATATTGTTCTACACTATTTTGTTCTATCGCTAATAGTTTCGGTAGCGCATTCGACGAAAGACATTTTAACACTCATTTTTCTACACCTTTGGTTACATTGTTCAAATTTTACCAACGGTTCCTTTTTTTTTCAAAATGAAATGTAGCATATGTCAAATCGGAAGAATGTAGCATTCTATTGGTGAAAGAATTCTTTAAATCGGCCCAGTACTTTTTGAGCCTATTCATTACAAACATACAAAAACAGGTACAAATCTTTCCTCTTTATAATTTTATGACAGATGACAGATTATAACCATGACCATTAACCTAAGTTATATTATGTTATGGGCTTGTAATACCCACTTCTCACCTATCGGTAGTTACGTAACCTATATGTACGTATGACTAATAATAGTTATTTTTTGCATTTTAGTTTTTACCTTTTGCTAAATAAAATCATACAGCCGAATTGATAACCTCCTCCTTTTTGTGAAGTCGGTTAAAAAGGGACTGCTGAAGAGGAAGGTTCAGTTGGGTAATAACAAGTTGATGACTATAATGGATCAGCTTCATCTGGCACATAGACTAGGCTTAATCACATCAAGTACTGTATGCACACCTTCTGCTGATCTATTTGCAGAACATATAGCAGTGGTGTTATGTCATATATTATTTTTCTATAGAGTACGTTTATAAAAACTGACTTCAACCACCTTTTTTGAAATTCGGTTAAAAATATACCTACTTATTTCTTTCTCTAGAGGTTAGGTCTATAAAAATACTTTAACCTTCTTTTCCAAGTGACATTTATTTACTTCATTCTGAAAAAAAATTTTTCAAGAAAATACTTTTTCTTTTTTATAGACTCGCCTTTTTTAAGTTGATGATATTTTTTATAACACTATCTATACTCATGTGGGGTTTTTTTAAGGGGGGAAAATCATCGAATTACTGCTCCCGCCTAGGTGAGGCGGGAGGGAGTGTCAGACTGTTACTGACTAAAAACCACCCCGTTCCTTCTCCTGCACGTCGAGCCGGAGCCCCGGTTACCCGTTAGGTTCTAAAGGTGCAAAATCGATTCAATATAACTTTTCAGTTATCATTTCATTAGTCTTGTGCAAAAATCTCTATTATGTCTAAAGCTACTAGGTTCAGTCCCTTACGCACTCCGCCTTCTCCTTAGCTAGCATGACTGCGTCGCCAAACAACTTCCCAGTGTCTTCCGCCCCGTACCATAGCCTAAACCAGAGCTTAGCTTAAGAAGAGCGCCATCAATTGCTTCCCTGAGAACATGGAATTCAGTCCTAGTAGGACACACACAACACCTTATGGTCCACTGTGTCCTCATAGCGAATGATGCCATCCGCTGAATCCATAACAGATGCTTTTCGAAATTACCAGTACCTGCAAAAGGCGGAAAGTGAGAACTTTCTCTAACCATACCTCAAAGAAAGGGTTGTGAAGTCATTGTCTGCAGGCCGCCATTAGATCGTGCTGAACTGATTTGGCGTAGCAGCCGAGTTCTTCTTTATTCTTCTTTTTCTTCTTCTTTTATATTAAACATTGCCCCACATTTGAAATTTCTCCTGTGTTGTGGGTCTGTTTACAAACATACAAGTTCACATACACAATGACACCCAGACCCGGAACAACAATTTGTGGATCACACAAAGTGTTGTTCCGTGCGGGAATCGAACCCGCGACACGTTGCACGGCAGTCGGTTGCCCAGCCACCGCACCAACCGTTCAGTCAGTCAGTGCAGTTTGTCACAAATCATCCACATGGCAAGGACACGCAAGCATCGTAACGTGGTAACAGGGATCTGACGATGGCTATGGACCGCATGATCCATTGCAAACACCTACTTTCCTGCCTACCCGTTTGTTTACTAGTCGTGACGTTAAACTAATGACGTAGTTAATGCGATGAGCCGGCAGTACTCGTGATTGTTACCACTCGTATACAGTGTGTAGGATGGGTGACGTAGCGAGCTGTATCTATAGTGGAGACCGTTGCAGAGCATTTTCATGGAATTGGGTAGTTTCCTGGGTCAAAAATAAATTATTTTGATTTTCCAGTCCAATTAAATATGGAAAAGTTGTTACAATGATTTATTCTAGCATTTTTTAGATGTTATAAGTGTGATATTTGACGTGAAACTATGATGACGTCATAAGATGGTATTTCGTACAAAATTCATAGAACAGTATCGTTTTTGACGTTTCAATAAAAGTATTGAATTTGACTAGTTGTCAACTACCGTATTAAGGATTTGTCACGATATTGTGTGATATGCAATCGGTGCCGTCTGGGGAGTTTTGAAGATTTGGGGATAAATCACCTAAAAATAACTTACCACTTCATTTCACTCACACGGTGTAACATAACGCAAGCATTGTTTCACGTCGGTTTTCCGTAACAAGTATGATCCCAAGATGGAATTTTGTTTTTTTTGTTTGTTCGCGCAGTACTCCGCCATTTATGAACCGATTTCCAAAATTCTTATTTTGTTTGAAAGGATACGGGAGTATACTCCCGACATGGTCCCATTTCCAAGAGATCAGGATCTGATGATGGGATCCTAGGGGAACCGAGGGGAACTTTCGAAAATTCTATGGGCGAGTAATGCGTCTATTACGTTTTTCAAATACGATTTTATACACTACAATTTGATAATGGTTTGGAGTCGACCTGATGATGGAGCCGACAGACAGTCGAGGGAACTCCCCAGCGGTTTATATTAACTACCTTGTGTTTAGGCTTGATTAATTTGTATTGATGAAAACTTTACACTTAGATAGAGTGGGGCTGTCATTAAGGGTCTAATGATGAAGAAGTGTAATTGTTAAGGGAACTCTTCAACGGTATACTGTAACAACCTTGTGTTTGGGCTTGTATAATTTCTATTGATTAGAACTTCGCACCTTTGTGGATTATAAGTAACAAAACGGGTACCTATATGTAGCTTTACACTGAAAATAATAAAATAAAAACTGCGTTTAAAAAACCGACTTCAAAAAATCAAAAACTAATAACAAACAAAATGCCAAAACTAAAAAGCAAAAAATAACTATTATTAGTACTGATAGGTTACCCACCCACTGATAGGTTAGATAGAAGTCGGTGCCATAAGCTCATATCATAATTATATAACACAGAATTGTGAATTAGGTACCTATTAAGGTTTTAATGAATAATTTTGTATGGAACTTATGGCACCGACTTCTCACCTATCAGTGGGTAATTACCTATCAGTACTAATAATAGTTATTTTTCTTTTTTTAGTTTTGACATTTTGTTTGTTGTTAGTTTTTGGTTTTTTGAAGTCGGAAATTATAGTTTAAGGAACAGGAAAGAATCTTCGATTGGGCTTTTTACACCTGGTGGTCCACGGCCCGACAACAGTATATTATTATTGGGAATGTCTACCCATATTCATTTGTATTCCAGTTTCATTACCGCGATGTATGCAGTACTTTGTCTGTGCTAGTTTTCTAAATATCTACATTTCACGATTTAGTTCGTGCAGATATTTATCTGCACGAACTAAATCGTGCAGATAAATATCTGCACGAATTCATTAATCACTAACTAATGATTTCATTATTTTAATACTCCCAATATTTCTACCAGACTATGAATATGTCTTGCTACGTGTATATTTATATTACCGTGGTACAGCAGCTCGCTCTTTGACGAACCCACAGTTCGATAAAATGTGACACAGGGCTGTCACCCGTGTGTTAATTAGACTGAACTTTAATTTTATTGCGTTTGATTTTTATGAGAATAATGAAGCAACAGATCACCGAAACTAATTATTAATTAATTGTAAACCTTGATCTTTCGTTTTTTTTTATAATTGATGGGCCAATGTTTGCCCAATCTTGCCTGGTAGTAAGCGATGATGCGCCCTATGACGGAGCACGCCTGCCCATAAGCAACCTATTCACCAGTATTTTTGTCCACTTGATCTTACACTGGCTCTAGAGTCGCGCTGACTGCACGCTGATCGTTGGCGCTGACACGTATGATATGGCGATTTGGAATAACGCGTGCGTCGGTCAGTGCTGACGGATAAATAAAGCTACGGCTTGGTTATCGTTTGTCAAACTACGCGCTGAGCTATGAGCGCTGATATTCAGTTCGAGAGTAAAATCAGCCCCAGTCAAAATTTTCGTTGACAGTTCAGTCATTCGTTTTCTGTAGAAAACGAATGACTGAACTGTCAACGAAACTATGGAATTAGTTAGGTGCTGAATGGCGGGAGACTTTTATTAAAAAAAAAAAAAAAAATCCCTTTATCTAACAAAAGATATGCAAACAGCTAAGGAATGGAACTCCTTGCCAGAATCTGTGTTTCCTGACAAATACAACTTGGGGTGTCTTCAAGTCCCGAGTGAACAGATTGCTCATAGGTAGGCGTGCTCCATCGCCGGCCACATTATCGCTTACCACCAGGCGAGATGATGACTAAACGTCGATCTATCAAGTATAAAAAGATGTACCTACGTTCTCTCACCTGTCTATACCTATATGTATTTATGTAGGTATTTACTGTTTATGCATAATCATAAATTTATTTATATAGATTTTTCTGTGTCACATAAACCATAATACCTATTACACCTACTGTTGCACATGTCTGCATCACCCCATGGTTGACTGTTAGAGAATGCCACCCGGCATTAAGTCCGCCATCGTATGTTATATACAGAAGTGTAAATAAATATGATAAACATAAAAAAATCTCACAAACTGTTATTAGCAACCGGCCTAAAAAGCAAGGAGATTGGGGTAAGTTCATTTCACTGAGTGTGTCATAGTCCACCAGCAGACTGCCATGCTGTTATAATAAAAATAAAAATTACATAACATAACATCACGCCTTATTATCCCCGAACGGGTAGGCAGAAGTGCACACAGAAGTAACACCCACTTTTCACTATTTATGTTATGAGTCACTATTGCCATATACCGGGCACATTACCAGACTCCGTGCTACTACTGAGATTTTTTTTAAAACTCCCAGTAATACTTTGCCCGACCCCGGAATCGAACCAGAGACCCCTTGCCCGGCAGTCGCACTTGTGACAACTCGGCCAACGAGGCAGTAAAAAAAATTCATAAAAATAAATTAAAAAATCTTATCTAAACTATTCTTGCCAACCCTAGATCTATTCCCCCTCGCTAGGGTTGCTCAACAATAGCTCCGTAGGACTGTAATTAAAAAAAAAGCGCGTAACACGCTGGCGTGAATTTTCACGCGAACTTCTCTATAGATTGGCCATGTGTGAGTGTACTGTGCGTGTATATTTATATGGAATGTCAATATGTGTGTTCAGGAACGCATGTTCGTGATTTTTTAATAATTTGTATGACATGTTATTTTTTTTCTTTATTATTTTTTTTTTGTAATTAAACCTCTTTTGAAGTAGGATAATTTTGTTACTGAGTGACTGACAGACAACGTTCAGCCGAATCTATATTGTGATTGGGTACATGTCGTAATCAAAAATAAATTATTTCCGCTGTTTAAGATATAAAAAAGATTTAAGATATACAACAAGATATAAAAAAATAATCACACTTTCATTAATTGATTTTATGACTAATTAATTTTAGTAATTTTCCAGAAAATTTGCAAGAAATAAGGATGATATTTGACGCTAAAAAACGTGACCTCACAATACACAATCTCGTACAAAATTCATAGGAAACTGTCGTTTTTTGACAGTTCGAATAAAGTATTGAATTTGACTACTTGGCAAGTACCCAATATAGATGAGGCTTAGGTATGAGAATTTAAAATATAATTAATCCGTCAATTAGGCAATGAAAAAATATTAAACACTTATTTATTTATTTTGGCATTATAAACAACAATACTTGGATAAAAGGAATCAAAGTTTAGGAGTGGTCGCTAAAACGTCATTTCTACGTATAAAACGATCATAGAAGTGACGTCACGCGATAATTCAAATCAATATATCTTCAAAACGATTCGTTTCCGAAAGAAAATAAAAATTACGTGTCTAATGTTTTTAAATAATCTACCAGACGGATATTGAATTAAAAGTTACGCATCTACCCTATTATAGACATCTGTGGCTCGTTTATTAACATGTTAAACGTCATGGGGGTCACCGGTGACCGGCGTTAGCGGAGGATTTACCTTCAACAGTTTTTTATAGGCAGTCAAAGCCTTAATGTAAGAACGCGCTGAGGAATTTCCTAAAACTGATATAAAGTCGAATGTTGCATGTAAAACTGTATTGCCTACTAGTGACTGACTGTCTGATATATCTAGGGCTACCTTGATATATAAAATAGTAAATAAGAATAGTATTTAAGTTAATGTAATGTATTGTTAAATATTTTTATGGAATGATGAGTCTGGCATGATCTCTGTGTGACCAAAAGACCCTAAATTGATATAGATGATAAAGAAGTGAATGACTGATAATGCACAGTCATCATCAACAGCCTATAAATGCCCACTGCTGAGCAAAGCCTCTTCTCACACGGAGAAGGTTAGAGCATTAATCACCACGCTTGCTCAATGCGGGTTGGCGATTTCAAACTTATAATTAGAAATTATAAGTTCAGGTTTCCTCACGATGTTTTTTCCTTCACCGTTTGTCAGTGGTGTCTAAATAATCTTAGAAAGTACATATAACTCGGAAAAAGTCACATTGGTACTTGCCGTTGGTAGGTTTCGAACCCGCACCCTCATGCATGAGAAGTGGTCATCTTAAACCTCCGGGCCACCACGACATTTTTAACACACATTTTTTATAATGCACAGTAAAAACATCTAATTTTTTTTTACTTAACTGAAGAGGTTATTTATTTGTTTGGCCGCACTAAGCTCCAAAATTACTAGTCCTATTTGAATAATTCTTATTGTTTTGGGTATTGCATTTATCGAGGAAGACTATAGGCTATAAAACGTCTCGCTATGACAGATAGCAGCTGAGCAGTAAGCCTGATATCTCTCCAAAAGATCTGCAACACACTTGTATTTTTGTGGTGTCAATGTTGTCTATGATAGTCAACTATGTCTTCAAAGAGCGAAGACAACACTAATGAGCAAAAGTGTCTGTTGCATGGCACCTAAAATCTTTAATAAATTACCTAAATCCTGGAGAGATTTGAGTATGTCAATATTAAAAAACAAATTGAGAAAATTATTAGTTGACAAGGCATATTACAATGTTGCAGATTTTCTAATGGACAATGGAATAGAATAATATTTTAAATACTAAATAACTTGGACATTTCATCATTTCACATCTTTATGAGCGATGCTGATCATCAGATGATTTGGGGATTGAGTATCCAGTTGCAAACGTTGTTTCACGGCGGTTTTCTGTGCAGCCGTGGTTTCACTCCGGTCGAGCTGGCCAATACGAGCATGGCTCTCTTCCATGAAAAAGAATTCTATAATGGACGGTTAGTACCGTCATTATAGACACAATTAAAGAACAATAGTTTGTGGTCACCGGTGTCCTCGCGGTGTTTGACGGTTTAACTCGTCGAGTACCGTCATTATAGACACAATTATAGAACAATAGGTTGCGGTCACCGGTGACCGCTTGGTGTTTGGCAGTTTAATTATATTTCATTCAATTTATGATTCGAACCAAACATACAACATCATCTAATTTATTTAACAGCTACATTGTAGCAGTCATACTTACTGAAAATGTTATATTTCCCTGAATGCGTATTCCCAACCTTTGCTCCACGCTTAGAAATATTTCTTCCACTTAAATGTAATGAATGTTCTAAAGAAAAGTTGCTATAGCTCTGCCCTGTGGCTTCTGTCGTTGTAGAATGCATATGAGTAGTGTTGAAAATCTGTATAAAGAAAATTAACATTTTAAAAAGCATGAAACAGTAAGAACCTTGTATTCTATAAGTGTTTGTCCAGTAGTGGACGAAAACGTTGTGTACTGAATGTGTTTCTTCTTTCTTGTCTGTGAACCTTTTTCTGCAAATGTCTTCAAAACTGAGCTATAAGACTACGACAGAGACCAGTCAGCAGCATTTTTTGATAAACCTGCACCTTTTGAACTACGATCTTCAACCCAATGAAGATTATGGCGAACCATCTTATTTATATTAAGTTTCTGACATTACTATTTTTATTTCCGATGACTTCTTCTTCTTCTTATTCTTATGGTGCCACGTCATTCCTGAAGGTTGGCCGTCAACTTTTTGTTGTTCCACAGAGCTGATACCAGTCCACTTCCGAATATTGCGAAGCCACGACATTTTCCTTCGCCCAGCGCTTCTCTTCCCTTCTACTTTACCCATCATTATAAGATGAAGCAACATGTACGTACATATCTGCCTGGTCTCAGTATGTAACCGAGATATTATATCTTGCACTTTTTGATGGTTTGGATGATTTTGCGTGGCATGTGGACGGACTGGAGCACGGTATCGCTCCTGACCTTTTGTATTCGACTTATGCGCAACATCCGATGGTAACATCACATTTCAAACGCCTTTATGCATCTAATGGTGTCATCTTTTCGAAGACATTATTGATTTTTAATACTGTTTATACAGTTTATTATTACTATTATGCATGTATTTATTGGGCCTCATGGGTGTGCTAAACTTGATGCAATAATGATGTTTTTAATGTATTGTAACTATTTAAAATTTGACTATGTATGGGTACCTAATTGCCTGATATTAACAAATTTTATTTAAGTAAGTATTTATTATTTAGGTTCATTTCAGGTTCATTGTCAAACAGGTATTACGAGTTATTGGTGTTTAAATGTATTACGAATTATTGGTGTTCACATGGTCGTATCGGTTCGGAAATACCGCCGACGACAAATCATTCCACAGTTTAACTGTGTGAGGCAGAAAGCTACGTGAGAAGCGCGCAGTTGTGGCCTGCCAATCGTCTATATTACGGGGATGCATATGCTGTCGTGAGGGTCGATGGCGAAAAGATGCGGTAGGTCAAACAATTCTTCATATCACTCCCTGTGGTATGAGCGATAGAAAATGCACAACGAAGCTATATCTCTACGCATTGCTATTGCCATTGGTATCTATACTATTAATATTATAAAGCTGAAGAGTTTGTTTGTTTATTTGTTTGAACGCGCTAATCTCCTGAATTACTGGTAAGATTTGAAAAATTAATTCTGTGTTAGATAGTCCATTTATTGAGGAAGGCTAAGGCTAAGGATATAAAATGCAGAGCGAGCAAAACCGCGCGGAAGTAGCTAGTAACTAGATAGATAACTGTTGAAAAGACAGACAGAAGAAAGTAGCCTCCCCTTTCAGCAACAAACGAGGAAAAGTCCAAATTTTTACCACACGTGGTCGTGTTCAAAAAGATAGTATATAACACAGATGTACTAGACTTCAAAAACGCATAGTACATAGACATAGTTTAGGTTTTAAGTATAGACGTCTACGACACGCACTTTTGAAGACGGTTACCTGTTTCCATTGTTTTCAATATTACAGACACGTCGCATGTGATTATACGTTTGCAGATATAGTTATCAAGTATAGCGTTTTGGATACGAGCTCTAACTATCCTACTAATATAGTGAAACCTGGTTAAGTGAGACACCGAGGGACCTGCAATGCCGTTTCACTTATAGAGGTATTCCACTTACCCAGTGTCTCAGATATACAGGTATAAATAAATATCTGTCTCATTTACAGAGGGTTCCATTAATCGAGGTGGACTTGGTATTACGTATGGAATTTGTGGGTAGAATAAGAATGGGTAAAAACACAATGTTATCTCAGTTACAAAGGTTTATGCATATACAATTTACTCACTGTCTCAGTTATAGAGGTAACTATGATGATAAATCGAAAGAACAAATCCCAGATATAGAGTTTACCTCGTCCCTCTAACAGAGGTAACTCAGTGCCAAAGTGTTGGGACCTTAGCATGAGTTCCAGTAATGGAGGTTTCTCACTTATCCAGGTCCCACTTAACCAAGTTTCACTGTATTATAAATGCGAAAGTTTGTATATTTCTTTGTGTATATTCAACTTACCAACGGCAACTACCAATGTAGGTAACTTTTTCCAAGTTATATGTACTTTCTAAGATTGTCTAGACACCACTGACAAACGGTGAAGGAAAATACCATGAGGAAACCTGGAGTTAAAATTTTTATTTATAAGTTTGAAATCACCAACCCGCATTGAGCAAACGTGGATATTAATACTCAAACCATCGTGCGAGAAGAGGCCCTTGGCCAGCAGGAGCTATGATGATGAGTCGGTAAATGTTCATCTCAATTTCAAAATTCCTAAATATCCGTATTTCCTGAAGGGTATACCTATAACCTGGGTGTCTTCAAGGTCCGAGTGAATAGGTTGCTTATGGGACGACGTGCCCCGTCGTAGACCGCATCATCGCATCCACCCGGCGAGATAGTGGTCAAAGGTCGGCTCATCAAATAAAAAAAAGTATATAGCGCCCTGATGACAAACCAATGGTTTCCAGTAAAAAAACATCTCGAATCAATGGAAACAACACCAACCAGACATTCTAACGAGTCTCCTACATTCCCCTCCTTTCACACACACATACACACACACAAACTCACGCACTTTTATACACACACGTGCACATCAGAGGGGAGACTTCTTGTTGGTATATCAAACGTTGAAGTAGTACCGACCTAGTTAGAAGGTTTTTAAACAAGAAATATATAAAAAATATGTTATACTAGCTTCTGCCCGCGACTTCGTTCGCGCAATCCCGTTCTTTCCCGTTGCCATTCGTGATTTTCGGTAAAAAGTCAAAAAAAAAAAATTCGATAAAAAGTGTTATATGTCCGTCTCCTGGTTTTAAGCTACCTCCCCACCAATTATCATTCAATTCGATATAGCCATTCTTGAGTTATTAATAGTGTTCCAAACTAACACGACTTTCTTTTATATACCTCTATATAGATGTTAATCGGTTTTAATGACTATTTATATTATAACTTTCGTAAGACATACTAAAAGAATTATTATGTTTTCGGCTTACTTACGTTATTATTTGACGAGGAACTCGACTAGTTTCAAGCCTTGCTAAATGCTCCTATTCATGAGCAGCATTCCTCGTTGAATAAGTACGTAAGTAAGCCGAAAAACATAATAATTAATTTGCTTTTAATGAGCTCTATTTTAGTAATCAAGTCTTTACATTTGTTATTAATTAATGGAGGTAATTAATGGATGTGAAAAAAATACATAAAAATTGTATGGTCAACAAGATTGAGAGTGTGTAACTCATCATCATCATAACATCACGCCTTTTATCCCCGAAGGGGAAGGCAGAAGTGCACACAGAAGTAACACCCACTTTTCACTATTTATGTTATGAGTCCCATGTAATAGGGGGTGAGCCTATTGCTATATACCGATAAGCAATCGGCGTCGCTCATGGGTACCCGAAACACCAAGGCGTTACAAATGCGTTACCGGCCTTTTGGGAATTGGGAATTTGAGGATTGTGGAGGATTCGGGGATTCGGGAGACTAGGGAGGGGGTAATTGTGCCTTCGGTAACCTGACTCACACGACGAAATACAATGCAAGCGTTGTTTCATATCAGTTTTATGTGAGGCCATGGTACCACTCCGGTCGAGCCGACCCATTCGTGCCGAAGCATGGCTTCCCCACATTTTATTATTAACTGATGATTGAACATCCAACGCCTGATAAATTTTCACTTAGAAATAACTTTGAACATTTGACTTCCATACAAATCCAATAAAAATTAACTGATTGTCGAAAAATTTGCCTAAGCGAAGCCGGCCGATGTCGCCTGACATATACTGTGACAACAACTTATGTTCACAGCGACGTTGATGTTGCCAGACATGTCGACCAAAGTCCGCCAACGTCGCACTACTTCACCCGATGTCACAGGACATTAATTTGTCCCCCTAGCATCTCCTTGGATTAAATTAACAAGTATAGCTCATCATCATCATCAACAGCTTATAAGTTCACTGCTGTGCAAAGCCTCTTCTCATACGGAGAAGGTTTGAGCATTAATCACTACGCTTGTTCAATGCGGGTTGGTGATTTCAAACTTATAATTAGAGATTATAAGCCTGGGTTTCCTCACGATGTTTTCCTTTACCCATTGTCAGTGGTGACTGTAATAATCTTAGAAAGTACATATAACTCGGAAAAGTCACATTGGTATTTGCCGTTGGTAGGTATCATCATGCATGAAAAGTGGGCGTTTAAACCTCTAGGCCACCACGATGTCGCGGAGAACCTAACAGGATACCGGGGCTCCGGCTCGAAGTGCAGGAGTAGGAACGGGGTGGTTTTTAGTCAGTAAGAGACTGACACTCCCTCCCGCCTCACCCAGGCGGGAGCAGTTATTCGATGATTTTTCCCCCCTTAAAAAAGCCCACCACGACACCTGCTTGCAATTATAGCTCAATAACTCAATAATCCTTGGAACAACCTCAAAATTTAAGACCTTGGTTTCACAAATAGATAAAGAAAGTAAATAATTATTGAATTATTTTATCTTAATTAATTCCATATTAATTACACTATTAACAGTCGTACCTTTAATTCGGTGCATTGCTAAATAAAGTGTAATTAAAAGAATGAATCTAATATTGCATAGAAACAAGGTTACAATTTTATTTTTAGCTGTCAAACTCGAACCAGGGCCGAACTAACACTATTTATTTTATTGTTTAGGATCTAGGATTTTCTAATGTGCATTTAAAACGTATAACTTCACATACACGACATAGTAAACTACTTGCGAATCACACAAAATCTAGTTCAGTGCGGTTATAAAAAAGGAATTTCAGGTTATAAAAAAGTTCAGTAAAATAAAATAATAAAAAGTTTAAATAAAGTAATAAAATAAAAGAAACCAATGCAGCACTTTGACTTTAGCCTGGTCAAACAGTTACATACAGACAAACAGACAACAACAATTCTATAAATCAAATTTTTGACGTCGATATCGATTGTAGGTCATTCTTTTAAAAAATATTCAGAGTACGATTTTCACTTTCCTACGATTTTATAATATTTAAAATGTACTTGTGAATTATTTCTAATTCGTATATCAGAATACGTCTCTGGCATTCTGAAACTAGATTATCATACATGAGACTTACTTATGAAGATACATAATTAAACATAAATTAATATATTTAAATATAGAAGGCAAGGCTTCCCTATATAATGAGACGAATGTTTAGAATGAAAATAGTCTAAACAATAGTCTGAAAAACATAGCCTCAATTGAAAAATGGCATTTAACTTAAACCTTTTATTTTTATTCGCATTCATTACATTCGTGGGGCTCAGCATGCAACAACAAACAAGTAAGTTATCTATCACCTTATTTTTTGAGAGAGAAAAAGAGAAAAATCATCCAATTACTTCTCCCGTCTTGATGAGGCGAGAGAGAGTGTCAGACTCTTACTAACTAAAAACTATCCCCTTCCTATTGCTGCTTCGAGCCGATGCCCCAGAACTCCGGCTAGGTCATCTCCAGCTCCAACTTTTTTTATGGAATAAGAGGCAAACGAGCAGATGGATCACCTGATGGTAAGCGATCATCGCCACCCATGGACATCAGCTGAACACCAGAGGAGTCACAGGTGCGTTGCCGGCCTTTTAAAAAGGAATGGACTCCATCTTTGGTGGCTCTTTAAGGAAAGATCACCAAGGTAAGCAATCAGTGTTATCCATAGATACTGACCTGGTAGCACCAGAGATCTTACAAGTGTGTTGGTAATCTTTGGAGAAGAGTGAACCGGTCTCTGGTAGCCTCATTCACACGGCAAGCGTTGTTTCGCGCCAGTTTTCTTTGAATCCTTGGTATCGCTCCTATCGCTATTGTTCTTTAATTGTGTCTATAATGACGGTACTCAAAGGGTTAAGGAAAATCATCCATGGTTCCTCCCACCTGGGTGAGGCGAGAGGGAGTATCAGACTCTAACTGACTACCAAACCACCCCGTCCCTGCACTTCGAGCCGGAGCCCCGGCAACCCATTAAGTCCTTCGCGGCTCCGTATCGGCATCACTCCTATTGGGCCCCATCTGTGGTGGTCTGGTCTTTAAGGGTCATGCAGAAGCATGGCTTTTGGTTTCAGTAGTAATTTAGTGAAAATCGGTGCTATAATCGAATGTTTGTAAACAGACAGATGATTTTTTTTGCAGATAGCACAATATGTTCTATGGCTCCATCGTTTGGGGTGTGTGATGAAGAAAGTGATGGTAATTCAACAGAAGCTGTGAATGCTACCACTACTACAAGGTATGTTAATTGTTGTTTTTGTAGTACAAAGTAACGGAGCCGCTATCGTGTTTTCCTTTTCATACCATAAAATCACGATTTTTCAACTGACTTCCTAAAAAGGAGGAGGTCATCAATTCGGCTGTATGTTTTTTTTAGTGTGTGTATGTCACCTGATGACTCCGGCGTTTGAGGGCGGATTTTGATGATTCTTTTTTTGTTGGAAAGGTCATATTCTCGGGGTGGTCCGATTAAACCGAGGGGAGCTTGTTAAAATTATATGGGTTACGAGAGCATTTGTTAATTTCTGATGATGAAGTCAAGAGACAGCCGAGGGAACTCCTCGAGAATTTGTATCAATGACCTCGTATTTGGGCTATAAATAATAAAATTGAGATTGAATTTGAAAACTATAAAAATAGAGAAATCGCAGTAAGGAACCATAGACTTGGCACTTGAAACGACTTTGTCCTAGATTTCATTACTTTTTGGAATGAAACAAGCAGCTCCATCGAGACTTGGCTAGTTTTTTACAAAATATACGAGAGCCTAGCTTCACTGACAGACAATCGGACAATTCAATTTTTGACGTTTCAAAAGTGCCTAATCACTAATCAAGTAATAATTGAAATAAATGCCTTTTAATGTTTTTTTGGTGGGTTTTTCTGTTTAGAATCATCTTTGATTTTAACTTATATTAAAACAAGGAGTAGCTTCTCAATTCGACCATTTTTCTTTTCAGAACCATCACTCTGAGGTATGGATTCAGAAATTTTACCTGTGTTCCCTTCTTATACAGTGGATGTGGTGGGAACGCAAATAATTTCATGTCTTACGAGGCCTGCAGAGAAGTTTGTGGTGGTCCAACATTAGGACGCTAAGGATACTACTAGACTGAGACAATTGGCATACATGTTTATCGAATCGACTGAATAGAAATATATATGGGCTTCTTTTTGAGGAGGGAAAATCATCCAATGACTTCTCCTATCTTGGTTGAGGCGACAGGAAGTGTCAGACTCTTATTGACTAATAACCACCCTGTTCCTGCTTCTGTTTTGAGCCGGAGCCCCAGTAACCCTCTAGGTCGTCCGCAGTTCCGGGTACAGGACCACAAGTTATCTGGACTCAAGGTTACTTGACATTAAGATTTTGATTCTCTTCGCTTTGGGATCCAATACAGTTGTTCGTGTACCAGGGAAGCGTCGGACTTCATCATTTTGGAGTCATAATGGATGTATGTGTTACCTGTTGGGACAAGCCCGCCACAACCTCCCAAAACTGCTGCAACTCCTGTAAGCCAGGATCTGTAGTAGATACAACCAGAGCATCACCGGAATACTGAAATCTGAATATTGTCTTGGGTCCCGCAAAGAAATAAATCAGAAGATATAAGAGGAGAAGGAAAAAACGATAGTTTCTACTTCCCTCGGTGCTACTGCAGGAGACAGAATGAATTAAGCCTAAAGGCACAAAAAGAGACTTCACAACAAGAAGTCCAGTTGCCAAGCACCACGGAAATTACATAGTCCTATGGTTGTATCTACTAAAGATTCTGGTTTTCGAAGTGACTTCAGACCTTGATATGATTTGTTCAATATGACATCCCCAACATAATATATTTCTGTTCACTTGATTTGACAAAAATGTCTATGTCATTTGGCTTAGACAACAGTTGTCCCTTTTTGTTTATATTATTGTGTATGTCTTACAAAAAAAATGTTTTAAATTCTTTTACCTATCTAAAATGAAATGTTCAGCGTGTAATAAAGGCACTTTTTGAACCGAATTTTTCAGTTTTTTTGTGTTTGGCACATTTCATTGTACTTTTAATAAAACTAAGTGACTGCACATAATACTTTTTATTTTTATATCCTGTGGTATATCAGTATCAAAACCGAGGACCCGTGGACCTATAATGGACAGCCGTGGGCTGCCGATACTGAACTATGGAATTTTCAAATAAGTACGTTTAATTAGAGGTATGTACTGTTTTTACTTGGGTTAAAAGTAGCCTATACGTTTTTTAGGGCATAATCTACCCCTGTTCCAACTTTCATCCCAATCTCTTCAGCCGTTTTGACGTGATTAAGTAACAAATATACACACAAACAAACATACAAACTTTCACATTTATAATATTAATACAACTACCTCTATATTTCAGTTTGTGTACTTTAATAATTAAATTAAGTATTCATAATCCCCACGCTTGGCAAGGGAATTGGAGATTAAATCATCGAATGACTGCCCCCGCCTGGGTGAGACGGGACGGAGTTTCCGACTCTTACTGACCAAAAACCACCCCGTTCCTACTCCTGCCCTTCAACTCGTTAAGTCCTCCGTGGTTTTAAAACAGTATAAAATTTAATTTGGTGTCGCCATAAATATCACTAGTCACATAGTACCATCTATTGAGTTATTATCGAACTACTAATAGCTATGTAACTGATAACGTGCCCGTAGGAGACATCGTGCAATTAGTTCTTTAAAGTACACATAGATGGCGCTGGTGCAAAACTTTCCTATCACCTATAGGGTTAATAATGCAATGCATTGTCTCTGGTAAATAATAATGGTTCCGAATAACTAATAATTAATCTCCAGCGATCTGTGGCCGACTATAAAAATGGATTGTTTTTTGTCTTTGATAGGTCGACGTTGTGTCCGTTACTCAGGCCAGATCTTGCCGAAAATGGTCATTTGAATCTGATAGATAATTAGTTTTGCGGATATTGTAATTGTTGCGCACATTTTTAAATTTATATTAACTATGCAATTTTAACTGTACATCGGGATTAATGACGAAGTCAAAATAAGAAAAGATTTTGATAATTTCCACCCCCCAATAAGGTAAAATAGGGGTTGAAAGTTTGTATGAGACCTTGTCAGTTTTAAACCGATCGCTTGAAATTCGGCATGAAGGTAGATGTTATGACGTAGGCAACACTTGGATAACATTTTGTTTATTAACAAAAAGTTTGTGTGAAACTGACAATTTTGAAATGAACGAACTAAGACTATGCATGCATAAATGGGCTCGCTGCCATCGCAGCGGTAAGTCCCCTCTTTGAGGGGTGGCTTGAGAGACGCTACGGCGTCCTCACCTACCGCCTGACGCAGGTCCTCACCGGACATGGAAGTTTCGGGAGGTACCTGTGTCTGATGGGGCGGGAGGAAACGCCCGGGTGTCATCACTGCGAGGACCGCCCTGAGGACACGGTGGAACACACGGTGGGAGAATGCCCTTCGTGGGCTGAGCACCGCCGTGTCCTCAGGGAAGTGATCGGCGATGGCGACCTCTCGCGTCCGGGCCTAGTGCAGGCCATGATGCGGAGCGAGGGGGATTGGGATGCCGTCTCCTCCTTTTGCGAAGCAGTCATGCTAGCTAAGGAGGAGGCGGGACGCGTGAGGCAGCGAAGCGCTGCCTCCTCGCAACCCAGCCATCGCGAAGGACACACCGGGCGTCGGGGATCGCGGGACGATCTCCGGCCACCGTAAGCGCGGGCCTGCGGACGGCGAGCATGGGTGGCTCCCCGTCCGACCAGAAACAGACCCGAGCGTACGGCGCGTCGCGTTCCGCGCGCGCCTCAAAGAGCCATCAGACCACCACAGATGGGGCCCAATAGGGCCGATGCCGATTCGGAGTCGCGGAGAACCTAACGGGTAACCGGGGCTCCGGCTCGACGAGCAGGAGAAGGAACGGGGTGGTTTTTAGTCAGTAAGAGTCTGACACTCCCTCCCGCCTCACCCAGGCGGGGGCAGTCATTCGATGATTTTCCCCCCTTAAAAAAAAAAAAAAAATGCATGCATAAAGCTACTATGACGTAGGCATCTCCTAAAAAAGGATTTTGATAAATTAACGGGTAGACCCCTAAGGGGAAAAATAGGGTATGAGAGTATAAAAATCTTCTAAACCTTTGAATATAAAAAATCGGTAAAACGATAGTTTTTGACCTGGTAAACGATACAGTATGATAGTTCTAATCACAGAAGTCCCACAGGACCTTATTTCGATAAATCATAAGTCACAATTTTTATGAGTGAATGAAAAAATCTTAGTGTAATACCCACAGAAATATTAACTTTATTATATCTGTGGTAATACCATAATAATCAATAGTAATAGTGGTCCCAAACCTAACTAGAATGATAAATGATGTCCTTGGCTAGAAAAAGGTTGGGAGCCTCTCTGTTTTAGACAGCCACCTTACCAATTACTCCTAAACCACCTCTAAAACTAGGCGTTACTTAGCGTGAGATGAGGCGTGATCTCCTAGCTATTTAGTTCGACAGCACTTCCATCCATTAGAAGCAAACTAACCATATGCATATCATAACTGATTCTGTGCGTTTTCACTAACCTTCATACGTTGTCTAGAAAAACAAAGGATTAAACAATCGCCGGGGCAGTATTTATGAACAGATATAACCTTCAAACCCTCAAGAAAAGAGCGAACTCTTACATCGCACTTGGCACCCCTTCAGCCTCTGCCTACCACCTACCTCTGATGGGCTGATGCCGGTGTGGAGCTGCGGAGGACGTAACGGGTTGCCGGGGCTCCGGCTCGATGTGCAGGAGAAGGAAGGTGTGATTTTTAATCAGTAAGAGTTTAACACTCCCTCCCACCCACCTCACCCAGGCGGGAGAAGTCATTCGATGATTTTCCCCCCTTAAAAAAACACTTACCATCCACGGGAGATAAGCGTAAAGTTCTATGTCCAAAATAATGAACACTCAAATCCAGTCCTGCAATAATAACAAAAAAAAAATGCAAAATAAAAACAATAAAAACGTTTTGATAAAAGTCGAATAGATACATAAATAATTATGTAACTACCCACTACGATGCAGTTGAAAAGCCACTATTGTTTAATATTAAACTAAAACAACACGAGTAACATAACACAGGTACTTTGAAGATAAGTAAATTTAATTCAATTTACTTTATAAAAATGAAAGTATTTCTTTTGTTGACTATTTTAGCATTGAAAATTGTCGCCAGTTCCACACAAGGTAATATAATACATAGTTTCATTAATATTAGAAAACAAAGCTTTCGTTCGTAAATTAAACATAAAGAATTAATTTTGAGCTAGCATAATTGTTTTTTTACAGATGCTCGCTGCTCTCAACCAATGGATGTGGGAACATGCAACCTCGCTTTAGTTCGGTGAGAATAAAATAAAGACAATTTAAAATTATTCTTTTTTTAAACCACTCCTCCTACCTTGGGTGAGGCGGAGTGTCAGACTCTTACTGACCAAAAACCACACCGTTCCTACTACTGCCTCGACCTGGACTCAGTAGGATTGTTAACTGACTAAATACAGTCTCTCGCTTCACTCGGGCGGTAGAAGTCAATGGGTGATTTCCCCCGTAAAAAAAACCGTATGGCTTGCAACCATTTTTTTAAAGGTTGCCCCACACTAGAGTTATCTTCTGTATCGTAGATGCGTTTACAAACATACATTAAAGAGGTATTCCGTGCGGGAATCAAACCCACGACACGTTGCGCGGCATCCAATTGCCTAGCCACCGCACCAACCATGTAGTCTTCCCTAAAGTGGGTTCATATTTTGTCTATATGCTTAGTATGTTTTTTTTTATCTATTAATACTTTTTTTTATATATTTTCAGGTACTACTATGATTCAGAAAGGTTCATGTGCCACGCGTTCATCTACACTGGCTGCGGGGGTAATTCCAACCTGTTCAGAACTGCGCGAGAGTGCAGGCAGGCTTGTCTATGAAAAATATAATATTTTCTATATAAAGAAATAGATTATATTAACCTGTGAATGAAATACATAATTATATTAACGATTTTCATGACGAGGCCAGCATATTATATCAATCAACTCCCATATGTCAACTTTTGTTATTATATATTCGACTTTATACCTTAACGATCTAGTTTAAAATCTAATAAATAAGCACAGAAAAGAGTAAGTCTTTCTAGCTGCCTGACGTTCGCCGACGTATCTCTTAATGCTGCTCATGAATATAAGTCCCAGTGAAACTGGTCGAGTTACCTCTCCAAATAATTACGTGAGTAAAAATATACTGATTCAGCAGATAGATATGGCAAAATATTTTACTAGTTCATTTACATACAATAAATGTAAACAAGAACTAATTAAATAAATTACTGAAATATGTGATGTTTTTTTTTATTATTTCCAATCCAAAACAATATTGTATCCTAAGCTTTCTGCCGCAAATTTCCCTATGCAAGGAGGAACAAACTTTAAAACATCGCCATCTCTGTATATTCTGATGAATCAACTTATAGAATGTCTCCTACTATCATTTTAGTGTCACAGCTATCAGTAGTTCGAACGTAATTTAATAGATGTCACTATGTATTTAACAATTTTTAAGTACTTACTTACAATTTTTAAGTATAAGGTGCTTCTGTGTCATTTTAGCTTAGTGATTATTTAATTGAAGTTAGAGAAAACGGGCACCTAAGACTGGTGACTTGAGCATCCAACTAATTGTCTGCAAGCTTCAAATGTAATAAAATTATTGGCTAGATATATTCTCTTATTCTCGAAAATACATCTTCTCAAAGAGTTTCTATATTCAAACTACACTATAAAGTTTATATTTAAAAAAAAAGAGTAACGGCCTGAAAACAAGATATAAGCATTAATTAGCTCGCTTGCTCTATGCGGGCTGGCGATTTTAAACTCATAATTAGAAATTATAAGTCCAAGTCTCGTCATACTCATACATACGCCAGATTCTGAACCAGCATCCTCCTGCATGAAGAAGCGGGCGCCTTCTAGGCCACCACAACGTCCTTTTCTTAACTGTTCAATCCCCATTATGGACCTTATTTCCGATGTTTAGCGACTACTTTTGTATGAACAAGTTTTAGGTACGATATATCAACGTTTTAACTCAGACATACTTTTGTTTCATCATCATCATCATCATCAACAGTCTATAAATGCCCACTGTTGAGTAAAGCCTCTTCTCACGCAGAAAACTTCTGAGCAGTAATCACCACGCTTGCTCAATGCGTGTTGGCGATTACAATCTTAAAATTAGAAATTATAAGACCGTGTTTCCTCACGATGTTTATCAGTGGCATATAGACAATCTTAGAAAGTACATATAACTCGCAAAAAGTCACCCTCATGCATGTGAAGCGGGCTTCTTAAGCCTCCGGGACACCACGAAATACTTCTGTTTATTTTGTAACAATAGACAAGTAATAGTAAGGATACAAGAATAGACAGACAGTGTTATCACTGAGAGCAGTATCTACCAGACAACCTTCAGTTAGACAGACATTATATTCAATTTATTCACACCGGGTATCAACGTTCTATGATAAACTTGAATCTTTTAGAGCGTCTTAAGCCTCCGGGACACCACGACATACTTCTGTTTATTTTGTAACAATAGACAAGTAATAGTAAGGATACAAGAATACAGAGACAGTGTTATCACTGAGAGCAGTATCTACCAGACAACCTTCAGTTAGACAGACATTATATTCAATTTATTCACACCGGGTATCAACGTTCTATGATAAACTTGAATCTTTTAGAGCGTCTTAAGCCTCCGGGACACCACGACATTCTTCTGTTTATTTTGTAACAATAGACAAGTAATAGTAAGGATACAAGAATAGACAGACAGTGTTATCACTGAGAGCACTATCTACCAGACAACCTTCAGTTAGACAGATATTATATTCAATTTATTCACACCGGGTATCAACGTTCTATGATAAACTTGAATCTTTTAGAGCGTCTTAAGCCTCCGGGACACCACGACATACTTCTGTTTATTTTGTAACAATAGACAAGTAATAGTAAGGATACAAGAATAGACAGACAGTGTTATCACTGAGAGCAGTATCTACCAGACAACCTTCAGTTAGACAGACATTATATTCAATTTATTCACACCGGGTATCAACGTTCTATGATAAACTTGAATCTTTTAGAGCGTCTTAAGCCTCCGGGACACCACGACATACTTCTGTTTATTTTGTAACAATAGACAAGTAATAGTAAGGATACAAGAATACAGAGACAGTGTTATCACTGAGAGCAGTATCTACCAGACAACCTTCAGTTAGACAGACATTATATTCAATTTATTCACACCGGGTATCAACGTTCTATGATAAACTTGAATCTTTTAGAGCGTCTTAAGCCTCCGGGACACCACGACATACTTCTGTTTATTTTGTAACAATAGACAAGTAATAGTAAGGATACAAGAATAGAGAGACAGTGTTATCACTGAGAGCAGTATCTGCCAGACAACCTTCAGTTAGACAGACATTATATTCAATTTATTCACACCGGGTATCAACGTTCTATGATAAACTTGAATGTTTTGAATCTTGAACTGCCCTTCCAAGCGATATTATGGGAAACCCTTTTATGTAAAGATGACTTATTGTCTAGGAGTAAACCGTCACACGATGTAAATGATGATGTTCAGTTCTATTTTTTTGGGACAAGCCCGACCGACACAACCTCCTGAAACCGCTGCAACTCCTGTAAGCCAGGATCTATATGCTAACAGCGGAACACTGAAGTTCGGCGCGTCCCAGGGACATGAATCACTATATTGGATCCCGCAACGAAATCATAAAGAAGATATTAATAGAGGAGAGGAAAAATAATTTAATTGTTATGTTATCATTTCGTAATAGTTACTATTTAATACTAATAAGTATTTAATAATTTCATTGATGGCCTCATTAGTTGGACCTTATTACCGGGCTGGACAGTGTAGTCTCTTGAATCATGTCCCAGGAATCCTTGTCTAGAATAAATTCAAGAATAAATTGCCCTATTTAAGGCAACAAGCTCATTCCGTATAATGAAACTTAAAACATAACTGATGAACAGGGGAGGCAAGTGATTAAAACACCGTTTGTTGGATAAGCATGTTTATTATATTGTATTTTAAAGCCAAGAATATATTATAGGACAAATATCGAACGACATATATCGGCGACTTGTCAAGCGAAGCCGGCCAATGTCGCCTGACATACATGGCGACAACGCGCGACTTATTTCCACTGCGACTTTGATGTTGCTAGGCATGTCTACATAGTCCGGCAACGTCGCACTATTTCATCCAACGCCGCTGGCGGCTTGTGTCACAGGACATTTGGCCCCTAATGTATCCTTGACTTAAAATAACTATGAAAATTAATAAAAATAAGTGTTTAATTTGAAACAATTTAAATATGCAGTATGGTGTGACAATGGGCAGCTAAGCAATTCTGTAAGATGCCAATTTGAACTCTCAAAGTCAGCTCGATGTATTCTCGCACGTCATTGGTCAAGATTATTCTCAGGACCAACAACATGGGAGAACGCCATGGAACTCAATTAGCAAGTTTGAATAATCATTTTACAGAATACCCTAGCTAGCACCATCGTTCGAAGGACTGATGGCTAATGGGCCAGAGTGGCTAATAACCATCGCATTCGAAACGTAACGTTCGATGCTCTGATTGGCCGGCTTCAGCGAACCAACCAATCAGAGCATCGAGCATGTTATTACGTTACGAATGCTAGTTCTTCATGCTTGGCACTCAGGAAAGTGCTCGAGTTCGGTTCAGAAGACGGCGTAGACAGGCCTACCGGTAGGTGGACGAACAACATCGTCCGAATCGCAAGGAGCTAAAAGATGCAAGTGGTGCCTTTGATCAGCAGTAGAGGTCTGATGATGATGGTAGTTTAAGAATTTATACATTTCTCTTCGCATTGTCTGAATGTTTGAAAATTGTTATTATTTGCTTGACATCCACCGTACACGAACGATTGGCACCTTCCGCTGGTTGTATTATAGGCGTACCTGAAATACGTATACAGCTTTAGACCATTTCTGGTGCCTGAAAAAAAAACTATTAGGTACTAATGAACTGATTAGTAGGGTCATTATCGTCAGTATCGTCGAGTACCGTCATTATAGACTCAATTATAGATCAATAGGTTGCGGTCACCGGTGACCGCTTGGTGTTTGACAGTTTAAAAGACATCCTCCTACTATTAGAAGTCAATATCTATCGGGATAATAAAATGAACTTCTAATATTACTTAGATGATGTAAGAATGCGATAAATACAAACAAAAAAACATATTTCGAACGATTTACAATATTTAAATAGACAGCATGATTTCTGAGGAAGGTATCAGTGTATAGCTGTATAAGAAATGTATTATGATTTCAAGATTGATATTAACCTAACAATATTTTGACCAATCCGTGAATCGAGACTCTTTGGTCGGCAGCCATGCTTGCGGTCACTCGAGTTTAGTGATGGTTAACTCGAGTATCTAACTCGAGTCAACTCGAGTTGGGCGTAACTCGAATCGACTCAAGTTGAATTCTCTCTAACTCGAGCCAAAAATACTTAAATAAATGATTCGATTTCAAAAAACATTTTTTTTTTCTTTAGTTAGTAGGTATAACTCTCCCAATACATTATAAATGAATAATATAAAAAAATAAAAAATAGATACAGATAAAAATAAAATTTGTCTGTTCCAATTTTTAAAGTATTTAAGCCAAGCTGAGGGAATAATTTGGAAAAAACAAAAAAAAACATTTAAGTGTTTGTCCATCCAGTTAACTCGAGTTACGTAATTCGAGTTCAACCCGAGTTATGTGGATTTTAACTCGGGTTAAATCGAGTTCTGTTTTTTCCGAGTTGGCACATCACTGCTCGAGTTACGCTACGAACTCACGACGCGATTTTCACCCGAGCTGGCAGCGATGGAATAATGTAGATTTATTTTCAAAACGCACAATATCGCCGAGTATCAACCAATATAGAGGTAGTATTGTTTACCGGCTGCGGGCCACGGCCAAACAATCGCAACCGTCGCGGCCGAAAAACGCGCCGTGAAATGCGCTTTGGTTTAACCGACTTCAAAAAAAGGAGGAGGACACAATAAAATCTAAAGTAGTTAATGGTCACAGCTGGTATAATCCATAATAAAATTGTAAACAGCTCAATAATGTTAGGTATCTATTAAGGTTTTAATGAATAATTTTGTTTAAAACTTGTGGCACCGACTTCTAACCTATCAGTGGGTGTGTAAGCGATAAGTAATAACACGTACGACTCTCGCACAAGAAACATCTAGCTCCGCGTAAAAATTGCTATAAAATAGTAAATTTTTGAGTTAATAGTGTGTAATCGTTAGAAAGTGAAGTTTTAATTCTCAACGCATCAGTGACCGTGTGGGCAAACCTGGAACTCAACAGGATCAGGAATAAAGAACTAGATTCCTGGTACTCAGCAATATAATCCAAAAGGTTAGTGCAAATACCCTGTTTCGGCGAAACTGAACATTGGTATAGCTGCATGACAACCAGCAGACACTACAAAGGATAAAGGGACGGTCAGTTCCTTAAAATAACATCAAAACAAATACCATATGTTACAGTAACAATATCAATAATTTAAAAATCGCCGCATCATCGAACGCACGAACGTGACCTTCATTCAGGCACGCGCTGTCAGCACGTTCGTCGCACTCATCAACAATTTATCAACCGCGATAACAATCAAGAACTGTAAAACTGCTAACACAACAAATTCCATTGCCCACAAGAATTGCGGTGCTAAGGGCTACATAAATATCTGACCCATTGACATAGACCGTAAAAACTGGTCGTCAACAAGTGGGAAAGACAACACCGTTTAGCCCCAAGCGAGGAGGAGCGGACTTCACACTCAACGAATTGAACATCAGGACCAATCACACCTCAGGTTCTACACACGACGTGCGTGCTACGCTACCACATACCGACCACTGCAGGACATCAGCGGAACGTCGAAAAATAAGAACAACACAGTACTAACATAGAATAGCATTGACTAAACATAAAATTGTAAACAGTAAGAATAATTACATACTAACACGTAACTTGTAAACAAAAATATATAGGTTTTAACAAAACATTCTGTAAGAATATAGAAACACACACAAAACTTAACAATAACAGCAATGTCTACCACCAGCAGCTCACGTGGCAAACGCTCAGCAGTTGTTGTGGTAACATCACCGTCACCCGTCAGAAAAACGGAAGCGAGCCTTCCACAGTCCGGGGTAGCATCGTCACTGACTCCGCAGAAATGTGACCGTCTGACGGCCACGTCTATGAGCGAAGGATCCACCACCTGCTCACCTTCCTCTAAATTTCAAGCTGCTGAGGCCATTCAAAGGGTGGAAACATGGGAGCAAGCTGAAATCCTCTCGGATGACGAGGCCTGGGACTTCAGATCTCAGGATAAGTCAGAAACGCAGGGAAGGAACAGCATGTTGCCCGGAGATGGACGGCGCTCGGGCATCGCAATGGATATGGCAAACAAATATGCCAATGAACTGCTTCAGCGGGGAAAAACGGCTTTGGAATCTGCCGGGAACATGAAGCGGGAATTCAAGTTAACAGCTATACAATGTCTTCAGTCCCTGTACGAGACCTGTCTCGCCCTTTCAGACTCCCGGTCACGGCATATGTTGAGCCTGGAGAGGGAGAGGTCACGTCATGCTAGGGAAATTGTTGCCATCGAAAGGGCCCATAGCAAAAAAATTGCTGAGGTAACCAAAGAACTAACCTCAGAAGTAGCATCGGCACGAAACGATTTAACGGCGAACCTCGAGCAGACAAAGGCCATTCGTTCTTGGCTAGGCTACGAGACGTTGGAACCGTACAAGAGGATAGAAGACATACTCAAATCCACTTCAGAAATAAAAGCGACCGTTGCTAAGTGGAACCTCTCTCGAGACTTGCCTACTAAAACTCTGACAGAAGCAGAACTCCAGCCTCTGAAAGAATAGCAGACTAGGTTGCTTCAAACAATACAGACATTGTCTCAGCAACTGGATGAACTGCGCAGAGGTCAACAAAAAACACTAGAAAACACGACCACTCTCCAAACAATGAGTCAGGAGATACAGGTTGGGCTGAGTTCCCGTGAGCATAGTGTCCCGACAGAAATAACCACCCAGACTCAGCAAAAAATTGAGGAGGATCTAGTTGGAGTAAAAAAACTCTCAACTTAATAGCAGATCATATTAAAGATCCTCCATCGCAACACCATCTTCCCCAACTTAAAAATGACCTTCAGCCTATCACCGAGCGACTGGATGCAGTATCATCAGAACTGCGAACAATGAGACAGCTTAAAGAACGAACGCCTCCCCCACCTGCGCCAAGTGTGCGTACAGAAATCGCATTGGCTGACATTGTCAGACAAATCCGACAGCCCACATACGCGCAGGTGGCATCCAAACCATCCGTTCCCAGACCAAACCACACCCTTATCATAAGTTCAACGGATCCCAAAAACACTGGGGACAATGTTATTGAAAAGATAAGGGTGGCTCTGGACTGCAAAAAGACAGGAGCAAAAGTGGAAAAGGTGAGAAAGGCAAAGAACCAGAAGATTGTCATAAGCTGCGGCACCAGAGAAGATATGAAGCTGGTGCAATGCCAAGTCCAGAAAAAGGATGACCTCAGAGTTGAAATAGCCAAAGCTAGCAACCCACTGCTCCGAATAGCAGATGTTTTGGCCTACCATACAGACACAGAACTGGTGGAACACGTACTAGCTCAAAACAAACATCTTCTCGGTGACGTCAATATGCAGGACAGCACCATAAGGGTGAAGTACAGGAAAAAGGCACGAAACCAACACGAGTGTCATCCAGTGCTGGAGCTGTCACCAAGTATTCACAGGCGATTCCTGGAGGCGGGGAAAATTTACGTAGGGTTACAGAGGAGACCTGTGTTTGACCAGTCTCCTCTGGTCCAATGCAACAAATGCCTGGAGTACGGCCACACTAAAATAGTGTGCCAGGCTAAAGATCACCTCTGCAGTCACTGCGGAGAACTGCATACCTGGGAGAAATGTCCAAGTCGACTTTCAAATAAACCGCCAGCGTGCAGGAATTGCCTGAGGGTGCAGGGTGTCAGCGCCGACACTGCACACAATGCCTTTAGTGACGTCTGTCGAGAAAGACAAAAATGGGACGCTATAGCGCGATCTCGCATAGCGTATTGCTAAAGTTGACCAGGTGACACGATGTGGGACTACCTCGGGATTGAGCGGTAGCAGAATGCACGTCATCCAAGCAAATTTGCATCGCTCTAAGCTAGCAACCTTAGAATTAATGCAAGTGGCGGAGAGGAAGGGTATTTCAATAGCTTTGGTGCAAGAACCTTATGTAGGTAATTCCGGTGAATTAAAACAATACCCGGGCACACGAGTAATTCAGTGTACTGTCAATCGCCAAAAGCCCGTAAAAGCGGCTGTAGTAGTCTTTTCGGATCGCCTGAGGATTATACACGATCCTCAGCTAGTAACGGAAACCGAAGCAGCCGTACTGATAACCTCGGGTAGTCTGCAGCTTGGAGTGATATCTGTTTACCTTGAGGGAGATCAGGATATACATCACAATCTGGTACGCTTAAAGGAATTCATACCAAAACTAAAAACAAAAAACCTCATCGTAGCTGGAGACGTGAATGCCTGGAGCCCTTGGTGGGGCAGCAGTTCTGAAAACCAAAGGGGAGCAGACTATAATTCGTTCCTTAACGAAATGGACCTTCACATACTCAATACAGGAGATACACCAACATTTGAAGCACTCAGACGGGACCGATTTTATACAAGCATAGTGGATGTTACAGCCTGTAGTACATCTTTGCTGGCAAGAGTTCAAGACTGGACAGTCGACAGAGACCTTACAACCTCCGATCATAATGCCATTACATTTGACTTGCAGTTGGAAAAGGCATTAGAAATTATAAAGCCCACAACGACACGAGTCTACTACACCAAAAAGGCTAACTGGAATAAGTTCAAATCTCACTTCAGAACCTCTCTGTCGGAGAAACAAATAACTCCACAAAAAATCACGTGTGTTCAGTCACCTGGGGAACTAGAAGCTATGGTCACAGCTTACACTATCGCCATTACAGAAGCATGCGAAAATGCTATTCCCAAAATAAAGGCGAAAAAAGGAAAATCTAAACCTCCATGGTGGACGGAATCCCTAGAGAATCTAAAGACTGATGTGCTTCGAAAAAAAAGGAGAATAAGGAACGCAGCTCCCTCTCGCAAACAGTTCGTCATTGACGAATACATTCAGGCAAAGGAAGCGTACGCGTCAAAAGCAGATGAGGAACAAACAAAGAGTTGGAAGGAGTTTTGCTCAACCCAAAAGAGGGAAAGTATGTGGGACGGAATATACAGAGTCATCAGGAAAACAACAAAATACCAAGAGGATGCTCTCTTAAGGAACGCAGAGGGTTTAACTCTGAGTCCATCTGAGTCAGCAAAGCTGTTGGCGACGACTTTCTACCCTGATGATTCTGAAGACACAGATGACTTCGGCCACACTGACCTTCGAAAACTAACGGATGGGAGGAGCCTTAATGAAATAATAGAACTTTCGGAGAACGACCCTCTCTTCTCTCAGGCTGAGGTAGATTTAGTGCTTAATGCACTGAATCCCAAAAAATCCCCCGGCGCTGACGGCCTGACGGCTGACATCTGCGCAGTGGCTATCCAGTGTGAAAGGGAGGTGTTCTTAGCCATAGCGAATACATGCTTAGAACAAGCCTACTTCCCAACACAGTGGAAATCTGCTCACATCAAAGTTCTCCGGAAACAGGGCAAAGAAGACTACACCCATCCAAAGTCATATCGACCAATTGGACTACTATCCGTATTTGGCAAAATAATTGAAAAATTGATGATAGGAAGAGTCCAATGGCACATCCTTCCAACTCTGCATAAAAACCAGTATGGATTCCTACCTCAACGAGGAACAGAAGATGCTCTCTATGATCTGGTGGAACAAGTAAAAGCAGAAATCGACGCCAAAAAGATCGTTATATTGGTTTCGCTAGACATAGAGGGTGCCTTTGATAACGCCTGGTGGCCTTCTCTAAAACAACAATTAATCGCAAGGAAGTGTCCTAGAAACCTGTACGCCCTGGTAGACTCGTACCTCAGTGAGCGGAAAATCAAGGTTAATTATGCCGGAGCTAGTAGCGAAAAGGCGACAAACAAAGGTTGCATCCAAGGGTCCGTAGTGGGACCAACTTTCTGGAACCTTATCCTTGATTCGTTGCTTCACAGACTTACAAGTGAGGGGGTTTATTGCCAGGCGTTCGCGGACGACGTGGTCCTCCTGTTCTCGAGCCATAGTGTGAGCGTCTTGGAGCAGTCTGTAAATGGTGCCTTGGAACTGGTAACGACCTGGGGGCTAGTAACAAGCTTAAGTTCGGTGCAAGCAAAACCAATGCGATGCTACTAACAAGAAAGCTTGCCTTTAGCCCTCCAGACCTGTACATGTCGGGCACCAAGATAAGCCTCGTAGAAGAGATAAAGCTCTTGGGCCTTACCATAGACAGAAAATTAACTTTTAAGTCCCATATATCCGCAACGTGCAAGAAAGCTGCAGACATCTATAAACAGCTAGCACGAGCGGCAAAGGTGACATGGGGTCTAAACGGCGAGATAACGAGAACGATCTACGTCGCGGTCATTGAGCCAATTGTGCTTTACGCTGCGAATGTATGGGCCCCAGTGACGGAGCTGCAGTTGATTAAAAAACAACTGAATGCTCTCCAAAGGGGATTTGCACAAAAGATCTGTAGAGCTTATCGCACAGTGTCACTCACGTCAGCAACAGTTTTATCAGGTACAATCCCACTTGACCTAAGAATTCAGGAGAGTGCCAGTTTGTATCGAACCAAAAGGGGATTCTCTTTAGACTATCTGCCACCGGGAAGGGAGCTCGAAAGAGATGTGCCTTACCTGGATCAGCCACATCCCTCAAAGCTAATTTCAGTAAATTATGAGCTCCTGGGGAATGACGGCTCGGAATCTCCTCTCGCCAGCGTAGTTGCCGGTCCTCATATATATACTGATGGCAGCAGAATCGATGGAGGAGTCGGTTCTGCCTTAAGTTGGTGGGAGGGGGGGCGCGAGACGGCGTTTTCCACTTTTAGTCTGGACTCTTCCTGCACGGTTTTTCAATCCGAACTGTATGCACTGAATAGAGCCACCAAAATGGCGAAAGACAGTAAAGAGAGTAGAGTAAATATCATGAGTGACTCTAGATCCTCCCTCGATGTCTTAAAAAACCCTAAGGTGAGCCACCAGTTAGCCAAAGAAATAAAACAGTGTATTGAAAACATCAGAGAGCAGGGAAGAGAGGTTCGATTTTACTGGTTGAGAGCCCATGTTGGAACGGTTGGAAACGAGAGAGCAGATGAATTGGCTAAAGCCGCTGCCAAAACAAAACACAACACCACGGCAGGCTACTGTAGAGTACCCATGTCTTATGTCAAAAAGAAAATCAGAGATGAAACCATCCGAAAGTGGCAGGATAGATATACAACCTCCACTACTGGGCAGGTAACTAAATCGTTTCTCCCGGATATAATAGAGGCATATCGATTAGTGAGATCGACAAAGTTGACACCTGCCCAAGTACAAGCGTTGACTGGACATGGAGGAATCGCTGAGTACCTGCACCGATTTAAACTAACAGAAAGTGCTGGTTGCGAATGCGATCCAACTATCAGTGAGTCTGTATGGCATATCATTCTCGACTGTCCTCGTTTCCTGGCCGCCAGAACCAACCTAGAACATCAGATCGATGCAAGCCTGGATCCTGCTAAACTGAGTTCTATTTTGGCTGACAAAGCAAAAAGACCGCACTTCCTAGATTATATAGATAAAATTTTTCGCAGGGCGGCTGAAAGAAACAGTACCCTCAATAACAGGAGCCAAGCAGTGGTCAGCTTGGACAACCCATCTAATTCTGCTATAGCAGTGAGCGGGGTTCCCCTTGAAACGACGGCTGATCCGCGGATTACAATTAAGGAGCGGGAAATTCTCCTTTACGGAGAGCACGGTACCAAAGGAATACGTATTCGGGGAGTTGCTTTGTTCATGAGTACCAGCAGCGAAAGACTGGGGATCGCCTTCTGCACTAGCGCTCACCAGAAATGGCTAACAATCTCGCCAGGCCTTGCCTCCCTGTTAAATGGCAGCACCTTCAAAACAAGCATGAGGCGCAAACTTTATGAAGCTCTGCCAGAAACAAAACTGGTCGGTCAAAGCTGTCGATTGTTGCGGACGCGCAATAAAACAATCGCAATATTTTCTGGCAACAATTCGACAACCTGTTTTGAACAAGCATGCAAGGTGCTGACCAGTATAGGTAAGTGGGGTAAAGTAGAGGGCATATATTCTAGAGTTATCAGCGTGGATGCTGGTGTGGTGGCTTTCCGGCGAGGAGAGACAGCTGATCTCATGGGCTGTATTCACGCTTCAGAACAGCATGAAGTCATCGTTTATGAGGACAGGGGTGAAGACCTTAGTTTCCTCAGAAGAACGGTCCAGGGTTCACCAATCGCTGGCTCTTCAAGTGGTTCGGAGCGTCTGCAGCACAGGTATTCAGAACAAAGTGCTCTACAGCAACAGCAACGAAACACCGAAAGACAAATAAAAAAACAAACTTCACGGACCAACATGTGGGCAATAACATCAGCCATATGTACAGCTGCGGGTCTCATTTCGTCGACTTGCAGAAGGAGTGAATCCGGCTCCACTAGCGGGAGAGGCGACAGCGCTCGGGTGCATCCTGCCCAGTCCAGGTCACCGCCAACCAGAGCCGCCATGGGTCACGTCTCTCCGCCGAAGTTTCGCCATGCTACCACTCCCAGAGACCACCTCATAAACGCCTTCCTCGAGTTTGTCGCAGTAATAGAGGCAACAAAACAAGTCAACTTGCGAACTTGCAAAACGATCCTGCAGACATATCTGCAGGGTAACGAGCTGTTACTGAATGATAGACTCGAGGCTGCGGAGGCGGTCATATACGACAACAGTAAATCGAGAGTATTGAGAGGAGATTCTATAAGTCGTAGTATGGCAGCTTACAACGCCACCGCAGGGTTTGTGTCTCTGGATGAGAAGGAATCGGATAAACGGGGAGTTGTGAAATTTAAAACTCCTCCTGAAGACTCCTTAGTGGTTGTTGCCAGGTGCACGAGGATTATGTTGGAGGATGGGATCTTGGAAATGGTGGGATCCATTTCGGAGCCTGGGCCGGTCGGCGTGGACTTTGGGGGCTGGGATGCCCCGACATTTCACTGGACAAATGGAGTGCCGGGATGCGGCAAAACTACATGGATAATGAACGAATTCGAAGCGGAAAGGGATTTAATCGTCACCACAACAACTGAAGCAGCAAATGACCTCAGAGGCAAACTATCCTGCCGAATCGGAGGATTAGTCAAATCCAAAGTCCGAACAATGGCATCCATTTTAGTGAACGGATTAAAAGAGCAAGAGAGCTGCCACCGAATCATGGTAGATGAGGCTCTCATGAATCACTTTGGGGCCATTGTGATGGCGGCCCGAATAACTCAGGCCAAAGAAGTTCTGCTGATTGGTGACATAAATCAACTTCCCTTCATTGACCGAGACAACCTCTTCCCCCTCATTTACAACCGCCCTACACACGTCGTGGCTATTAGCCAAGAACTTCTCTGCACTCACAGGAACCCTATGGATGTAGCATATGCTCTTAGTACTGTGTACAGTGGCATATATTCGTCTGCGTCGGGTGTGAGATCCCTTGAGTTAAAAAGCTTCTCAGGTTCGCGGATACCCAAATCTCCTCCAAACACGTTATACCTGGTACACACTCAGGTAGAAAAGGAATCCCTTAAAAACCAGGGATACGGATCGGGTGTGGGATCCCGCGTACTCACAATACACGAGGCTCAGGGGCTTTCGTACGCGGCAGTGGTTCTTGTAAATACAGCGGAGAAGAAACAGCGGATACACGACAGTGTACCGCACGCCGTGGTAGCTATATCCCGTCACACTAACAGCTGCGTTTACTACACGAATACCAGTGACGACGCGATCAGCAAATTAATCAGACGGGCGGTGGGTGAGAGTGAGCGGGGGATCCTGGACTATAACTTGAAAATGGCTATCAGGAATAGGGACATGGCGGTAGTGGGCGCTCTTTTGGGTGGGGAGGGCTCGCTGTAGGCTTGAATTGTGATGCAGGCGTGACATTGATATATATATATTGATATATGTATTGTGTGTGTTTAATAATGTTAAAATGTAGTAAATATAATGTAACGTAATGTAAATTTTATCAATCAGACTGACAAAATCCATTGGCACTACTGGAATCGGCTTACTGCTGCGTGAGCAGACGTCATGCATTCTTAAATGTTCTACAGTCGGTGGCGCTGTGGGCTGGGTCGCTCCGTTCCCTACGAAATGGTTGATCGGACCGATTGCTGGCCCTCACGTCATGCTCGTGAACGGGCGCCTTCTGCTGGAGCAGGTCGGCTCGCTCATCGCGCGTGTGAGCCGATCCAGTAAGGTTAATGTAAATGTAGTAAAACATGTATTGTGTATATATAGGTAGATATTAGACACAACTTGTTTGAGGAAAAAAAAATGTGGTTAATGTAGCACGTAAGATTTCTGTAACAATTAATTTAGACTGTACATTAAAAGAAAATGTAATGGAATGACAAGGGCACGGACAAGAGTCCGTGGAGAATAAGAAATGCAATATATAAAAAAAAAAAAAAAAGCGATAAGTAAGTACTTATGACCACTAATAGTTATTTTTTTCCTTTTTAGTTTTTACTTTTTGCTTATCATTAGTTTTTGAAGTCGGTTTTTTTAAACGAAGTTTTTTAATTTTATTACATACATATCTGTTTTCAAAGGTAGCAGGTTCGCAACCGCGGTGAGCGTGGGAGATAATCGCGCCGTGAATCCTTAGCCTAAGACAGACTTGTCTACCATCCCATCCTTTTAATTATATCACTACATAGTATAAAACAAATTCGCTATCCGCCGTCAGATTTTGTCCGATTTTGATGCAGTTTTTTTTAATAGATAGAGTGATTCTTAATGAAGGTTTATATGTATAATACATGCATATTGCACCCGTGCGAAGCTGTCGCGGGTCAGTAGTATTTTACATTTTTTTTTATATTGAATTCATTGTTTGTTAGTTTGAATGCGCTAATCACCAGAACTACTAGGCCGAATTGAACTTAATGTTGTTCATCACAAAAAGTTCGTTTATCGAGGAAGTTTAAATGATGTTTTGGTGATGTTTTATGAGTTCATATACGCTTTCGAAGTTTACTTTACAATGATTCACCAGTTATTTTTTGTTTTAAACATTTTATTTCTTTATAAAACTATACATATAGAATCCCCAACGATCCTCAGACTCCTAATCCCCAAAAAGTCGACAAGGCACTTGTGACACCTTTGTTGCTCCAGGTATCCATGGGCAACGCCGATTGCTTACCATCAGCCATTTTATTTCGGGACGAAAACGACATTTCCACGGCGTATAGGTACGTATATTACTGCTTACCGTATGAAGTATCCTCTGCATCTACCAGTTTTTATTGGCTCCAAGCAGTCAGGATCTGTAAAAATAACATCAGAAATATATAGTACGCATAGGTAGTCGCACTTGCGACCACTTGATCAACAAGGCAGTCGCAACACAAGAAACTCAATGCAAGAAACCCTATGGTTATTCTTTTTTATGAGGTTTACCATACGATTCTTGGTTACGATGTGTAAATAAATACAACATAATGAACAATTAAATTAATATGGTTTAAAGTTGACGGCGTCAACTGAGCTGGCGACCAGTCGCAGTTGATGCCGCTCGTTCATGAACAGTACCGGAGTGATAGCCCGGGCTCTTAAAAAACCTGTTTGAAACAACGCTTGCTTTGCACATGGTTTTAATTACGTTTGATATTAAAAACATAAGAAATATTTACTCACCTGTAGCGCCGAATATGTATTGAATGGACAATACCAAAAACACAAGGAAATATAAGAATTTCATTTTAGAAAATAATGTAGTTTTAATAGGTAGGTACTAAGTACAAAATATAAATAGAAAGTAATTATTGAGCTAGTTTTTCTTTCTTTTATATATTGTCTTTTCTGTATCAACTTACAATAACTTATCCACAGGGTTGAACTCAAGGTGAGAATATATAAAATGAGGAAAGTTAATAAATAATAAAATAATTTTAAGTGTGGGAAAGCCTTGCTTGGGCACGAATGGGCCGGCTCGACTGAAGTGATACCACGACCTTATAGAAAACCGACGTGAAGCAACGCTTGTGTTGTGTTTCGTCGTGTGACTATTGGGCCTCCGATAACCTCACTTAATAAATTCTAATTAAAAATCTAATTGTTATGAAAATTAATAATCAAAACTGGTAAACGATAAGACACGTATTTTTTTATTTTGTAGTATAAGAAAACAATATCCGTCTGCTCGTTTACCGGCTTATGCCATAAAAAAAATACTTAGATAAATCGTACTCAGAAGTGACGTCATCAATCAATATATCTTAGAAACTGTTCGTTTTCGTAATAAAAAATAGGGCCAACGTTTTAAAATAAGTAATCTGCCAGACGTATATTAAAATAAAAATTAGTCATCTACTCTATTGACTAAATGCAACGTTATGGATCTCACCGGACATGAGAGATTCGGGAGGTTCCTTTGTCTGATAGGGCGGGAGGAAACGCCCTGGTGTCATCACAGCGAGGACCGCCCTGAGGACACGGTGGAACACACGGCAGGGGCATGCTCTGCGTGGGCTGAGCACCGTCGTGCCCTTAGGTATGAGATCGGCGACGGGGACCTCTCGCGTTCGGCTCTAGTACATGTTATGATGCGGAGCCATCAGACCATCACAGATGGGGCCCAATAGCGCTGATGGCATACGCAGCCGCGGAGAACTTAACGTGTTACGTTACGTCACGCTCGAAGTGCAGGAGTAGGAACGGGGTGGTTTTTAGTCAGTAAAAGTCTGACACAAAAGGCGGGAGAAGTCATTCAATGATTTTCCCCCTTAAAAAACGTTATTGATCTAAGTACCTACATAACCTCTGTAATTGTAAGACAATTCTAAAGGAAGCACTTCAAAATATATTATATGTAGACACAGAGAAATTATGATTAGTTCCTTTATAATAATTATAGTAAGCTCCCATAATTACATATCTATATACGTATTAAGCATACAATTTAAGTATTATTTTATATCAATATTCCTAAATATAACTAAATACATATTGTCATAATTTACCTTAAATGATTAGCAATTAAGTACCTACTTATGATTATACATATAACAATGTTTATTATGTTTACCTTAATGCATAAAACACAGGATGTCCCAGTTCAGGCTCTGGTTCAGGTTCACCTTATATTGTGAAATTTATATAGAAAGTTAAACATTTATTACTATTTATTTATATTTAAATCACTTTTATCACCACAGGTACACCTAATACAATAAATGCAGTTACACATTATAAGTAAAATTAAAAACTACTCTAACCTTCATCAACATAAAAAGACTAGTACTGGTAGTTTGTCATGTTTTTTAATACTTTTTTCACAAATTCGACTCTGTTAATTATAAAATGTTTCCTTAACCACAATTTAAAACATTGCATTTCAAATACCGTTTACAATTGAAAATGCATTTCATTTGCATATCAGATGCAAAAATATCTAATTACTTAACATTTCGGTATTTATAATTTACATATTTTAATTAGAAAAACCACTATTACAGGTACTTACACTACCTTGTACTCGTAGCTTCGACAACTTGTCTGTGACAAGTCAACAACAAAAAAAATAATAAAAAAACGTATTCCAGAAAAAATCTAATTATGCAATGTTTAAAGGTCTACATATTATTATTATTTTTTAATGGGACAAGCCCGCCACAACTTCCCAAAACCGCTGCAACTCCTATAAGCCAGGATCTACAGTAGATACAACCATGAAAACATCGGAACACTGAAGTCCGGTTCGTGCCAGGGGTATGAATATCTATCTTGGTTCTCGCAACGAAGTGACCAAGAAGATATTAGAAGAGGAGAAGAAAAAAACGATAGTTTTTTACTTCCCTCGGCGTATTAATTTTCGAGACGGAATAAAGGTACATCTATATGTAGATGTCCGTGCGCTCGCTTGTCCACTTATCTCATAAAGAAATATTATGTAAAATCCATTTGTCTATTTATATACAGGATGTTCCTGAAGTCGACGATCAAATGGCACCAGATGATCAGCAAGATTTTGACAGTTATCAGAAAAATATAAAAAATCTAAGTCACGTATCCATGAATACTATAATATTTATAGTATTCAAATTACAATGGCTGACGTGAAATTCACGAAAAATCCATTTAAAATCCAGTAATACTTTGCCCGACCCGGGAAACGAACCCGAGACCCCTTGCCCGGCAATCGCACTTGCGACCACTCTGCCAACGAGGCAGTCAATTTATTTGGACTTATTAAAATTTATTACACCTAAACCTAAAGTGCATCTAAAAACCTCGGTTCCACTAGGTACCATTTGCCACGTGCCATGACATCATCATGTTGCTAAACATGTTGGAAGTCAGCGAGGATCTCTTGTTGAACACACATCGTCTGTCTTTTCATGATTCACTTGCAGCATTCGCCGGCAATATCGTTGATAGAGGAACTAATGTTGTAGATTGTGGATCACATCTCACTAAAGAAGATTTTATTTTCAACACCATTTTTTTATCATCGAATGACTACTCCCGCCTGGGTGAGGCGGGAGGGAGTGTCAGACTCTTACTGACTAAAAACCACCCCGTTCCTTCTCCTGCACGTCGAGTCGGAGCCCCGGTTACCCGTTAGGTTCTCCGTGACTCCGACGGGGAGCCACCCATGCTCGCCGTCCGCAGGCCCGCGCTTACGGTGGCCGGAGATCGTCTCGCGATCCCCGACGCCCGGTGTGTCCTTCGCGATGGCTGGGTTGCGAGGAGGCAGCGCTTCGCTGCCTCACGCGTCCCGCCTCCTCCTTAGCTAGCATGACTGCTTCGCAAAAGGAGGAGACGGCATCCCAGTCCCCCTCGCTCCGCATCATGGCCTGAACTAGGCCCGGACGCGAGAGGTCGCCATCGCATATTCAACACCATGTTGTATGATAAAGTGTTAAAATCTCAGTTGTGATCATAAGTACCTATCCTTCTTTAACGAGTTTTGGGAAAACCAACGCTTGGTAAGTAAGTAAATCATTTATTTGCGTACAATATGGTCATGGTAATTATCATAATGGTATTGTAACTCAGCCGCACTCAACTTGTGGCAGAGTGAAATACTTACTGTAAGGGGGGACAAACATGCGTTAGAGTTGCCCGTCTCTAGCATTTTAAGTACATTTGCCTATTTTCTGTTTCTATTTCGTTTTGTCATTGTAACTAATTAAGTAATCTTTTTTTTATATAAACAAAATACTTTGTACGTTGCGTGTTGTTTTTTGATTGGTAGATTTATTATATTCTTTAAACATGTTTTTGTTTAAAAAACAAAACCACACACCGTCCGTCACTGCGGTACAGCCGCGACGGTTTGCGCCCCGAGCGCACCCCGACATCGAGTCGCGTAGGTACCTATAACTCGCGTTTCGTCCGTTTGTATGAAGTTGGAATACTTCTGTATGATATTATTACCGTGACATGGTGTACATATTTGGTATTCACATTATTACAATAACTCAACCTATTTCGCTAAGATAAAAACATCGCATGCAAAAGTTTGTTATTTTCACAGAAACGAGTAAGCAATTGACATATTATTATCACATTCATAAAATCGCTTACACTGTAAAAATTACATTCATTGAGCCACTTATATAAACAAATCTGCGATGCGAATTCGTAACGCAGAAAATTATGATGCGAATTGCTGCGATGTGAGTTCGTGCGACAACGCGTCTCCCAGGGTGGCCATTCCTTCGACGACCGTCAACCGTACTAAACGTATTTTAAATTGAAAACTAGGTCGTGACATGGATAGTAAAAAGAAGTGTGTAGTTACTTCTGGTTTTGCTTAGGAGATACACGATACTTGCGATACGTAGAGGGACCTCGCACATTTTTGCGATGCGACGTCACATCGCAGCTTTGTGTACGAGCCCTTAAAATCTCCTTGTTGTGAGAGATTTTGTTATAAATACGTACGCACATTGCTAAGCAGTATTTTATTGTAACATAACATAACATCACGCCTTTTATACCGAAGGGGTAGGCAGAGGTGCACATTATGCCACTGTACAATGTAACACCCACTTTTCACTATTTTATGTTACGAGTCCCATGTAATAGGGGGTGAGCCTATTGCCATATACCGGGCGCAATTCCAGACTCCGTGCTACTACTGAGTTTTTTTTTTTAAAAACCCAGTAATACTTTGCCCGACCCGGGAATCGAACCCGAGACCCCTTGCTCGGCAGTCGCACTTGCGACCACTCGGCCAACGAGGCAGTCTATTAAGGCAGCTATTTTATTGTACTTGGCTAGTTTTGGCAAATCACATAATAACAGTTTATTAGCCATAATACCCTAAACAAAATATTCCTCATACGGTAACGGTACCGTATGAGGAATACTTTTTCACGGAATACGGTACTTTAACTCGTCGACCGTCATTTGAACAATGTTAAAGTACGGTGACCGCTTGGTGTTTGACAGTTTAACATTTCCGTGAAAAAGTATGATCTAATGCGAAAACCGTTAAAAGTACATTTTCGGTCAAGAAAAACGAACAAAATTAAGAACAAGATACAATAACAAATTAAGAAGAATTCAAGTATTGTTTTCGATGATTCGATGTTTTCCTGCTCGGTGCATGCGTCATAAAATTTGTTAGGTACAGGCGAAAATATAGATTTTATATCCGACTTTACTTGCGACGAATAAATTTCAAATAAGTCTTATGACCATTTTCACCACCAACCCCTAAACCATCTTTTTTTATGGGATAAGCCGTAAACTAGCATATAGATCACCTTATATTAAGGAATCAGCGACGCCCATGGACACCTGGAACACCAGAGGCGTTACAATTAGTGCTTTACCGGGTTTTGCGATTTGTAATTTGAGGGTTGTTGGGTATTCAGAGATTGGGAAGGCCCCTCCTTCCCAGGGGGGATTGGGCCTCCAATACACTCACAAGACGAAACACAATGCAATTATTGTTTTACACCGGTTTTCTATGAGGCCATGGTATCAATCTGGTCGAGTTGGCCCATTCGTGCAGAATCAGGGTTCGGTTAAATATCAGTTTTTATCCCAAATATCCTACGAAAACGGGAACTACGTTAAACTCCTGAGTTTCTCTATCTTTTAAACTATTGAACTTATTTGAGTGGAATTCGGTACGACGATAGTTTGAGACACGGAAAATGACGCCTGATTGGAAATCAAATTAAGTTTTAATCACTGAAATCTCGCGGCAATGGATACTGTAACCGGGGCTCCGGATCGACGTGCAGGAGAAGGAACGGGGTGGTTTTTAGTCAGTAAGAGTCTGACACTCCCTCCCGCCTCACCCAGGCGGGAGCAGTCATTCAATGATTTTCCCCCCTTAAAAAAAAATACGGGTAAAATCGCTGTGATATTGTTTATTTTTTCTAAATCACGTAAATTAATAACATTTCACAATAAATATAACTGAATTGATTCTGATGAGATTAACCTTGGAGAAGACTAATTAAAAATCAACAACGATTTATCCAGTATTGATTGGGATATTATTTTTGGAAATTTATCATTGGAGGACTCAATTAATCACTTCTATAAAGTTTTATCGGAGATGCGCTCGAAGTATGTCCCAAGCAAACTTATACACCCTAGCACTTATCCGATCTGGTATTCTCCGTCACTTAAGCGGCTCATAAAGGAGAAACATAAGCACCTACGCAGATTTAGGTTATATGGTAGGATATCGGATGGAACGACATTCAGGCTTTTACGCGAAAGGGTGAAAAAGGTTGAGAGTGAATGTTATGCGAGTTATATCGCTTCTACTGAAGCATCTATCGGGAGAAACCCTAAGTCTTTCTGGTCATTTGTAAAGCACAGATCTAAATCTACCTCAATCCCCAGTTATTTTAAACACAAGGATGTATCGATTTCCTCGCCCGAAGAAATTTGCAATGCCTTTAGCTTGCATTTTTATTCCACCTTTCTTGCTCCGACTGGTGTTGATTCCGACGTTACTCCTGAATGTCCTAATTCCATATTGGATACCTTGTCTAATATTGGCGCGATTGAGATAGATGTCGAACGTGTCAAAAAATTATTAACCAATCTTGATTCAAGCAAATCGGCTGGTCCTGATGATTTGTCCCCCCAGTTTTTGATATGCTGTGCAAAAACTATCGCTGTGCCCGTTACTATGCTGTTTGAGAGATCTTTGACTGAATCTGTCGTTCCTCAGATTTGGAAGTCAGCCTATATAACACCAGTGCATAAGAAGGGTTCAAAGAATGAAGTAGCTAACTATAGGCCAATATCCAAACTTTGCATATTGGCAAAGGTTTTTGAGAGAATCGTGTATGATCAGGTTTACGCTGCGGTTAGGAGCTCGCTTAGTCCCACGCAACATGGTTTCCTGAAGGGTCGCTCCACATTATCAAACTTGATCTTACTAAATGACTACTTGACTGACAGTATGGATGGTGGGGCACAGGTTGATGTCATTTATACCGACTATAGCAAAGCCTTCGACAGAATTGACCATAATATCCTTAAAACTAAGCTATATCGTATTGGTATATGCGGTGACTTACTCAGATGGTTTGCATCCTACCTAGAAAACAGGTCTCAATCTGTCGTAGTCAATAACTACATATCTAGCTGGGTCACGATTCCAAGCGGTGTTCCGCAGGGATCTCTAATTGGCCCCCTACTTTTCATCTTATACGTGAATGACATTGACCTCTGCTTCCATAGCTCTAATCTTCTTATTTTTGCCGACGACATGAAGATTTACTCCAAAATAACATCGGTGGAGGACATGCTGGCTCTCCAGGATGACTTAAAGCGCCTGGATGAGTATTGTCAGTTGAATAAACTTGACCTGAATCCCGCAAAATGCTCAGTGATTACTTTTAGTAGAAAGCGGTTCCCGATGATTCATCCATACGAGCTGAAGGGTCGGGTTCTGCAAAGGTGTGACGGAGTGCGAGATCTTGGTGTTTATCATGATGCAAGACTTCAGTTCAATATCCATATTGATCAAATAATAGCTAAGGCTTCGAAAGCGCTCGGTTTTGTCATGAGAATATCTGGGTGTTTTAAACAGGCAAAGACATTCAAGATTTTATACTGCACATTTGTAAGAAGTAGCCTCGAATATGCGTCTCAGATATGGAACCCATATTATAATAATTATATCGATCGAATTGAAAACATCCAGAAGCGGTTTGTAAAATCTTTATGTTATCGCTTGAAAATTGACTATCACAGTGCTGACTATCTAAATCTTTGCAAAAGATTTCACTTGCAACCCCTTGTAAACAGGCGTAAATTGGCGGATTTTTCATTCATGTTAAAAATACTATCTAATGACATTGACTGCCCTAAAATACTGCAAAGACTTCATTTTAATGTTCCCCGTAAGTCATTTAGGTTCAGTGTACCGATATCGATACCTAATTCCTCAACCAACTATCGGAGTAATTCGTATATTGTGCGAGAGAGCAATGATTTCAATAAACTGTGCAAAGAGTTTTCATTCGACCCATTTAACACAAAACTTACTGTGGCACGCAGGCAGCTGAACCTTGATTTCTTTAATTCATAGTGGGTACCTATATGGTACTTAATCATCGGAGTAATTTGTGCATCATTATAGACTGCCTGTGGTTTAACGAGTTTAATAAGTAATTTTAGTACTGTGTTAGCATGTTTCTACTTTCTGTTACTAATCGTGGAAACCAGTAATTGGCTTCTTGTTGCATACCACATTCTATTTAATCAAATTGTATAGCTGTTGGTTTTCCAAATGTATAAATAAAAAAAATAAAAAAAAATAAAAAATCCAAAATTTGCCAGGAGTCATTACTATAAGCGGACGAAGTCGCGGGGAACAGCTGATGAAGTACAAACGAACAACTTGTTATAAAGCTTTTTGGTATAAAGTTATACCAGTTTATAACGTTATTTATTCAGTTTTGTTTTCCTCGTTATGCATAATTTTAATAAATACCGGTTCTATCCATTCGTATGGTCAGTGGATACGTGACCTTGGAAACGAGTGGTTCTGCAAGGAACATGTGCAATTTTATTTTAAATAAGGCTACTTTATCACAGAAAGTGATGATTCTTGGTATCGTGATCGGAGCCACATGTTTAGCCCTGGTTTGTAGATATTCGACAGCTTTTCCTTTTAAACGGTTTTATTCAGCTTGATCGGTATGTTTACTTGAGTGTTTGAGTCTTTAGTAAGTTGAATTTTGTATTGTAACTTTCGTGAGACATACTAAATAAATGATATGTACTCACGTATATATACGACTCGTTTCAAGCCATGCTCATATTCATGAGCCGCATTTCGCGACTGTCACGCTGTTACTGGCTACTCGAGTCTGCCGGCCCAGCACGCCCTCTGCCGTGATTCACGCACACTTTCTTCCCCTCGTGGTATCGGCGACGGCGGCGCGCGTGGCACTGTTGGCACGCTTAACTCGCCCGCCGGCAGCTGCTTTGGTATTATTGGGTTCGAATCCGGGGTCGACGCAAAAACAGTGTTACATACCGCGCTCACTGTGTCACACTCCAGACCCGCAACCTCTAGCATGGCTTGAAACTAGTCGAGTTCCTCGTTAAATTATTACGTGAGTAAGCCGAAAACATAATAATTTAATCTGAATTTTATCCCATTCCTGACGTCTTTCCTAAATTATGATCTTTATCAAAACTCCTTTATGGATAGCAAACGAGGGCTTGATTGCTAGAACAGATTTCATTAAAACTGTTTCACATAAATCATTATGGCAATGTGTTATTAATTGAATTTAATTCTGAAATTTAAACTTTGTATTTTGCTGTACCTGACAGGGTCCATAACTGTGTCCTAGCTTTAAGCCAATGTAACACCTTAAGAAACATTATGGATTGCAAATAAAGATATGAATATACCTCTAATTATACAAGGTGTTGTTTTAAAGCCGCGTCATTTTCTAGGAAATAACTCGGCTATCGATTCTGAGTCCGAATCAATAAAAAAAATGTACTTAATTTTTTTCATTTTTCTGTAAATTACGGAAATCCGTAAGCGTGAACTACACGCCGCGCTCTTGTAACTAGTTTTGTAACGCGGCTTAACACGCACAAACTCAAGCACGTAATTGATATTATTCCTAATTCCATAAAACTCCAATAAGAAACATTGCCGCCGCTTATTCTGAAATACTGTCGAACTTAAACGATTCATTATGCCATCGCGAAGGACACACTGGGCGTCGGGGATCGCGAGACGGTCTCCGTCCACCGTAAGCGCGGGCCTGCGGACGGCGAGCATGGGTAGCCACCCGTCCGACCAGAAACAGACCCGAGCGTACGGCGCGTCGCGTTCCGCGCGCGCCTCTAAGAGCCATCAGACCACCACAGATGGGGCCCAATAGGGCCGATGCCGATTCGGAGTCGCGGAGAACCTAACGGGTAACCGGGGCTCCGGCTCGACGTGCAGGAGAAGGAACGGGGTGGTTTTTAGTCAGTAGGAGTCTGACACTCCCTCCCGCCTCACCCAGGCGGGAGCAGTCATTCGATGATTTTCCCCCCATAAAAAAAAACGATGCATTGTAGCCGTATTTTTAACTATTGGCCCGAAATTTTCTTTTACATTGAACCTTTATGACTTCTGTGACATGCCCCCGAAAAATGCTACGGTTTCAAAACTACACCTTGTAGGTATAAATTGAAGTACTGATATTTGAAAATGTGCACAATGTAGATATCGTGCTTTGATTATATTTCCAGGTATATGTGTGTGTTAAACAATATGGATCAGAACCACCTGGTTCTCTTCCTCTTCCTCCAGAAAACGCTTCTGCATGCACCACCACTGATGGGAAGCCTGGAAAATGTATAGACATTCACTCGTGTCCACAAATCTCAAATCTGTTCAGACCACCTATGTCTGAATGAAATATGGAATTCGCGAAGAATTCTGCGTGAGTAGCATTAACAAATATTGTTAAGGTTTGGGTTGTATAGTGACTCTGAATAATTATGAAGTATGGGAGAGTAATGCTGCGGCACGAATGGGCCGCCTCGACCGGAGTGATACCACGGCTTTACAGAAAACCGACGTGAAACCACACTTGCGTTGTATTTCTTCCCGTTAGTGAGGTTACCGGAGGACAATTACTCCCCTCCCCATACTCCCCAATACCCGAATCCCCAACAAATTCCTATTCCCCAAAAGGCCAGTAATGCACTTGTAACACCTCCACTGTTTCGGGTGTTCATGGGCAGTGCCGATTGTTTCCCATCAGGTGATCCGTCTGCTCGTTTACCGGCTTATTCCATAAAAAACTGAGATTACATGGGATTGAAATTGAATTGACATTGAAAATAGTTTCAAGAGTAAACGCGAAAAGCTCTCTCTCGCTTCTTTGCCCGCGTATTCCAATTTCATCCCAAGGGAGCATTTAATCGGGATAAAAGGTATCTTGTCACCTAAATCAGCCCTCTTATCACCTGACTCAGCCGATACCCCGCCGTCTGTCGTTATACCAAATTTTATCAAAATCTGTTCAGTAGTTTCAGCATGATTGACGGACGCACCCCTCAACTCCTAAACAAAAAAACTTAAACTTTCCCATTAATAATATTAGTGTGATATTTACAGATGTAAGGGCCTGCACAAATACAACGTTTGCTGTAGATCATCGCCGGTTAGTCCAGATGATGATATTATTGACTCCAGAACACGTGATGAGAACAAAGAGTGCCAACCGTATATGACTGCTTATCCACCTGATCCCAGCTCTGGTTGCTGTGGTATCTCAGCTGATGCCGGCAATAAAATCGTAGGAGCAGGTTAGTTTTATTTTATATAACATAATAACATAACATAACATCACGCCTTTTATCCCCGAAGCAGCAGCAGTCGAGCCGGCCCATTCGTGCAGAAGCATGGGCTTTAGCACTGGAGTTTTTTTTTTTAAGGGGGGAAAATCATCGAATGACTGCTCCCGCCTAGGTGAGGCGGGAGGGAGTGTCAGACTCTTACTGACTAAAAACCACCCCGTTCCTTCTCCTGCACGTCGAGCCGGAGCCCCGGTTACCCGTTAGGTTCTCAGCACTGGAGTAATACCACGGCATCATAGAAGAAGGACGTGAAACAACGTTTGCGTTATGTTTCGTCATGTTAGTGAGGTTACCGGAGGCCCAATTACCCTTCCCTTCCCCAATCTCCCCAATTCCTCAATCTTTCCAACTCCCCAATTCCTCAATCCCAAAAATCCTCAAATTTCTAATTCCAATAGGACGGTAACGCCCTTGTCACGCCTCTGCTGTGCCAGATGACCATGGGCGACGCCGATTGCTTACCATCAGGTGATACGCCTGCTCGTCCACCGGTTCATCCCATAAAAAAAATAAGTTTGCAATCGCTAACCCACCTTGAGTATGCGTAGTGATAAATGCTCATGCCTTCTTCGTGTGAGAAGAGGTCATTAGTGCACTTATAGGTAATTAATGTGTTGTGACGATAAAAGTATTGAATTTAAATAGTGGTCATATTTTACAGATGAGCAAGGAACTGGAATAGATCAATATCCGTGGACGGCACTGATAGAATATGAGACAAAACGTGGAGGTCAGATTTGTGGTGGGGTATTAATCAGTGAAAGATATGTCGTCACTGCTGCCCATTGTGTTGCGGGTGCAGTACTGGACATAGGAATACCGTAAGATATTTTTTTATATTATAAGCCGGTATTCGAGCTGACGGATCACCTGATGGTAAGCAATCGGCGCCGCCCATGAACACTCGAAACGCCATCGGAGTTACAAATGCGTTACTGGCGCTTTTTGGGGTTAGGAATTTGAGGACTGGAGATTCGGGAGTTTGGGATTTTTTTTTTTTTTTTAAGGGGGGAAAATCATCGAATGACTGCTCCCGCCTGGGTGAGGCGGAAGGGAGTGTCAGACTCTGACTGACTAAAAACCACCCCGTTCCTTCTCCTGCACGTCGAGCCGGAGCCCCGGTTACCCGTTAGGTTCTCCGCGACTCCGAATCGGCATCGGCCCTATTGGGCCCCATCTGTGGTGGTCTGATGGCTCTTTGAGGCGCGCGCGGAACGCGACGCGCCGTACGCTCGGGTCTGTTTCTGGTCGGACGGGGAGCCACCCATGCTCGCCGTCCGCAGGCCCGCGCTTGCGGTGGCCGGAGATCGTCTCGCGATCCCCGACGCCCGGTGTGTCCTTCGCGATGGCTGGGTTGCGAGGAGGCAGCGCTTCGCTGCCTCACGCGTCCCGCCTCCTCCTTAGCTAGCATGACTGCTTCGCAAAAGGAGGAGACGGCATCCCAATCCCTCTCGCTCCGCATCATGGCCTGCACTAGGCCCGGACGCGAGAGGTCGCCATCGCCGATCACTTCCCTGAGGGCACGGCGGTGCTCAGCCCACGCAGGGCATTCTCCCACTGTGTGTTCCACCGTGTCCTCAGGGCGGTCCTCGCAGTGATGACACCCGGGCGTTTCCTCCCGCCCCATCAGACATAGGTACCTCCCGAAACTTCCATGTCCGGTGAGGACCTGCGTCAGGCGGTAGGTGAGGACGCCGTAGCGTCTCTCAAGCCACTCCTCAAAGAGGGGACTTACCGCTGCAATGGCAGCGAGCCCAGGGAGTTTGGGATAGAGAGTAATTCGACGTATAGTGACTTCACTTACAACAAGCAAGATTTGTTTCACGTCGGTTTTCTGAGGCCGTGACATCACTCCGGTCATGCCGACCTATTTCTGCCGAAGCATGGCTCTTCTACACTTGATGTAATGAAACATTTTTCAGAAAGGTTATCCGTCTGGGAGAGTACAACATAACCAACAAAGGTCCTGATTGCAAACTAGCAGAAGGAGGTGGGCTGGACTGTACTGAAGGTGTAACTAGAATAAAAATCGAGAAAATTATTCCTCATCCACAGTACGAATTCTTGGATAACGTGAAATGGAATGATATTGCCCTGATTAGGTTGAAGGAGATGGCACCTTACTCAGGTTTGTATGTTTTATTAATAATAAATTCTCAGGGTCCACTCAACAACTAGCGTATGCGCCGCGAATGTGCCACTCGCCCGCTGGCCGCTGCGCGCGTGCAATCACGGTATTAGGGTAGATGACTAATTTTTATTTTTATTTCAAACGTCTGGTAGAATATTTAAAAACATTAGACACGTATATTTTTTTTACGGAACCGAAAAGTTTCGGAGTTTCGAACATATATTGATTTGAAATGTCGCGTGACGTCACTTCTATTTACATTTTATACGTAGAAATAACGTTTTAGCCCCCACTCCTAAACTTTGATTATTCTTTATATCTAAGTATCATTTTATTATACAACAAAATTAAAATATACGTGACTAATATTTTTTCATTACCTAACCGACGGACTAATTACGTTTTTAATTTTCATACCCTGTCATCATCCCTATTATAAATGCACGCGCGCAGCTCGCGGACGGTTTCCAAACGGCTAGCGAGCTGCGCATTTGCATTTGCATGGAGCATTCGCCAGACTGATGTGAACATACCCTTAGGTATATTGAACTTCCAAAAATATCATCTCGTACAGAGGAAGTATGAGCATTAATTACCACGCTTGCTCAAAGCGGATTGATGATTTCAACCTTACAATTTGAAATTCTTAGTCCAAGTAGTTTCCTTCTGATGTTTTCTTTCGCCATAGCATGATCTGAAAGGTTAAGCAAAGGTACAATTCTTTTCATTTTATTCTGTTACTTATCGTGGTACATACATTGTCATTGTCAATATACTCATCACAACGTAACTACCTTTTTAAAGGGGGTAGTTATCAAATTTATAATGATCAAAATAGGTAGGGCGATCTTTCAGTACAACTTGCGGTGGCAAGCAAGTTTGCGGTTCGGCTGTTGGAAAATAGTTACCATAGGTTTGTTTTTTCTTGGGGGAAAATCATTCAATGTCTTCTCCCGCCCGTGTGAGGAGAGAGAGAGTGTTAGAATCTTACTGACTAAAAACTAACCCAGTTCCTACTCCTGCTTTGAGCCAGGGACTCGGTAACCAGCAAGGTCATAGCTATACTACCGAATTCTGTAACTACTTAAATTGAGATTCACGAATAATTTTTTTTTCTAGATTTCATTCGGCCCATCTGTATGCCAACGAAGTACATAAATTTATCAAAAAATAGAAACGATTTCTTTTCTATGATCGTTGTTGGATGGGGTGCAACTGAAAATAAAACGTTTAGTGACGTCAAACTTGAAGTGAAGGTACCATATATACCATTAGATGTAAGTTGAGTATCAAAACTATTAATGATTTTTATTAAACGGATTTACTTAGCGTACCTAGTTCTTTTTTTGGTCTAAGTAATTTTTAAATTTACCCCCTGTTGCCTGTCAAAGTCAAAGTCAAAATCATTTATTTCAATTAGGCCAGAATGGCACTTTTGAACGTCAAAAAAATTTATTAAAAGTGAAGCTATTTGCTCATTCCAAGGTGTAGATTCCTATGGAGAAGAACGAGCAAGAAACTCCATAGGTTACTCTTTTTCAATCAGGTTCACAATACAATTTACTAGTTACATAGTTTTGCTGTTTGGATTGTGCGAGAACAATGTAACACTAAAATCCAGTCAAACCCTGTTAGGCTATTTTGTAACAGTGCATTGGAACTTTTAAAGTGAGTGAGTAATTTCACGGTGTATAAACAGACAACGCACAGCTGAACCTAGGAAGCTAGGAAGCTGAAACTTGGCAAATATGTTCCTTGAGGAGTGTAGGGTAGCCCTAAGGGAGGGTTCTCCTAAATTCAAAAGGGGACAGTAAAAAAGGACATTCAACTTTTTGTGCGTAAGAAGTCACGAAAGCAAGTCTAATTTATTTATTTTCTATTTCAGCGATGCGAATAATATTTACGAATCTAAAAAACTAATAAAACTATGGGAGAAGCAAATTTGTGCTGGTGGTGAGAACGGCGTAGATACGTGCAAAGGTGATTCTGGGGGACCATTAATGTACGAAAATGGCGGCGAATATTTCGAACTTGCCGGCGTCGTCAGCTTTGGAAACGTAAAATGTGGAATAGGTGTACCAGGAATATACAGTAACATCTACCAATATAAAGATTGGATTGAAAGCGTAATTGTTCCTTAATAATTGTTGTTTTTTTTTGTATGTTTATAAAAATTTGTACTAAAAACATCGAGCAAAGGGCGGTCATCCAAGTACTTAAATTAATATCAAGGACAGGTTTTGAAGTCTTTTCCTGTTACTGCATGAAGTCTGTTCGTCATTAGAATGATGTAAACATAGACATAACATCACGCCTTTTATCCCCTACGGGATTTTTTTTTTTTAAGGGGGGTAACCACCCCGTTCCTTCTCCTGCACGTCGAGCCGGAGCCCCGGTTACCCGTTAGGTTCTCCGCGACTCCCCTACGGGATAGGTAGAGGTGCACATTACGGCACTTACTGCCACTGTACCTCTACAATGTAGCACCCACTTTTATGTTATGAGTCCCATGTAATAAGGGGTGAATTGCCATATAAATAATAATAAATAATAAAATAAAAAGCCTTTTATTTCCTTCAGAAAATGTACACTTACAATACCAATTGATTTTTTTCACTTATTTCGTAACAAAAGTTTTAATTACATATACAGATAAAAGTTAAATAAGTTTATAAGTTAATGTTTTTCCAGTTTTGTATGTACGATTTTTGTATGTTATACTAGGTATGTTCTTCTGTAGGAACCCCTCTGCAGGTAAAGGCCTCCTCCAAATTTAGCCAGTTTTCTCTGACTTGCGCTATTTGCATCCAGTTTGGTCCCGCTGTGCTTTTTATTTCATCCTCCCATCTATTGTATGGTCTCCCTTTATTTCTTTTGCCCACTGGCCCCCTCCATTCTAACAGTTTTCTTGTCCACCTGTGATCTTGCAGGCGTGCTATGTGTCCGGCCCACTTCCATTTTAACGCCAGAGCTTGTGCTAAACCGTCTGTTGCTTTTGTAATATTACGTATTTTTGTATGTCTTATTTTGTTTATTCTCTTAATGTTAAGCATACTCCTCTCCATTCCTCGTTGGCACATTGTAATTTTTTCTTTGACGTTTTTGTTGAACTTCCATGTCTGACAAGCATAGGTTAGGCATGGTATAAGGCAGGAATTCATGACCTTTGTCTTCAATTTGATTGGCATGTTAGTCTTAAATATTTCTTTAAAGCTCCAGTACTTATTCCATGTCAACTGGGCTGTGCGTTCAATCTCCTGGTAGTTGTTTTGTCTGTCGAAGCTTATTTGTTTGCCTAGTTAAATGTATTTTTCCGTATATGGGAGAGGCACGCTATCGACATAAATTGGTATCTTGGTGTTATTGGTCATTACCATAGTTATAGAGAGGTTCATTTCTAGCCCAGCGAGCATGCTCGCTTGGTTTAGTGACTCCACCATATGCTGTAGTTCTTTTCCTGTCTCTGACATCAGTACCAAGTCGTCGGCGAAACATAGATGGCTTAAGTGCTTTGATTTTACTTTTATACCACATGTATTCCAGTTAAGTTTGTTTATTACCGACTCTAATGTGGCTATAAATAGTATAGGGGACAGTGGGTCGCCCTGTCTCACGCCTCTCTTTATAGGAAACCAAGAACCCGCTGTTTCTAGTTTAACTCTGCTTTTGCTCTTCTTGTATATGCTTTTGATCACTCTTATGTATTCGTTTTCTACATTCTGTGTTGCTAGAGTTTCCCAGATATAGTTGTGTGACACCGAATCGAATGCTTTTTTGTAGTCGATATAGGCCAAGTATAGTGGTCTACTTCTCTCTTGGTATTTCTCGATGAGAAGTTCGAGTGTGTGGATGTGGTCGATGGTCGAGAAGCCTTTTCTGAATCCTGCCTGTTCGACGGGTTGTCTTGTTTCCAATGTAGAGCTAATTTTTTTTGTAAGAATTGTAGAAAATACCTTGTATGTACTTGGCAGCAGACTTATTGGTCTGTAGTTCCCTATATCATTCGGATTTCCTTTTTTGTATAAAAGAATTATGTTGGATTCAGATCATTGCGTGGGTGTCTCACCAGATTCGAGGATAGAGTTGAATAAATTTGTAAAAGGTGTGGCTAGTGTTAGAGCGGCTATCTTTAAGGTCTCGTTTGCCAGGTTATCCGAGCCCGGGCTTTCGTCTAGTTTTAGTTTATTCAATGCCTCAATGACGTCGTTATCAGTAATTTGGAGTCTATTCCGTACACTGCCGTCACTGTTGTAATTTAGGTTCTCGTGGCTAGTGTCTTCTGGTCCTTTTGTGCTGTAGAGATCTCTGTAGAACTCTGTCGCTATACTGATGATGTCGCCACGATTGTTTTTGACCAATTCCCCTCGTTTTAGCTCTTCTATCCAGGTTTTATTTGGTTTCAGCTCCTTATATGCCTTTTTCGTGATTCCAGTTTGGCGTAGATATTTTTCAATAGTTTTGTATCTGTTGTTGGCGTAATCTTTGTTTACAAGCTTATAAAGTGCTGAGATTTCGTTTTTTGTTGCTCTGGTTTTATTCGGACTTTTTTGCAGGTCTTGCCTTCTTTTAAAAAGTTTTAATGTACACAAAACACCGTTAATTAGTTCGCAGCGCTACACATCGACACTAGTATGACTACACAATATACATGTGTGGGTAATTTCATATTAATAGATATGTATAGAAAAATTCGTCTATCACACACATCTTGGTATTTAAATATCATTTTTGTGTCGGTATACGTAATTATTTAGTAAATAAGTTTAAATAAAAACGAGGGTAAAGATAAAAATAACTTATAACAAACTTTGAATAAATCGAAATCAAATAATGAGCAATCGAGCTATACAATACCCATATAAATATAGTGTTTTCTCATCGTATATTTATGTTACTGAATGGTATACAATATTTCGATGATCTCATTCACAGCGCGTTTGGCGTAATGGTTATCACCTCCAGTAAAGTGCCGCCGGATCGATTCCAGCATTCACAAGTTGTTTCAAGAATTCATTAATCAAATATTTAAAATTTGAAACAATGTTTTAATCTTTTCTTTTTTTATTATCCTATTGTTCTAAATCTTCTTATGTTAATTTTAAAAGTATAAACTTTATCGCATGATATTTCCCAATTCGACTATAAGGTTTATTGGCATATTGATTAATTATTATTTAAAGAACTTTAAGAACTTAACTGTGGTATGATAATTAATTATTATAAATATTGAATATAAAACCACTTATTTGTATAATAAATAAATTAATTGTAATAAAAGATAGTATTGTTTTATTTACCGACTTATCTGCTTCTTTTATAGCCTGATCTAATATTTCAAAACACAAAAAAAAAATAATAAGAAAAACTACATAGTAAAGTAAAAAAAGAATCTTTCAGCTGGAATAGAACTCACATCATCATTGATCATTGAAAGATGATATAAGCGTGCTCATTAACCAGTCGACCACGAACACTACGTTAATACCCGTCAAAATGTCGGGTCATATCAATGATTGTAAATAGTTTTAACCTTACCCGTGAATTAAATTATAAAAATACATATACCGACACAAGAATGAAAATACCAATGTGAATGTGGTGGACGAATATTTTTATACACAGTAATATGAAATTACCCACACATGTTCACTGTGTAAAAGATAGTAGTGTCGATGTGTGGCGCCGCTAACTAATTAGCGGTGTTTTGTGTACGCTCTGAAAATATTTTGTGGATTTTCTTTGGGTTTTGTGTTGCTCGGGCGGCATGTAAACTTGAGGTGATGATTTTTATTAGGTTGTCCTAATACTTCTGGACTGGGACTCTAGTGGCGGCGAACATTTGTTCCTTCGATATGTAAAAGTTTAGGTTTTCTTTGAACTTGGAGATTTCTTCTTCATTTTTTATTATACTCTGTTGACAGTTAGTAAACTTTGTTCTACTTTTTTTGAAAAATGTTTATTGTGATATTGAAGCTCTTACTGGCCTGTGATCCGAGGTAGTTAATGTTCAGTACTTCTATATTTTTGAACAATCGTGGTCGGTTTGATAGCATAAAGTAAATTTCGTTTTTGTTCGCTCCATCCGGTGATCGCCAGGTCCATTTATGTTTTGGTTTTTTCTTGAAGAAGGTGTTCAAAATTGACAGTTTGTTTTCACTGGCAAAATCGATTAATCTTTGTCCTCTCTCGTTTCTAGTTCCATATCCGTGTGCTTTCATGATTAAATGTTCCTCTTTTTTTGGTATCCCAATTTTAGCATTTAGGTCACCCATCAGTATGAAGTCTTTATGTGTAAGTTCCAGTGCTCTATTTACTGTCGCATAAAAGTCGTCTATCTCATTCTCGTTTGCTTGTGCGGTAGGTGCGTAAACTTGAATGATGGATAATCTAGTACTCTCAAATTTCAGGTTTAATATGGCTACTCTTTGAGAAATGCCAAGGTAGCTTTCTATATTATTTTTAAGGTGTTTTTTAACTATAAAACCTACTCCATGTCTTCCAGGCGTGTGATCTATGTAGCAGAAAATGAAGTTTTCGTACTCTTCGATCTTGTTTCCAGTCATTCTTGTTTCTGCTAAACCTAAAACGTCGTATTTAATTTCTTTGAAAGCTTCATTTAATTCTATCAAACGTTCATATGATGAAAGCGTTCTAACGTTGTATGTCAGAACATATAACGCTTTTTGTGGGGTTTCAGTTTTTGGAGGGTAGTTTGGAGGGTTTTGGTCATGATCTTCCTCGGTGACCAGCCGGCTTGGAAGATGTGTTTGGTTCTCTGATAATGGTTGTTGTATGTTGACGTTCCGAGAGGGGGGCGGTAGTTGCTATATATTAACTTTGTTATTTTGCTGTGGATCTGATGAGTTGTTCGTGTTCCTGTTGACCAGGTAATTCAGCATGCCCGGTTTTAAAATGCCTTCCGATAGGCTCGAAGTTCTTCTTATTTGCGTTTGAGATTTGTTTTTCTTATTAGCCTGTGTATTTGATTCTACTCCTTTAGTAGTTTTGTTTTCAGGTGAAGTTGAAAGCATTCTTTTGTTATTTACAGCTGTTTTGTTTTTTCCACTTATGACAAGCTTATCGTATTTTATTTTTACAATGTTTCCCTTATCCCTTTCGATTCTTACTTGTTCTTGAAGCTCCGAAGAAGAAGAAGGAGTCTGGAAATGTGCCCGGTATATGGCAATAGGCTCACCCCCTATTACATGGGACTCATAACAACTAGTGAAAAGTGGGTGTTACATTGTACTATGGTAGAATGTGCACCTCTGCCTACCCCTTCGGGGATAAAAGGCGTGATGTTATGTATGTATGTTTATTTTTGTGCCAAGCGTACAAAAAGTGACAATTATTGGTCAAGGTCTTTCACCCTTCTTGCCTATTCTTCTGACTTCTTGAATATCCCTGCGATCGAATTCTTGAGAAAAATGTTCTTTGATAAAGTTCACTATGATATTTTCGAGGTTAAAATATGATGTTTCCACTTCTTTTATTCCGAAAAAGACGATGTTGTTTTTTCTTGCTTGTTTTTCCAGAAAATACAGTCGCTTTCCTTGGTTTTCATATTTTTCTTTTAGATCTTCGTATTTTTCATTGAATAGTTTAAACTTGTCTTCCAGTATGCTGTTTATATTTTGAGTAACTTTTTCCGTCACTTTATCTCCACTTTTTTCTATTGCGGTTTTCTGTTCATCCAAATCTTTTCGAATTTTTCTAAGCTAGTGTATAATTTCCTTCATCTCTTAGCTCGTTTTATTTAGTGCTCAGCAATTATTCAAGTGATTGTTCTGGTTAAGCTAGCGCCCTCTTGTGTTTCTGTGTCGTATTACTACGGTTATTGGATCATTCGAAAATGGTTCTGACTTGTATTAGTGATACGTGTAGATTTCCACAGATGTCACTAGTGTCTTCGTTGGTATCTCTACTCACTTGACAGATCGACCATAGATCGAACATGGTTCCTACTTGTGTTAGTAGTACGAGTATAATTCCACAGATGTCGCTAGTATGTTAGTATAATTTTGACACTTTCTTGGCGGATCGAGCATAGGTTTTTTTTTTTTTTAAATAATTTATTCAGTGAACTTATTACAAATTGTGTCCTTAAAAACTAAACTCGCCAAACTGTAACGTTTGATGGCGAGAGGCGCTCTTTGTACAGTTTAATACAGAACAGTGAATTTAGTAACTCTTACATAGTTTTTTCTTTAGCATTTAAATATCCCATCACATATAATATCCCTTATTACTTACTTCGACATAGTTTATACCTAATATAAAACAATCTTTATGAAAATAATAATAAAAAAAAACAAACAAACAAAACATAACAATGTTATTTCTTATTAATACTCTAACATAAATCTTTTTAATTTTAACTTTAGGAATCCTTTCGTAAACTTTTTTCCTTCTTCTCTCAGTAAATCTATTCTATTAAATACATTAGGAACTAAGTATTCAGATGTTCTTTTGCCATAATAGTTTTTTATTTCTGGTAATATTAGTTTATTCTCTCTAACCCTACGTGTGTTGTACTTGTTCTTTACATTAATTTTAAACTCGTCACTATAATAATATTGCAAACCAACCAAATAATCTACTTTTTTATCTATGGTAGGTATAAGATGGTATAAGATGGTTCGGGCTTGTGTTGGTGATTAGTGATACCGGTAGATTTCCAAAGATGTCGCTAGTTTCTTTGAACAGATGCACCCCCACTTCTTGACTTCTAATTTGTGCAAGTCATCCCGGTATCGATCAAGTAGGGTTATTAATATCACTATTATATTAGAAAACCGATTTCCAGAATTATGAAAGTTCGCGATTTACTTCAGTTCTAGTTAGTCCTTCACTTCAAGTTGTCCAAACTATGGGAGATCTAACTGTATAAACACGAACCACGGATAGCTCGCAATTTTCACTGTTTATAGAGTTTTCACACAATGTAAGACGTTGTAGCCGCACCGCACGACTACATACCTACCAGTTACCTGTACCTCGCCTCAAAGACTTCACATACCTACTCCACGGCAAGAAGATTTTCACCACACTCGACCTGAATCGTGCATACCAACAATTACCCGTGTACGAACCCGACGTCGAGAAAACAGCCATAACAACCCCGTTTGGCTTGTTCGAGTTTCCCCGAATGTGTCCAGGCTTAAAAAACGCGGGACAGACATTCCAACGGTTCATACATCAAGTACTCAACGGGTTAGACTTCGCATTTCCATTTATTGATGACGTAATCATCGCGTCAGAAAACAACGCCCGCCACATTGAAGATTTACAAGAAGTACTACGAAGATTAAATGACTACGGTATCACTATAAACCCGTCAAAATGCGTCTTCGGTCAAGAAAACGTCAAGTTCCTAGGATATCAAGTGTCGAGCGAAGGAATCGAACCTCCACTTGAAAAGGTCAGCGCTATCACTGCTTACCCCAAACCCGAAACAATAGCGGACCTACGTCGATTTCTCGGCATGGTGTACTTTTACCGTGACAGCATACGCAACGCTGCCCACATACAAGCGCCGCTAAACGCATTTCTACATAACTCCAAGAAACGCGACAAAACAAAAATCGAGTGGAACAATGAAGCACTTCAAGCGTTCGAGTTGTGTAAAGCTAGCATACAAAATGCAGCTTTACTCGCTCACCCATCCTCCTCACCAACTCAACCAATATCACTCATGTGTGACGCATCGAACACCTGTGCTGGAGCTGTCCTACAACAACTTATAAACAACAAGTGGGTTCCCCTCGGCTATTTCTCGAAGAAATTCTCAGAAACACAACAACGTTATAGTACCTTCGATCGAGAATTATTATCAATATACCTATATGGCTATCAAACATTTTAGAAAAATGTTCGAAGGAAGAGAACTCATTGTTTACACCGATCACAAGCCACTTACCTACGCAATACGCAAGCCGCCGTCGGACAACGACACACAACGACGCACTCGTCAGCTGTTGTTTATAAGCGAGTTCACGACCGACCTACGTCACGTGACCGGAGCGAACAACGTAGTCGCCGACGCACTGTCACGCGTTGAAACGATCGACTTACCATCGCCGATAGACTACGATTAACTATCGCAAGCACAAGAAAAGGACAGCAATATTCTCAAATTATCTAAACAAACAAATATTCAACTCAAGAATATCGCCATACCTACTTCAAACAAGCTGATTTACTGCGAAGTATCGACGCCTCACATCCGCCCATACCTACCAGTTGACTTTCGTCGCATCGCATTCAACGCCGTGCACAATACAAGTCATCCTGGTATTCGAACTACACGCAAACTAATGCAGCAACGATACTTCTGGCCGTCTATGAACACCGAGATTGGCGAGTGGGCAAAGTCATGCATCGAGTGTCAACAATCAAAGGTACATCGACATACGCACAGTGACGTCACATCATTCCCACCGAGCGAGCGTTTCGAACACGTACACATTGACATCGTCGGACCTCTGCCTACATCTTCGAGCGGACATCGATACCTACTCACTATGATCGACCGCTGCACCCGCTGGGCAGAAGCCGTCCCTCTGCGAGAGGTATCAGCCGAAGTCGTCGCAAGAAAGCTGTATGAAGCATGGATATCACGCTTTGGTTGTCCTATCAAAATCACGACTGATCAAGGACGACAGTTCGAGAGCAGCTTATTTAAAAATCTCGCTCAGCTACTGGGAATAGAAAGAACTCGTACTACTGCCTACCACCCGCAGAGTAACGGGATCGTAGAACGCTGGCATCGTACATTGAAAGCCGCACTCATGACTCGACTCGCCGACAATAACAAATGGTTGATCGAGTTACCTACCGTGCTACTGGGACTACGAGCCGCTACGCGCACCGACACTAACACTAGTGCCGCTCAACTTACCTACGGACAAGAACTACGGCTACCCGGCGATTTCATATCGCCATCGCCTACCTACACGAAGATGGATAACGACTATGTGGCCGACTTGCATCGTGTTATCACAAGCTTAACGCCCGCTTATCAGTCGCATACTAATCGACTGAATATCTTCGTGCACAAAGAAGACGCAGTTCGCAAACCGCTGCAACGTCCGTACAAGGGTCCGTACCTAGTCACCAGCAGAAGCAACAAGTACTTCACGTTACAAACACCTAGAGGTACTACCAACGTGTCTATCGAGCGTCTGAAGCCTGCCTACGTCATTAATTACGATAACTCAGACAACTGTGCAACGCCACCAGAGGCTATCCAGGATCAACCCAGTCAACCTCCGTCGAGCATCAGCGATGTACGAAGAACGCGAACAGGAAGAATCGTCAAGACCCCAGTACGCTTCGCTCGGGGGGAGTACTGTAGCCGCACCGCACGACTACATACCTACCAGTTACCTGTACCACCGAATACCTTACCATATACCTTCCACAATACCTTTACCAAAGTTTTAGACTTACTCCGTTTTAGAAACAAGAAACCAATTGTCTTGAAAAAGACAGTTTACGACTCTATCGCATAGAAACAATAATAATCACTGCGGCAACAGCGTTATCACACCGTGCCGCGAGCGATCGCTTCGAAAGAAGCGGTTTGGTCAAGCAAGCAGCCAAGCCGCCAAGCAGCGCAAGCGGAGCCGGAGCCGGAGCACTTGCATTCGTCGTATCTTCATTGGTTCATCTGTAGGTAGTCTTCAGTCTTCACTCGACGCCGGCGCTCGGAGAAATGCGCGCGCTCGCGCCGCGCGGTCATACTTATACGGAAGGAACCGATAGTGCCGTGTGCAAAGCGGCGCCCCGCACCCCGCGCGCCCCGCGCACGCCGGCGCGCCGCTATTGGTCGAAACTATCACCTAACTATATCTGATATTGTCTAATTGTAAATATGTAAATAGAAATATAAGTAGCGTAGTTTGGTGAATTAAATCATTCTAGTCCACACCTCTCATCGGAGTTTCACTACTACTAGAAGAAAAGAAGAAACCTCCTCTAGGACACTAGGCTCTCCTACCTAGCTCCTAAAACGTTATCCACAATAAATGTTGTAAGTCACTTAATTGTTTCTCCACTTTTGTCCTTTCCACGTCGTAAGTTCACTTATTTTTTACTTCCCCCGGAACACTTGCCAAGAGTGGACGCGTTTTATGTTTATTTGTCGAAATTGCTTTTAAATAAAACAAAGTGCTTTTTTACAATGTACTCTGAGTAAATAAGTTTAAAGATCATAGTTAATATTTACTACTTACAACACATCTGCCGACAAGCCATGTCTACGTGAGTGAAAGGGACGGTGTCCATAATTGCTGTCCTGTTCCAACTGCGCTGTCGCCGGGCTACCTGCGCCCCTTACCTGCCAACCCGACCAAGCGTTTATCAACTTGAACCTTACCACCAGTTAATTACGGTCGATATATATATATTTTTTTTCTGCCATCATGTCACAAACGCGGAAGAGCCCAGCTACAATACCAAGTACACTTGCACCTGTGACTAGCGTGAAGTTATCTCAAGCGGCTTCTGACACGGATATCCCATATACTATGAGTGACGAAGAAGTCCGCAATGTAAATTTATCTTTACGGTATAAGCGCCCTCGTTCAGATTCTTCTCCCGTGAAAAATCAGTTTGAAGACTTTAAAGATGAAATTTTGCTAATGCTTACTACGTGGAAACAGGACCAAGAGATACAAATTTCGAAATTTATGAGTGAACAAAAAGCATCTGTGTCAAAATTAATGTCGGAAATTACGGAGCTACGACTGCAAAATATTAAAATACAAAAGTCTAATACAGAAATTGAAAAGTCTATTATTTTTATTAGCGGACAATATGAGGACGTTCAAAAACAGGTTAATACGCTCTTAAAGGACACACAACAATTCGGAAATAATTTGCAAATACTTGAATCAAAAACGCAGGACCTCCAACAATTTTCTCGCTCATCCGCTATCGAAATCCGGAATGTCACGCAAAACGAGGGTGAGTCATCGGCAGTTTTAACGGAGATGGTTACGAAAGTTGGTTCGGTCTTCGGTATGGCAATTAACAAAGGGCATATTCGGGATATTTACCGATTGCCAGGCAAACCTGGAAAAAATAAACCCATTGTCACCGAGTTTTCTAATGTTCAAACAAAACAGCAACTACTTACTCTTGCAAAAGATTTTAACAGAAAGCACTCTAAGGAAGACCGCCTAAATTCCAGGACTAGCGGGTGATCCTCGTCCTATCTATGTCGCGGATTACCTTCCCCTAACTTCAAGAAAACTCTTCTTTGCGACCCGGGAATTCGCCAACATTATTCGTCATACAGATATTTCGACAGATGGCGGGGCAGCCTTTCACGTGTGGCTAGCACGTTACTTGGGCCCCCAACTATCCGCGGTCGGCCAGCGGTGAACCGTGCCTCGGATCCCGCTACCCTCCGTGACTGGCCACCCGATGCCACTACACCAGCGCGCGTCAGAACTGTTAGTCTGCATTGGAACACCCACTTCGACCCATCCCGTCAATCGGCGTCACCGAGCATCGTGGCGGAACACGGCTAGGCCGCTTGGCGACACGTTTTTGCTCGGTGGGTGGTCATAAGGCCGTCGGCCGAAGCCTACCACCATGGTGTCACCCGATTCGCACCACCCAGAGGCCACGTGTAGGGATGATTTTAAAATAAGGGTACTCTCCTACGGACGGGAGTGACTCAGCCTCCTAATTTGTGAACCGATTTCCAAAATTCTTGTTTTGTTTCAAAGGGTATACTCCCGAAATGGTTCCATTTCCATGCGGTCAGGATCTGATGATGGTATCCTAGGGAAATCGAGAGGAACTTTCGAAAATTAAGGGTAAAAGGGGTAAGAAATGAGTCTATTATGTTTTTAAATTAAAATTTTTAAACACTACAATTTGATAAGGGTCTGTCTAAGTCGACCTGATGATGGAGCCAACAGACAGTCGAGAGAACTCCTCAGCGGTTTATATTAACTACCGTGTGTTTGGGCTTGATTAATTTGTATTGATGAGGACTTTACACCTAGATAAAGTGGGACTGTCATTAAGGGTCTGATGATGAAGAAGTGTAGTTGTTAAGGGAACTGCTCAACAGTATACAGTAACTACCTTGTGTTTGGGCTTGATTAATTTGTATTGATAAGAACTTTGCACCTATGGAGATTATAAGTGACAAAACGGATCTATGTAGCTTTACACTGAAATTATAATAACAAAATGTTTAAAAACCAAAGAGCATGTGCTTTTTGCTCTTGCTTATGCTTATGCACAGCATATGCTTTGTACATGCTTGTGCGCGCGTGCGTGTGTGTGTGTGTGTGTGTGTGTGTGTGTGTGTGTGTGTGTGTGTGTGTGTACATTGTATATTATACAATAGGTAAACAATCAAATAGTGTGTTCAGATCAATGAAATTGTAAGCATATTTTATTTAAGAATAACTAACTATTAAGTTCTTCCTCGTTCTTTTCCATTTGAATCTACACTTTGGAACGAGCAACGAGCATCACTGAGACTGACGGACAATTCAATTAAAACGTTCCAAAAGTGCCTAATTGTGGTTTAATTGAAATAAATGCTTTCACTTTGGCTTTTGTGTTTTTATCAGTACCTAAACCTCACAAATCATATTATTATAAAAGGATCCATTGTGATATTGTTTTGTCTATTTCATTCATAATCTAATTCATAATAGTTAACCTTAGACTCAAGTGTCAAGGAGAGCCATACTTCGGGCCAGCTCGACCGGAGTGATACAAAGGAAGAGCAGAAAACCGACGTGAAACAATGCTTGCATTGTGTGAGTGAGGTTATTGGAGGCCCAATTATCCCCGCCCCCCAACATCAAATTCCTAATTTTCGAAAGGCCGGTAACGCATCTGGTATTTTGGGTGTCCATGGGCGACGCTGATTGCTTAAAACATCAGGTGATTCGTACGGTCGTTTACCGGCTTATACCATAAAAAAAATAAACTTCATAATCATTTAAAAAGCAAAAAACCAAAGAAAAGGAAGTTCAGGAATAAACACCTTATTCCTTGTATCAATAAAGAATAAAGAAAAAATAAAAACTACAAAGGTATATAAAATGGGTTCCATTGCGTTTTAATTTATTTGAAAACGAACAATAGTATACGTTGTCTAAATATTACACATTTATTTATTTATTTGGGTGTCAGTCAACGACTGTTTACACATCATATTACAACAAATCGGTTTACAATATACATTTGCCAAAGTAACAATCAATTAAAGAAAATAGTTTTTAGCCCAAATTTAAATTATTATACACAAATACAAATTTCCTATAAACAAACACCTGTTTAAGGTAAACTTATAATTGAAACAAACAGAAGAAACAATTAATATTATGACAACGTTCATGATCAATTAAAAAAAACACATAATGATGACAGGGTATGAAAATTATAATTTTAATTAGTCCGTAAGTTAGGTAATAAATAAATATTAGACACGTATTTTTTTATTTTGTCGTTTAATAAAACAATACTTAGATAAAACGAATCAAAGTGTAAATCATACGCTATTTTAATGTCTGTCTGGTAGATTTTTATAAATCATTAGACACGTATTTTATATTTTCTTACAAAAACGAATACTTTTGACGTCATTGATTTAAAATGTCGCGTGACATCACTTCTATGTACATTTTATATAAGTAGAAATGACGTTTTAGCTCCCACTCCTAAACTTTGATTCGTTTTGTCTCATATTTTTTATTTACCTAGCTTACGGACTAATTAGATTTTTAATTTTCATACCCTGTCATCATCTCAATTGTTTGACGAGGTAACTAGACCAATTTCAAGCCTTACTAGGGGCTCATATTAGCTTCGTCAAACAGTTACGTGATTCAGCCGTTAAACATAAAAATCTTTCCAAAAGTGTTAAATACTTTTACTTTGACTGAACAGTTGGTGCGGTGACTGTCGCGGGTTCGATTCCCGCAACTCTTTTTGTGATCCTAAAATTCTTGTTTCAGGTCTGGGTGTCATGTGTATGTGAACTTATATGTTTGTAAAGGCACCCACGACACAGGAAAATATCCTAGTGTGGGGGCAAAGCTTTATAAAAAAAAACTATGATTTTGATTCTGAATATGATATGAATGAATATAATATAGAAAAAGAAACATTCTATTCGATCTCAAGGTAACTTGGAAGAATTTAAGTTTCTAGTTAAAGACATGTAGCTCTGCATTCTTGCTTCGTCAAAAAATTGTTTCTATTTGCTTGACATCCACCGTAAGTGAAGGAGACGCAGTCTTTACTAGTTACATTATAAGCATACCTGGAAAATATTTAACAGAATATTATAAAGATGAAAAACTTAAATAAAATATCTTCTTTTATTTCTTTTTTATTAAAATAAGACTATTCAGACACCACTGACAAACGGTGAAGGAAAACATCGTGAGGAAACCTGGACTTATTATTTCTAATTATGAGTTTGGAATGGCCCATCCACCTTAAGCCCGCATGATGACTGCACGGTTGGTGCGGTGGCTGGGCAACCGGCTGCCGTGCAACGTGTCGCGGGTTCGATTTCCGCACGGAACAACACTTTGTGTGATCCACAAATTATTGATTCGGGCCTGGGTGTCATGTGTATGTGAACTTGTATGTTTGTAAATGCACCCACGACACAGGAGATAATCCTAGTGTGGGGCAAACTTAAAAAAAACTCCATGTGAGGAGTGAGAAGATAATAATAAAATAAAAACTGCGTTTAAAAAACCGACTTCAAAAACCAAAAACTAATAACAAACAAAAAGTCAAAACTAAAAAGCAAAAAATAACTACCTCTATGATTAGTACTGATAGGTTACTCACCCACTGATAGGTAAGAAGTCGGTGCCATTAGTTCCATACAAAATTATTCATTAAAACCTTAATAGGTACCTAATTCACAATTTTGTGGGCATTAAGTTATATCATTATAATATGAAAGAGCCTCTTCTCGCACGAATGAGCATTGATCACTACGCTTGCTCAAAGCGGGATGACAATTTAAAACTTATAATTTTAAATTATTAAAAAATCCAGGTTTTATTTACGGACCTTTAAATTTTTAAAATCATAACAAATATATCACGGCTTTTATCACCGAAGGGGTAGGCAGAGGTGCACATTACGGCACTTAATACCACTGTACAATGTTACACCCAGTTTTTACTATATATGTTATTTATAAATATGGGGTGACCCTATTACCATATACCGGTACAATTCCAAACTTCGTGCTACTACTGAGAATTTTTAAAAACCTCACTAATACTTTGTTTGACCCGGGAATTGAACCCGGCCAACGAGGCAGTATAAAATCATGCTTACCTAGTGATTGCCGCAAAGCACATTCCAGTGTAGATAGGATCCGAACATGCTATGTCTGTAAAATACATTAAAATTAATTATATTAAACACACTTTTGAGAATTTTTAAAAAACCCAGTAATACTCTACCCAATCCGGGAATCGAACCCGAGACCCCTTGCCTCGGCCAACGAGGCAAACGATTATATTGATTTGAAATATCGCGTGACGTCACTTTTATGTACGCTTTGTACGTAGAAATGACGTAACTAGCCCCCACTCCTAAACTTTGATTCGTTTTATTTAAGTATTGTATTTACGACAAAATAAAAAATACATGTCTGTTCATTAGCGAGGTAACTGACGGATTAATAAGATTTTCGATTTTCATATTCATGTATCATCCCTATTTGATGCATCTTCACTGTATAAAACTGTTAACGTACAGCAAAAAAATGAGAGAAAATTCCAAACGCCGCCGCGCAGAAAATAATTAATCAATCGTATCATTTTAAGTGGAGGAGAGCCATGCTTCGGTACGAATGGGCCGGCTCGACCGGAGCAATACCACAGCCTCACAGAAAACCGACGTCAAACTGCGCTGGCACTGTGTTTCGTCGTGTGAGTCAGGTTACTGGTAGCCCAATTACCCCCCTCTCTTTTTTATACAACGTTGTCCCACACTAGGATTATCTCCTGTGTCGTGGGTGCGTTTACAAACATTCAAGTTCACATACACATGACACCCAGACCCGGAACAACAATTTGTGGATCACACAAAATGTTGTTCCGTGCGGGAATCGACATAGAACAAAAAATAGTACTTACTTTTAGGTCTATTTGTGGCTGCAGCTGCAAATAGAGGTATATACTGAATACCCAATGCGACAGTGATAAGGAGACACAGGAACTTCATTTTTGAAAATATACTATTACAGTTCTTTCTTAAATGCTTCAAGACAATGTACTAAGGTAAAATAGTACCTGAGGTAGTCTTTATGTCGTTTTATACTAATAATAGTGACTTTCCTGCCAGGGTCGCATTCACACTTACCATTAAAATATTGAGGAAAATTAATAAAATATTATAATAACACAATCATTGAATAACGAAGTCTCTTATATTCGTCTGTACGTTTGCGATGAACTAGAAAACTGCTGAATGTGTTTTGTACAGATTTTTCTTGTAGATAAAGTGATATTTGAGATTTGAGTTTTAACTGATTTGAAAGATTTAAACTATATCGACAAACCACAAGAAAGGCTAGTTTTCTTTAAAATAAATTTGTTTAAACTGTCAAACACCAAGCGGCCACCGGTGACCGCAACCTATTGTTCTATAATTGTGTCTAATGACGGTACTCGACGAGCTAAATCGTTAACGTAAAATTCATGATAATTTTACGACTAAATTAACAGGAAAACAAAATAATATTTATAACAGCAACGTTTTCAATTTGTAATTATATCTGACTCAGACCATGTGGTGACGTGTTTCGGGTCCCCATACCGAACAACTCTTTATGTGATCCATAAATTGTGTACTTGCCAACTAGTCAAAGTCAATACTTTTTTCGAACTGTCAAAAACGACTGTTTTCAATTTTATACGAGATTGTGTATTGCGACGTCACGTTTTTTTAGCATCAAATAGCGTACTTATTTCTTTAAAAATTGCTCGAAATATACTAAAATTAAGTTGGTCATAACATCAAATAATGTATGTGTGATTATTTTTTAATATTTTATTGTATTGAACAGTCGAAATATTTTATTTTTGAATATTTTATTTCAATTGTAGTTCCGTATCTGCTGGACGTGCGGTATGTCCTATTAATATTATAATGCGGAAGCTTGCGGACTGCCTCGTTAGCTGAGTGGTCGCAAGTGCGACTGCCGGGCAAAGGGTCTCGGGTTGATTCCCGGGTCGGGCAAAGTATTACTGGGTTTTTAAAAAAAAATCTCAGTAGTAGCACGGAGTCTGAAAATGTGCCCGGTATATGGCAATAGGCTCACCCCCTATTACATGGGACTCATAAAATAAATAGTGAAAAGTGGGTGTTACTTCTGTGTGCACCTCTGCCTACCCCTTCGGGGATAAAAAGCGTGATGTTATGTAATGTTAATGCGGAAGCTTGTATGTTTGTCTGTTATGCCAACACGTCAAAACGGCTGAAGGAATCACGATGAAACTGCAAACAGGTGTAGATTATGGTTTGGAATGACATACAGGCTTCTTTTCATCACACGAGAATGCGAATCAAGTCACTAACAGAAAGGGCGTAGTGTGAAATACTTAATTGTATTTTTTTATAACGGACAACCCGGTAAACGAGATGAATCACCTGATGGTAAGCAATCAGCGTCGCCCATGAACACCTAGAACATCAGAGGCGTTACAAGTGCTTACCGGCGTTTTGTGGATTAGGTATTTAAAGATTGTGGAGGAATCGGAGATTGGGGAGACTAATTGAACCTCCAGTAACCTCACTCACATGACCGAAATACAATGCAAGCGTTGTTTCACGTCGGTTTTCTGCTCGGCCGTGGTATCACTCCGGTTGAGCCGGCCCATTCGTGCCGAAGCACTCTCCCACTCTTATATGTTTGTAAACTCACGGTATTATACAGGAGACATGCCTAGTTTGATGCGACGTTAAGGTAAGACTAGGTTTTATATAGTGGATGTCTAGTTATATACTCTACTCAGTCGCCAGTCATTTCGAAATATTATCTATTTTTTTCCTTAAACCTAGAATTTTTAATCGATGATATCGATTACTTGTTTATAGAATTGTTGTCTACGATAGTACGAGAGATAAATAAAAATAATAATATGATTGTTATTTTCCTTTAATAACAATTAAATCAGTAACTGTGACGCTATTGGCATTTTATTGTATACACCGTGTCTTGTCCCGAAGTAAAATGGTTCAGACTTGGTAATACAATAGATTTACAAAGAAATAAAATGTTCAAAACAAAATAACTGAGAATGAACGTTTAAAAATAACCAAATACGACCCTGTAATGTTCGGCTTACGTTTGGTAAACAATACACACAATCACACATACAGCTGTATCTACCTCTACATGATCATAATAGTTACAATATAACAGGAAAGATTGTAACAAAAATGTAAAAATTAACATAACACAGTATGACTTTCAATTTTTTCCATGTGTACTTTTTCAATTTTTTCCTGTAGGTTAGCAAATAAAAAAATAAAAAAAAATATTCAAAAGAGGAAGGAGGTTCTCATTCTGAGCTGTATGCGTGAGTGTACGCGATTATCTCGCGATAGACTGAACCGGTTTTCAAAAAAATGTTTGTTATATATAATTAACCGACAGCAATTAACGCTATTTAAAAAAGAGAGATTTGAAGTCGGTTTTTTACCGTAATTTATAAAAAAAATATCTGACCATAATGGCATAACATTTTAATCAAAGTTTTTTTTTCTATTTTTTATATTTGATAGACCTACGCGACGTTTGGGCGCTATCTCGCCTGATGGTAAGCGAAGTTACAGTCTACGATGGAGCATCTCGTCCCATAAGCAATCTATTCACTTGAACTTCGAAGACACCCAGGTTACACCCCAGGGAATACAGACTCTGGCAAATAATTCCACTCCTTAGCAGTACACACAAGAAAGTCACGCCTTTTATCCTAAATTGACGATATATTAAAGAAGGGACAAATTAAAAGTACCCTTAACCGACGAGCATACATGAAGACTGATGCCTGTTGAGGAAGCGAAAAAGGTATGTAAGAATCCGAGCAATTTGGCGTTCCATAATCTCTGCCTATCGCCATGGCAGACAGGCGTGAGGGTATGCATGTATGTGTATATTTTCCATGTAACACAAACTACGAACAGTAACGCTATGTTATCGTTCCCCACGGACCCTCCGATTGTGGAATGAGCTCCCTGCCGTGGTTTTCCCAGTGGGCTACACAACATGAGGTTCTTCAAGAGGGCGGTGAAAAGTTTTTTTACGGGTCGGCAAGACGCATGTAATGCCCCAAGTATTGCAGGCGTACATAGGCCACGGTAACCGCTTACCATCAGGTGGGCCGTGTGCTTTTTTGCCCCTGTCGTGGTATTAAAAAAATCGTTGTTAAGCATCGGGAACAATTCCAGACTCCATGGTAGAGAGAAAGAAAAATTTATTTGGTATCTGCACCTTCTTTATATATTCTAGGTAGGTTAGCACAAATCACAAAGATTGACTACAACCTATAATGCAAAAACAATAACAAACAAATAGATAAACTAAAAGAAACATGTTGCCAACTCAGAAAGGAGATCGGAATGATACCATGGCCTCACAGAAAACCGGTGTGAAACAACAGTTGCGGTGTGTTTCATCGTGTGAGTAAGGTTATCAGAGGCTCACTTATCCCTTCCCCAATCCCCGAATCCCCAACAATAAATTCCAAACCCCCAAAAGGCTGGTAATGTACTTTTTTAATGTGATAAGCTCGCCACAACCTCCCAAAACCGCTGCAACTCCTGTAAGCCAGGATCTATAGTAGATACAATCATGAAAACACCGGAACTCTGAAGTCTGGCGCGACCCAGGGACATGAGAATAACTGTCTTGGTTCCCGCAACGAAGTGAATCAGAAGATATTATAAGAGGAGAAGAAAAAAAAACGATAGTGTTCTCTTCCCTCGATTAATTATCGTAGGATAATACTATTGGTAATGTACTTGTAACGCCTCTTGTGTTCAGGGTGTCTACGGGACAGGGTGTCCCAAAAAATAAATATCAATCATAAAGTCGGAAAAAACACAGTAGCACAACGAGACCCGTTAACTGAAGACCCCTTGTTCAGCAGTCTCACTATGACTCTATGACGCAGTCAGTACCCAAAATAACTAACAAATACCAGTTATTGATTTATTTAAAAAGGTTTTTTACCCGACTATCGAATCGGAATTTAAAGGAGTTTTTCTAGTTAGACTACAATAGAATAATTTGATAGTAATGTAAATTACTAGTTTTTGCTAACACCAATCTGAATGACAGCAATCTGAATATATTGACATAACAATTATGACACACAGACAGATGCACATAATTATTGAAAGTTACATATCCACTTTTTCACAAGTTATATTATGAGTCCCGTATGCAGTGTCAGATTCTTACTGAGCAAAAAACTACCGTGTTCCTACTCCTGCTTCGAGCCAGAGCCCCGGCAATATGTTAAGTCTTCCGCGGCTCCGAATCAGGCATCAGCCCTACTGGGCCCCATTTCGCCTCGCCAGCCTCTAATAGGTCTCGCAACCGGGGGCTGGGCTCGCTGCGATTGCTGCGGTAAGTCTCCTCTTTGAGGAATGGCTTGAGAGACGCTACGGTGTCCTCACCTACCGCTTGACGCAGGTCCTCATTGGACATGGGAGCTTCGGGAGGTACTTGTGTCTGATAGGGTGGGAGGAAACGCCCGGATGTCATCATTGCGAGGACCGCCCTGAGGACACGGTGGAACACATAGTAGGGATGTGATCGGCGACGGCGACCTCTCGCGTCCGGCCCTAGTCCGGGTCATGATGCGGAGCGAGGGGGTTTAGGATGCCGTATTCTCCTTTTGCGAAGCAGTCATGCTAGCTAAGGAGGAGGCGGGGCGCATTGTCTCACCCAAGCGAGAGAAGTCATTCGATGATATGTACCTTTTGAAAAAAAAACCTATGTAATAGGGGGTGAGCCCATTGCCACGTGCTGAGCCACACTACAAAGTTTTTGCAATTACAGAAAAATAATTATTTAAGCATATAGAGGTATACATATATATCTCTAGGGAACAGAGAGTATCCTCCGACCAGGCGAGGTGATCGTGCCTGGCGGGCTTTCTGCCCTACAGTTGTTCGTTGGGATTTTCTATCCGTGTTTATTCGCTTGTAAACTTTGCATGTGCGATGTAGGATTCTGGTGACGTCATCCGTTGACATGTGACGCCACATATCTCTTAAATTTTTAATAGTACGTTTTTACGAATATCAATTTTCATTTTCCCTTACCACCCCTAAACCATCTCTTAATTTAAAGTTACTTTACGTGACGTATTACTTATAACCTAATCCTATCCTCTTACTTGTACTGTTAGGTGGCACTTCGCTATACATTGGTGTCAAAATGTCATTAAAGTTACCTATCTTATTATCTTATAGGCAGTTCCTAAAAATCTAGGAGAGGTTAATGAAAATTTGTGTTAGCGAAACAATGAATAGAAAAATGTTTTATATCCTTATATATATAATTCTTCTGTGAGTGTGTATGTCACTGAACTTCTCTCAAATGACTGGACTGATTTTGATGAAATATTTTGTGTGTGTTCAAGGGGATCTGGGAATGGTTTAGATTCATAAATCAGCCCGGCAGATGGCGCTGCAGTTGTTATCTAGGTTATTTATCTATGCCTATTATTATTTGCAGGACAACGTCTGTCGGGTCCGTTAGTAGTTCTATAAAACAATTAATTTTTCAACAAAAGCAAACTACTATAACAAAATAAACTAAAGACTCATTAAAATCTTATCAAACAATTTATTGCAATAATTTCAAGTTATATTATGATATTTTCCAGCAATTTCACTGGCACGCCGCTTGACATTTCTCCAAACTCGCGAAACGGTTCTCGTTTCCCTGACAACCTCCATACGCGAAAGGTTCACAAATTTTCTTCGCACTGTTGTACGTGTACCTAAAAAAAATAAAATTTAAAACTAAAACAAACAAACATATACAGATAAGCATTTATGGTCTTGCAAACTGAAAGTTTGTCTGTACGTACCGGGTCATGGTACGTTCGGCTCTCGGGCGCTAGACGTCCCAAATGGGTCATGGCTATTTAACGGGGATATCACACGACCTCCGGGGAGGCGGCGAACCTACTTGCCGTGTATCAGCTTTGGGATCTGGAGGCGAAGGTGCTCACGCATATGTTTACTTTGTGCGCTGAGGCACGTCGTCAGGGCGAAACAAGGGGCATGGAAATTTCGAGAGGTACCTGTCTCTGATTGGGTGGAAGGAAATGCCCTGGTGTCATCACTGTGAGTACCACCAGGAGAACACAGTCGAGCATACGGTGGCGGTGTACCCTGCGTAGGCTGACCACCACCGTGTTCTAGGGCATATAATCGGCGACGGCGACCTCTAGCGTCCGGCTCTGGTTTAGACTATGGGACTAAGCGGGGGAAATTAGATGCCATCTCCTCCTTTTGTGAAGCAGTCACTAAGGACAAGGCCTAGCGCGTGGAAACGAACCTGCTCACACGCCAACCATCGCGGGAGACACATCAAGCGTCGGGGATCGCGAAACGATCTCCAGCAACCGTAAGCACGGGCCTGCGGACGGCCATGTGTAGTTCACTACCCGATCAGAACCAGACCCGAGCGGATGGCGTGTTCGGTTCCATGTGCACCTCAAAAAGCTATCAGACTACTACAGATGGGGCCCAATAAGGATGATGCCGATGTGAAACCGCGGAGAACTTAACGGGTTGCCAGAGCTCCGGCTTGAAAAGCAGTAATAGGGACGGGGTGTTATTTAGTCAGTAAGAGTCTGACACTCCCTCTCACCTCACCTGGGCGGGAGAAATCATCGGATGATATTCCCTCTTTAAAATAGCGTGATCCTTTTTTTATAGCATTTCTCAATAAATGGACTATGCAAGTTAGAACGAGTTATTATATTCGAATTAGTAATTTTGAAGACTAGCGCGTTTAAACAAACACTTTAGCTGTTTATAGTTTCAGTGTAATATTTAATTTTAAAAAGTGTAGATTTATATCATGTTATTTTGTAATACATACATAGGCACTAAAGCAAGGCACAACCCAGGGTCCGATGGTAGAAGACATTTCGGATCTGTAAAGAAAAAAAAATATAATTTATTGATTTCAAAAAAGGTGGAGGTACTATGTTCGAATGGTTGTTCCTTTTTTGTTCATCGATTACTCCGCCATTTGAAAACCGATTTCCAATATTCTTGTTCTGTTCAAACGGTTATACCTCGAGGAGGTCGCATATTCATCAGGCCAGTATCTGACGATGGAATCCTAAGGAAACCGAGGAGAATTTTTGAAATTTGTAGAGGCGAGTAGTGCGTCAATTATGCTTTTCAATAAATAATTTTAAACACTACAATTTCATAAGGGTCTCGAGTCGACCTGATGATGGAGCCGACAGACAGTCGAGAGAACTCCGCAACGGTTTATAGTAACTACCTTGTGTTTTGGGTTGATTAATTTGTATTGATGAGAAATTTATAGCTAGATGCAGTGGGAGTATCATTAAGAGTCTGATGATGAAGGAGTGTTATTGTAAAGATAACTCTTCAATGGTTTACAGTAACTACCTTGGGTTTGTATAATTTGTATTGATTAGCACTTAGCACCTATGTGGGTATGTGGAATATAAGTGGCAAAACGTGTCTATGTAGCTTTATACTAAAACTGGTCAGGATCGTGTAAGTACAATCGTGCTTGCAGCAAGAGTGACTGCCGGGCAATGAGTCTCGAGTCCAATTCCCGGGTCGGGCAACAGTATTACTGGGTTTTTAACAAAATCTCAGTAGTAGCACGGAGTCTGAAATTGTGCCCGGTATATGGCAATGGGCTCAACCCCAATTACATGGGTCTCATAAGATAAATACTGAAAAGAGCGTGTTACATTTTACAGTGGCATTAAGTGCCGTATTGTGCATCGTACGAAAAACAAGTACATAAAACAAAAGCGATTAAAATTGCAAAAACTAAAGATTAAAAATTGTAAAATCAACCTTTTTGTCAGCGTTTTCGAGAGCGTTCCTTTTGCACCCTGGATAGTTATATGAAACCAAATATTTTTTTTTTTTTTTTTTTAATATTATAGATTATTTCTCCACGGACTCTAGGTCCGTGCCCTTGTCATACAGTTTTTTAATTATAATACATCTAGTCAATTTTTATAAAGTAAAGAGGGAACCTAGTTACACACTACAATTAACTACATCTATAATCTAATATGATTCGTATTACATAAATATAACCAAATATTTATGTAATACGAATCATATTAAATAGTTAATTAAGTTTACCCAATTCTGCATTGCAGTCAGTGACGATGAACAGAAATATTAAAATAATATTTAACAGCTTATACATTTCAGGAGACTTGTGCGTTCGACTCAAAGGTAATTCTATTATTTAAACGCATGTCTTTTTAAAAACTATTTTTACACATACTTACATACTTTATAATTGAATTAGAATCAATTATTGTTTGCATAAAAGGTAATTTTCCTTAAACAACATAACTACAATTATATTTAATTATTGTTTTCTTTATCAAACTTGTGCGTATTATTATCGCTTGTTTAATATTTGTATTGTAACTTTCGTGAGTTCCTCATCAAATTATTACGTGAGTAAGCCGAAAACATAATACTTTGTTTAATATTGCTTTATTGAACTGGTTAAAACTGGTGGACGCCATAGTGCCACTCACATTCGGAAGCATTGGCAGTTTCCCTCGATATCTCGAAGGCCTTTGACAGGGTATGGCACGACAGTCTTATCTTCATGCTTCCTCCACATGAACTTCCTGCTGATCTATGCAGATGGATAGCAGAATTCCTGAGGGATCGGTCAATACGAGTAGTCATCGACGGCTGCTCATCTGACCAATTCGGTATTAATGCCGGCGGCAGGGGTCAGTACCTTCAGCGACGCTCTTTTTGCTGCACATAAACGACCTGCTTAAGCCCGGTATCTTTGGGTATGCAGATGACAGCGCAGTACTTGAAGGGTATGTGTCCGATAGTGAACGTTTTAACTCGTCCTCGAAGGCGGTTTCGCACTGGAGTGACGCGAATCTGGTCAAGTCAATTTCCGCTGACACCTACTGTCTGGAATGTATCTGTTCCGATGATAATCTCGAGCTTCTTGGCATAACTCTGACACCGACACTCAACTTTGGCTTCAATATGGAGTAGAAAACGCAACTGGCTAGTAGGAAGTTGGGTATCCTATGGAGGGTCAGACGGTACTTCACGCCGAAACAACTGCTGAGCCTATACTAAGCACAGGTTCTGTTCTGTATGGAGTACTGTTTTCATCTTTGGGACGGCTCGGCTACTACTGGACGCGTTAGAGTACATCGAGAGTTACCGTCAACGATTCATGGTGGATGTTCCACCCACATGCACGAAGCGCTTCACATCAAGCTTCCTTGTGCGTACTGCTAAGGAGAGGAATTCGTTGTCAGAGTCTTTGTTTCCTGAAGGGTACAGCCTGGGTGTCTTCAAGGCCCGAGTGAATAGGTTACATAATCGCTTACCACTAGACGAGATAGTAGTAAATTTCGGCCCATCAAAAATAAAGAAAAAGAAAATTCATCGACAATTGTACTGTTTGACAGCAAGAAATTATTATTGAAAAAGTAGGTACCCAAGTACGTTTCTGTTACAAGGCCAGTTTATATCAGTCACATTTGCCACGAAGTTAGATTATAAAATACTAGTTGAATACTTGTTGTAGTGATATAACTACAATAGTTTGACATATGCTACCGCGGAGTTTTTTGTAGACATTATGATGTTCTTCAATATTGTTGCTCATTATTTTGTTCTATCGCTAACAGTTTCAGCAGCGCATTCGACGAAAGACATTTTAACTCATTTTTCTACACCTTCGGTTACATTGTTCAAATTTTACAAAGGATCCCTAATATTTTTCAAAATGAAATGTAGCCTATGTCAAATTGGAAGAATATAGCATTCTATTTGTGTAAGAATTGTTTAAATCGGCCCAGTACTTTTTGAGCCTATTCATTACAAACATACTATAATAGCTACAAATCTTTCCTCTTTATAATATTAGTATAGATAACATTTTAACATTTTTAAGATTGTTTTGTTTATATATTTCTTGTTCGATAAACTGTAAAATATTATCTATACTCATTATTATTGCAAATAAAATTACCTACGTGGCAATTGTTTTTAAGGGGGCAAAATCATCTAGTGACTTCTCCCGCCCGGGTGAGGCGAGAGGAGTGTCAGACTCTTACTGACTAAATGCCACTCTGTTTCGACAGTGAGTGACTGACTAAAAATACCCCGAAAATGGGTGTAAAAGCTGTGTTTATAGGTAATAATATTAAAATCTTATATAATTAATTTTTTATTCAAGACGCATCTCAATTGCCAGATGTCCGAAGCAAGAATGAACAACTGTAAAAAAATAAAATAACTAGACTCATTAAATTATTATAAAGCAATTTATTGAAATAAATTCATGTTATGACATAATATTTTTTCAGGAAGTTCAGTGGCACGCCGCTTGACAACTCTCTAAAGTCGCGAAACGGTTCTCGTTTCCCAGACAACCTCCATACACGAAACTTTCACATCTTCCCTCAGCGTTGTTGAACGTGAACCTAAAAAAGAAAAAAATCTTATAAGCAGCTGCATTGCACATTCATGGTCATGCAAAGTAAACGTGTCCTATACCAAATTTCAGCTCAATTGGTTTAATTAAGATAACATACCATCATAACATCACGCCTTGTATCGAGGACGGATACGGCGCCTGCTGTGCCTAGTGTACTGGCGTCGCGCAGTAGTGCACGCCTTGCGCAGAGCTGCCAGCTCTTGCGACCACCAGTACACCTGGCGCTTTTGTTGCCTCGATCGGATCCGGGGCATCGCCACGTCACAAATCCTGGACATGGCGCCCTGGAGCCACTTAGCCTCATCGTCAATGTCGGCAGGCCTGAGCGGTGGTATCACCCAGGCCTGCACGATAGCGGCTTCCAGGAGCAGCTCCCGGTCCAGCTGTTTCAGCGCCGAACGCGGGCCACATGGGGCCTGTCTGACCGGCGGTTCTGCGGACTCGGCGGAGACGTCGAACCGGATATACCGGTGGTCGGAGTACGTCTCCACCTCCTCTATGACACGGCAGTCAATGATACGCGGTGACAGAGCAGGGCTGGCGAACGAAATGTCCACCACAGACTCGCCCTGCATCTGCACGCACGTGGGGACAGAACCATCACAGCGAGCTCTCCGAAGCGTGCTGCGACACAACCTCGGCCTCTTTGAGCAGCCTCAAGAGTCGGGGTACCGGCGGCGGCCGACGAGATGATGGTCACCAAGCCGTCCAGGTCCGCCACCCAGTGATCCCTGGGCGGGACAAAGTACGGCTCGGAGACGGAGCGGAAGCAACAGTCGCAGCGGTCCACCTCCGAGGTGCATTTGGCGCTCACGTGCTCCCCCACGTGACAACGGTAGCACCTCAGAGGCTGGGTCTCGAGCAGCTTGACCTGCGCCGAGACCCATTCCACCAAGAGCCTTTTGCCCTCCTTCAGCTTTTTGGCCGCTGTGACGGAGCAGCTCACAACCACCGTGCGCAGCCCCAAGTTGTCCGGACGGATGGCGCCTGCTTTAATTTGGTCAGCAGGGCACCCTCCCGCCCTGGCCACAGCGGCCACCACCTCCTTCTCCGTTACGGAGTCGTCCAGGCCCAAAATCCTGACATCCGGACATTTGTTGGGCCTGGACACGCGGGCCTCGTCCGCACCAAGGCACGCCCTAAGCCTTTTAGCCAGGGCATCAGCTGATGGGCCTCTGGTCGCGCCGGGGACCTCGAGAAGACGGGCTCCGGTAGCGGTCACCGTGACCGCGAACCCGTCCAGGGCCTCGAACTCCGCAGGAGTTACCGCCCGCTTTAATTTGGCGAGGACGTCGCCATATGTAACGCCACTGTTGGACCGCCTCGGCCTGCAGAGTGATTACTACAGAAGCGGTCTTAGGGGTGAGGAGCAAGGCAGCAGCGCGTTCTTCCCTGCGCTGCTGCTGCAGTCGCTGCCGCTGCGCCTTCTTGCGGCGCTTTCGGCCCTCCCTGGCGACTCTCCTCGCCTGGCCGGCGATTTGCCACCCGCCGCCGTCCTCTACTCGCGGGGCGGGTTCCGCCGCCGCTGCTGCAACTCCAGCTTGCCGGGCTGGAGTGCCCCTCCTTTTTTTACGTCTCGCGGGCGCAGGCGCCGTCGGCACAGCCGGGGCCTGCACCGGCGGGGGCGCCGAGGGCCTCGCGGGAGGAGGCGCTCGCGCCTTTGCCGGCGGTTGGGGGCCGCGGCTAGCCTGACCAGTGGAGGTCGAAGGCTTGGCCGCAGCGGCCGCGTACGAGCGCGGGGTCGCAGGTGTGGCGACCTGACTCGATGCGAGCAGGGGGCGAAGGAGTTGGCCCTCCAGCACGTCGAAACGTCGCTGGAAAGCCGCCATCTCGCTGCGCAATAAGCTGATTACGTCGGCATCCGCTGAGGGCTAGGGCCGGGAATGACTTCCCCGGGCAGCGGCGAGCTCGGCCCTAGTTGACCGCAGCTCGGCCTCCAGAGCCGCGGAGGTGGAGGCCGCCAAGCGCGTCAACTCCCGCCGCATTTCCCCCAGCTCCTTGTGCACCCTGTCAGCGGTGGCCCGCGTTGGGGGTGCGCTCACGACTAACACTACTCCTCAGCCATGCATACCCTCGCCAAGCACCAGAACTTGGTATTGGAGGATTTTTTTATAGAGGTTATTATCTTCCTCGCGGTCCGGGCGACCAAGCCAAGACCCTCGTCCCGTTCAGAGTCACAAAACATGACCGTTACCTCCTCACAGATTACGATATCGACGGCTGCAATCGGGGACAACTTGTGTCCCGATGCTGCTCGCTGGCAGGGTGAGTGCACAACGAGCACCAGCCTTGCCTCTCCGCCACGCTCTCTGCTAAGTCCAGAGAGACGGGCGGAGAAACGCCCTTCGGAAGCGCAGGCTATGAGCCTCCGCACATAGCCCGCCGCCTCCAGAACCCATCTCGGGTTCGCCCGCCCTGTCTAGAAGTCTGCTGCGGGCGACAGTCACTCCAACCCGCACGCACCCAGGGTGCACCACGGGAAGGTCTTATGGCACCGCACCCCTATATAGGTACTATAGGTACAACACAAAACGAATTATTCAATTCTAACCAGTAATTTCGTTCAAACAAACTTTTTAGCGTTATATTATAGGTTCAGTGTAGAATAATATTGTGGCATTATAATTGTTTGACCTGATACCTGCCGCATCTTTTCGCCATCGACCGTCACGACAGCATATGCATCCCCATCATATAGATGGTTGGCAGGCCACAACTGTGCGGTTCTCACGTAGCTTCCTGCCTCGCACAGCAAAACTGTGGAATGATCTGTCGTTGGCGGTATTTCCGAACCGATACGAACTTCAAACCTTCAAGAAAAGAGCGTCCTCCTTTTTAAAATTCCGGCAACGCACCTGTGACTCTTCTGGTGTTGCGGGTGTGGATGGGCGGCGCTCATCGCTTACCATCAGGTGATCCGTCTGCTCGTTTGCCTCCTATTCCATAAAAAAATAAATAAAAACAAAATACCTAGACATATAACCAAAGCATATCCCAGGGTCAGTCGGTTGAAGACATTTCGGATCTGTAAAGAAAAAAATAATATTTTACTAAAACCTGTCTATTCTCATCGATAATAAAATCGTAGGAAAGTAAAAACTTTTTTTTAAAGAATCTTTGGTCGTGATTTACAATCGATATCGCAGCTAAAAATATGGTTTTTAGAAAATTTTGTCTGTTTGTCTGTTTATCTGTACATACCTCTATGTCCGGGCTAAACTCAAAAAAGTACTGTATAGATTTACTTCAAATTTTGCATGAATATTACAAACCGGTCGGGTCTACATATAGGCTACATATTATCACGCTATCACCTACAGGGGAAGAGCTGTGAATCACTATTCTACGCGGACAAAGTCGCAAGCACAGTTAGTACGTAATAGGGATAATGACGGGGTATAGAAATTAAAAATCAATTAGTGCGTCGATTTGCGAATAAAACATATTTTTATTATTTTGTCATAATGACATATGTAACAATACTTAGATAAAAAAACTCAAAATTAAGGAGTCCTAATTAAAAAATCTACTTCAAAAAACCAAAAACTAAACATAAAGTAAAAACTGAAAATAAAAAATAACTATCATTAGTATTGATCGGTTACCCACCCACTTATAGGTTAGAAGTCGGTGCCATAAGCGCATAATTATCAAAATGGTATAACTTAACCCATAAATCCCCAAGTGGAACTACATTATAGACCTTATTTCCAATGTATAAAGACTACTTTTGTATGAACAAATTTAGGGTATGATTTTCAACGGGTCGGTCACAAAATTGTAAATAGCGTAATACCTAATGTATTTATTAAGTTTTACTAGAGGTATTAATCTATTTAGAACTTATGGCGCCGACTTCTAACCTATCAGTACTAATAATTCAGCTATCATTCCGCCGATAGTCATGTCGGCCAATGGGTAAATCCGGTAAAAGCCTCGAGATCCATCTCAGGAGGCTGGCGTTAGGTGCATGGATCAAGGGCCTGATACAGAAGGCAGTTCTCCTAGAAATGGCACGTATCATGAGATGGGACATTTAAAGTGTAACTTTTAGAGAATTTTATATAAATACTAGCGGACCCAACAGACGTTGTCCTGCATATCCACTTGAATGTATAAACAAAAAATCATTCAAATTAGTTCAGCTGTTTAGGATAAAAAACCTAAACACGACTGCAGCGCCATCTGCCGGGCTGATTTGTGAATCTAAACCATTCCCAGATCCCCTTGAACACACACTAAAATTTTCATCAAAATCGGTCCAGTCGTTTGAGAGAAGTTCAGTGACAAACACGCTCACAGAAGAATTATATGTAAAGATATGGGAATAATAATAATAAAAACCTACCTCTAGCTTCACACAAAGCAATCAATAATATAGTTAATAAGAAATAAAAGAACTTCATTTTGAAACTAAATCAAGTTGTTCACGTCAGTACAATAATTTATGACGATTGCTACTGATTATTAAAATGTATGTATCTTGTTATTGGGAGTTACTATAGATAAGTACAGGGATGTATTCGCTTTAGTCAGGGCTACGAATGCAGTGCGCAGTTATTGGGGCGACAGTCGTTTTTGTAAGAGGCTGATACTCTATTTCGTCTCACTCAGGGCTGATCATGGTGATTTTTCCTCTGTAAAATAAATCACTTGAATACCCGTACAAAAGTGCTATGCTATGCTATGCTATGAACCAAATGGTAATGATGGTTTGGTGTTAATGTAAGATAAATTTATTCTTGTTTGTAAACAACCAAACGTCAAAAAAGCTCTTACTGGCACTGATATTAGAGTTTTGCCGTATCCTGCAATAAGACCCAGTCTTCAAACTAATGAATATATGTATACGAGATCAACCAAAATTAAACATTATATAGACTAAACGTCAAATAAACAATCCATAAACAAGCTTAAAGAAGGGCTACGGTAAGCAATGGACACTGACCATATTAAAAGGGTAACAAATGGACTCAAATAGTGCTTTTTTTTTTAAGGGGGGAAAATCATCGAATGACTGCCCCCGCCTGGGTGAGGCGGGAGGGAGTGACCGACTCTTACTGACTAAAAACCACCCCGTTCCTTCTCCTGCACGTCGAGTCGGAGCCCCGGTTACCCGTTAGGTTCTCCGCGACCTCAAATAGTGCTTATGGAGTAAAGAAGGCCCCATTCACTAATAAACCTAAAGAAATTTAATATCATTTTTAAATTTATGATAAGTTTTTTTTAGGTTAGGACCACTCGTAGTTCACGCAGCACGCTAATGAAATCAGTTTTGTTAGGTGTAATCGTGATCAGTTTCGTTGGTGAAAAGGGGAGGTATTCCTCGTAGCGCTCCCGTTTTAAGCGCGCCCATCTAAGCGGTCCGTCCCGGCTTCGCATTCGGCAGGATTCGACGACGGCTGTTGATTACTTTTTTTATTTATTTTCATAAATATATACATTATTATTAAATATACAAAAATTGCCAAACTTTTACCAGTTTGTTGGCGGTAATGACGCTCTTAAATATTATTTATTATATATACCTCTATATATATATATATATATATATATATATCTTTTTTTATAGCTATTTCTTTATATAATATTATAAGTATTTTATATTAAATCTATAATATGTATTACCAATTATTATTGAATGACAAAAATATCATTAAATTTATTAATATTAATATCTTAGGTAAACTATTTCCGGAGCCGCGGAAGACTTAACGGGTTGCAGGAGTGGGAACGGGGTGGTTTTTAGTCAGTAAGAGTCTGACACTCCCTCCCGCCTCACCCGGGCGGGAGAAGTCATTGGATGATTTTCCCCCCTCAAAAAAAAAAAAGGTAAACTATTTCTATTACATATGAGTATCTTATATTTTTAGGTAGTAGTTTTTAAGTCTTTTTTTAAGTAAAGCATCACTTATGATATCTTTGGACACGTTTCTTATAAAACATATGTTGTTAAATATTGTTGGAGTTAAATATTTCCTAGTCCTTTTACCATAATAATTTTTCACCTGAGGTATTACAAATTTTCCCTGCACAGCTAGTCTTATATCTCCTAGTCTTATATTTGTGATTTATTGGCTCTTTGTGTTCATTTAAGTTGTATTGCTCCATGACTATGAGGTAATCTACTTTATCATGCACTCGTGTTATATTACAACATTTTAATAATTCTTCATAATTATGTTTATATTTTAACTTTACTTTTTTGCTAACAAGGTACTTACTCAGTCTAATTTGTAATTGTTTCATCATCATCATCATCATTTTGAATGTTAGTCCGTAACTACTTAAACCATAGCTAATCAATGAGTCTGCAAGTGCGAATTATAAATCATTTAACAGTTTCTTACTAACAAATCTACTGAGGTGAAAGAATTTACCCATAATGGATTGCAGTTTACCACATAGAGGTACATCGTAAATATGTAATTTCCGATTTAAATTACTGTCTACTATTAATCCTAAATATTTATATTTATCTACTATATCTATATTTGTACAAAGGCATCTATATTTATCACTATGTAAACATTCATATGTATGACCGGTTATGTGTATTTGTGCTTGATTTTTATAGTTACTATAGGGAGAATATATATACATTAATTTAGTTTTAGCGAAATTTAGTATTATGCCATTATGGTGTGCCCATTTCATAATATTTTCAAAGTCCACCTGCATGTGGTATTGTGCCTCTGCGGCGCTGTTGGACGAGTATCGCAGGCACATGTCGTCCGCGTACATAAACGTTGTACAGTGCTTTATGACGTTGATGACACTGTTCACGTGCATTATGTACCCCACCGGGCCGAACACCGAGCCGGTCGGTACGCCGAGATTCATGCTTACCTCGTCGCCGATGGTGCCGTCTATGGATGTGCGAAGGGTTCTGTTCTCCAGGTAGCTCTTGAAGCAGCGGTTAATAGGGCCTCGTACACCACACTCGTCCATCGCCCGCAGCAGTTCGTCGTGTTCCAGAGTATCGATTGCTTTTTTGTAGTCAATAAATACTGCTGCGACATACTTACCTTAGTTGAGGTTGTTGTTAACGTAGTCGGTGAATTGCGCGAGTGCAGTGGCAGTGCTGCGCCCGCGACCGTGCTGCGCCTCGAATATGGTGTGTTCAAATAGCTACTAACCTGATTACAATGACTTTTTCTACTAATTTATTTATTACTGATAATACTGCGACTGGCCTATAGTTACTGTATTCCAAATGATTGCCTTGTTTAAATATAGGTCTTATTAGAGATTTTTTAATAGGTCTAGGCAAACACCCCCACCAACACACTTAACTTAGCTAATACTGGACTAGCGTCAGCTTTCCTAAAATAAAAAGACTTAGCACTAGGTTTTACATAGGAACTTCTATCCAGAAAATTATTATTACAGTTGTGCTTAATTTTTAGTATTACCTACTTACTTAACCGGACAAATCCTACGTTGGCCACTAACAAGGAGTTACCTATTCAAAATAAGATTATGACGATAACAGTTCTGTTTTAAAAGGTACACCCGTTATTTGATGCCTAAATAAAACATGACTGCCTCGTTGGCCGAGTGGTCGCAAGCGCGACTACCGGGCAAGGGGTCTCGGGTTCGGTTCCCGGGTCGGGCAAAATATTACTAGGTTTTAAAAAAAAAATCTCAGTAGTAGCACAGAGTCTGGAAACGTGCCCGATATATGGCAATAGGCTCACCCCCTATTACATGGGACTCATAACATAAATAGTGAAAAGTGTGTGTTACTTCTGTGTGCACCTCTGCTTACCCCTTCGGGGATAAAAGGCGTGATGTTATGTTATGTTATAAAACATGACTTAATAACACATAAGGTCGTACAAAATTCATCGAAAACTAGTTTTTGACAGTAAAAAATTTCTATTGAAAAATTAGGTACCCAAGTACGTTTCTGTAACAAGGTCTTAGTAGGTCAATTTATATCAGTCACATTTGCCACGAAGTTAGATAATAAAATATGACATTTAACCTTTTAAAGACTGTTTTTTTCCCTATTATATAGAATGTAAAATACTACTCATAATTATTCCAGTTGAAATTACCTACATAACAAACCTTTTCTAAGGGGGGAGAATCATCCAATGACTTCTACTACCTGGGTGAGGCGAGAGGGAGTGTCAGACAATTACTGACTAAAGACCACTCCGTCCCTACTCCGGCACTTCGAGCCGGAGCCCCGGTAGCCTGTTAAGTTTTCCGCGGCTACGTATCGGCATCAATCCCTATTGGGCGCCCATCTGTGGTGGTCTGATGGCTCTTTGAGGTGAGCGCGGAACACGACGCGCTGTACGCACAGATCTGGTTCTGGTCGGGCAGCGAGCTACCCGTGCTCGCCGTCCGCAACCGGTACGGTAGCCGGAGATCATCAATTTACTTAGATTAGATTAAACGAACTTAGAAACATGAACCTAATAAAACACATTTTGTTTTTATTTTAACATTATTATAATTTCAAAATAATATTCATTGCAATAATAATCATTCGTGTTATGTTGGAGGACTAATGAATAGTAGACGGATTTGTTATACTTGGATTTATTATAATAATGTGCAGGGCGCACGACGTGTACACACACTAGACTATGACAGGTAGACAGCGACGTTGGTGACAAGTGTTCTACCTTATATAACACATTATAGTGAGGGGGCGACTACTTACTAATTAGTGATGTTCATACATGTAACATCCCCCTTCTTAACTTTAAACAATTACAATAGTTAATTACTTAATCTATTTCATCAATAAACCTCTTGGTCGGTTTGACAATACGACCTGACTTTGTCTTGTAAAATTCTGATTGTGGAGATCTTGAATTGTCTGACTCCTGTCTGTGACCCTCATCTCTCCCCTGCGAAGGATTGGACCGCATAGGAGGGTTTTCACTGTCATTACAATATTTATGCCCTATTTCTCCTATTTATTAACATCTTCAACTATGTATGACCTATTAATTATTATCTGACAATCTTTGCTTCACAGTGGCATGTTCCCAATTACTATTAGGATTCCTTTTAAAGTAGACATGATCATTAGGTTGTAGCATTGACAATGGTTTAGTATTCTTATTAAAATACTTTGACTTATTTAAATTATTTTTGACTACAGACTTTTCATATTCTTTAAATCTTACAACCTTTGGCTTTAACCTTTTATATGACACAGGTATATTATCTCTTAGAGATCTAGACATTAACAATTGAGCTGGTGACGACAGGTTATTCTTTGGTGTGTTTCTATAATGTAATAATGCTATGTATGGATCTGATCCATTTTCTTTACATTTCTTTAACATATTCTTTATAATTTTTACTGAGCTTTCTGCTTGACCATTTGACTGTGGATGATATGGGCTAGTAACTACATGTTCTATGTCCCATTCATTTAAAAAATTCTTAAATTCAACAGATTGAAATTGTGGACCACCATCAGACACTAAAGATAATGGAATACCATGACATGCAAAAATTGACTTTAAATGAAAATTGTGATGACACCACAATTTTCATTGGAGATTTTGAAAGTGATGCAATCATGCAACTAATTCCGAGTTAATTCTGAAAATACATAAATAAAATTATCTTTATTTAGGTAAATTTTTATTTAGGCTAATTTATTGTGATTTTTTACATAGGTAGTGAATATTTTAGGACCATGAAATAAAGTTTTTTTTTTTCTTTGGCATCGAGTCTCCAACACGATGTTGTCAACTATACTGCCAGTGTCGAGTGGTGACGGCAGATTAATGCACCGTCGAACTTAACTTTGCGGTAGGTTTTAGTTGTTAGTAGCTGAAAAGGACAAAAACAATTGGGTTAGTAAACATATACCGTCAATAGACCTAAAATTACAATATTATTACCTAACACCAGATAGATATTTAAATAGAAATAATCATAACACACAAAATTTACATGATTACACACCGTTATATTATAATATTATTTTCTTTTATGAATTTGGTTGTCCAAATTGTTTGTCATTAATAGCACATAGGTTAAGCTCATCCAACATTTCTACTAACTCGGTACCTATGTTGTCGCAGGTATCTGAACCCCATCTAAAGTGATGGCAGTTAAAGTCGCCCATTACAAGTAATGGGCGACTTACTGACATTAATAAGTTTTTAATTATAGCCAAATGGTTAATATGAGGGTGCGCAATATAAAACATAAAAATATTTATATCCTCAGCCTTAACAGTGACAACATTTATGTCATCGCCAACGAAGGGTAGAGAGATACTTTGTTACTTACTACTTTGTTACTTACTGAGAGAAGGGTACTTTGTTACTTACTAACAAAGCACAACCTCCATAACCATCAGATCTGTCATGTCTGACTACACTGAAACACGGCACTCCGAAATTAATATTCGGTCGGAGCCATGTCTCAACAATGCCACAAATAGATGGTTTGAATTTGTTGATTAGGTGTAGTAAGTCACTCTTCCTGGGAAGAGTACTCCTCACGTTCCACTGGAGAATTGTTAGTGGGTGGAATGTTATAGATATAATCTAAGATGGTAGCTAATCTATGGGCGACGTGGTCAGGTACAGTTTGAGCAGGGTTGGATAACACTGCCATGAGCATGCTCGAAATTATGTCTAATATGTTCTTGGAGCTTTGAGTATTGGTTCCGGATTCCACAGGAAAAGCGCAACCGTGTTGTGAGGGAGAAAATGAGTAGTTATGGATAAAGGCCTGGTGGGACTTCTTATCGTAACTGGGAGAAAGAGGGGCATGGGATTTAGGTTTGACAAAGACAGTTTTTTTATAAGATAGTCTCTGTGGGGATGATTTTTTGATTGGTGATGATTGGATGTAATTGGTGTATTTGGATTTAGATACCTCGGCATATGACTTTTTAACTGCAGGGAATACTTGGCTTGCTTCCGCATATGAAATTGCCTTTTCTGCCATCAGAACCTTAATGCTCTTCTGGCGGCCTAACTCCGGGCAAGCACTGTTATTACCGAAGTGGTTGCCATTGCAATTAATGCAATGTGCAACTTCCTCTGATACTAAGCATCCATCGCCAGGATGATCCTGACCACATCTAAAGCAACGCGGCTTGGAGCGGCACAGAGTGCGAGTGTGACCAAAACGACAATAGTTGAAACACTGTATCGTGGGGTATGTGTACAATTCTACGGGGAGAGCAGAGTAAAAACAAAAAACTTTCTTTGGAAGAATTTGCCCATCGAAAGGGAGCACCACAGTTTGGGTAGGCTTCCATTCCGTACCATTTTCTGATGACACCCTACAGTTCATCCGTCTTGCTTTGATAGCAATACCACATCCAGCAGGAACCTTGATGTTCCTAATAATTTCTTCCTCTGTCCGCTCAATGGGAACATCCCTTACAATACCCATTCTTGTTATGTTGTATTGAGGGATTGAGGTAGTATAATTTTGTGCTACAACACAGTTAACCAAGAAACTGTTTGCATCTTGGTGGGAGACAAAAACGGGCACTCTATTTCTACAGAGTCGTTTCACTCCTCCAATTTTTACATTGCTTATTTTATTTTTCGTCAAGAACATCCCGAATTTGATTGGGTGAAGCGTAGTACCAGTTGTCTGGGAGTCCTTGAGCGAAACATGGATAATATAAGGGGGTTGTCTCTAGCCGTGTAACACTGCCTACCATTAATGCTTTTAGCTAGTTTTGGAGGGTTGTTGCGGGAGATAATAGGAGAGCCTGCAGGTCGCTTTCTATTAAAATTAGGTTCAGAATCCAGTAGGTCTATATCTTGGTTGTCGTGGGGAAGCGTGACACATAATACGGGACTGTATTCCGATTTCTCGGGAGGATCAGGGGGCTTCTCCTTGTCCATCGTTAAAAGAGTAAGAAAGGTGGGAAGGAAAAACAAGTATTAAAACTTAAAACTACAATACCTTAATAAAACTTAGACACACAATTACACAGCACAAAATTAAAAGATTTCAATTTAGTTCACTATGAAAAATATCACTAAAATTGACAACAATCGTAGTGCCAATAAACGCACGTGCGTAACCTTCACCACTACCAACGAAAGTCCAAAACAAACCATGAAATAAAGTTAATTTCAAAATTCGAAGAAAACATTCAATGTATGAGATTGACATTGACATTCGACAAATTATGACAAAACTTAATATGTCAAGCCCATACATTACTTTTTCGATTGAAGACATTCGAACTGAAAAATGTGTCTCGTTTGTACTTCAGATGATATTTATTTTCGTATTAGTGTAGTGTGACTGCAAAAAATGTTTGTGACTTACCAAACATGTGTGTTTTGTCATGGCGGACACAGGCACTCACGCACTCTTGTTTTGAAGAGAAGAGATTAGTGCCTTCACAACCACTGTACACGAAGAAAATACACTCATCTTTCTCCTTGTCGTAAAAGTACCTGATAAAAAAAATATTGCCAAATTGCTTTTTTATTTTTTAAACGTTGCCCCACACTAACATTTGTCGTGCGTTGCTCATTCGAAAAACCATTTAGCAAAAAACATTGTTGTTTAATTAAGGGGCATTTTTTACCTTCACCTCTATTTAGAAATTTATGCAAACCAAATTTCTCCACTAATAACCTACTGCATATCAAAAAAACTAAAATACTGATTTGCACACTTTGTTCAACATTGGGTTTTTTTTTAAGGGGGGAAAATCATCGAATGACTGCTCCCGCCTGGGTGAGGCGGAAGGGAGTGTCAGACTCTTACTGACTAAAAACCACCCCGTTCCTTCTCCTGCTCGTCGAGCCGGAGCCCCGGTTACCCGTTTTTTTTTTTTAAGGGGGGAAAATCATCGAATGACTGCTCCCGCCTTTAGTGTCAGACTCTTACTGACTAAAAACCACCCCGTTCCTTCTCCTGCACGTCAACGTCACGTTAAGTCCTCCACGGTTCCGTATCGGCATCAGCCCTATTGGGCCTCATCTGTGGTGGTCTGATAACTCTTTTCGCGCGGACCGCGACGCCCCGTGATCCGCGTGAAGTGTTCAGTGTGCCGAGCGACGTAATATTAATGCGTGTATTTAGAGGGCTTAGTACCAGTTTGATATACGTTTAACGAGATCGGAACGAGACCACGTTCAGCGCTCTGATTAGCCGATGAATGAACCAACCAATCAGAGAAAATAAAAATTATATTCTAGTGCTTGCTTACCATCAGGCGGACAGTCAGCTTTTTTGTTACCGATAGTTAAGTAGTATAAAATAATTTATATTAACCTTTCATAGTACGCTAGGCAGACAATATCATCGACATACCAATAGTTTGGATCGTAGCATCGTTGATCTCGGTTTCCTAGAACTGAAATAATTGTAAATCTTAATCTTGTGTCGTGGACCCACCACGACACAAGATTAGAGCTCTGGCTCGAAGCAGGAGTCAGAGTAGCATGATCTTTAGCCTATAAGAGGTTTGTCCCTCTGCCTCACTCAAGACGAGAAGAGTGATATTTGTGTGATTTTTCCTCTTAAAAATATAGTACCTGAATATGCAACTGTGTACAAGTTCCAGTACTATATGATGAATCGAATGGCATTTACACGCTAGACGAACGGGCGACAAAATAAACTATGTTTGTTCATAATTTATTTATTGTCAATGTCAATCCAGTACATTAAATCAATTTTCCACTCGTTTGACTAGCGTTTTAATGTATCTTTTGTCTAAAGAGGGTAAGTTGCCCAGCCCAGTGGCTGGGCAACTTGCCCCAACCCAGTATTTTTAAGACGCTGTGGTTGACGCAGTCGTCAACGTCTTAAAAATACTGGTCTGGATCATCTAAGTACTATCGTGCTTGCTGCAGTTGCGAGTCTACAACATGTAGTTAAACGAAAGCAATATAATAAATAATCTAGTTTACCCGAGCCTTCATTACAGTCAGCGTCGATGAACAGATATATTAAAATAATATTTAACAGTTTATACATTTCAGGAGGCTTGTTGTTTCGACTTATAGAAAATGTGAAATTATGGCAATTTTATAGAAAATTATTAACGCTTGTCTTTTTAAAAACTAATTTATTAGAACATTTTTAATTATTTCTTTTTATTGTATGAGTTAGTTAAAACAATAGGCAAATAATATACAAATATTGAGCCTTATATTTCTCACCTGAGACACCGAGTTTGGGCTTGAATATTATTTGTATCGATGATAAATTTACACTTAGGTGAAGTGTAATTGTCATTAAGGGTCTGATGAGGAAGTACTGTGACAGCTAAGGGAACTCCTCGACGGTTAATAATAATAAATAATAATAATTTTTTATTTGGAACAACATAGGAACCATTTTGTGTTAGTATGTGTCTTTTAAACTAAGTACAACTTAAACACTAGGGTTAGTAAGTAACAACTTTAAAAGGTATATTAATTAATGAGTCATGTACTTACGAGGCACTTCCTGCGGACAATGAAGCCGCATGAGATGCCTCAGCACTGGCGCTCTCGGGTCCTCAGCCACGACTTTCAGGATGCTATTGCCACTCCCCCGAATCCTCCCCACAAGCGATGCCACCTTTTTCCTGACGATGGCCTGGAAACCATCTGTACCTAATCTGGCAAACATCCCCGAGGCACTACAGAAACGGGGGAGTCCCAACATCATCCTGAAAACATTATTATATTGGACGCGCAGGGTTCCTAGCGCCCTCCGCGAACAGACAAACCACAGACTCCCCATGTACAGACCCTGACAGTATGCTTTAAACAAGGTTATTTTGACCTGGTCCGTACAACGGGAAAATCTGCGCGCCAGCATGTTTCCGCGAACGACCAACAGTAGATACTTTGTGCTTGGGTTTGATTAATTTGTATTGATTAGGACTTTGCACCCGTATGAGTTGTACCTATGTACATAGTATAGTAATTTTATTACTAAACTAAAAAATATAAATAAACGAAAATTAAAAACTTGATAGGAAAAATAACTATTATTGGTCATATGTACTTATAGGTTACACACCTACTGATAGGTTAAAAGTTTTTTTTTATATATATTTGCTGGGCCGACGTTTAACCACTATCTCGCCTGGTGGTAAGCGATGATGCAGTCTACGATAGAACACGTCGTCCCATAATCAACCTATTCACTCGGGGCTTGAAGAAGTCAGTTCCACAAACCCATGATAAAATTTAACTTAGGCAATGGTCACAGGTATAATCCATAATTAAATTACAAATAGCTTTAATAATGTTAGGTGTTTATTAAGGGTTTAATGAATAATTTTGTTCAAATCTTGTGGCACCGAGCGTAGAAGTCATTTTAGGAATATGAACAAAATAAAACACATTTGGTTATTATTCTTAACTTTTTTACAATTTCAAAACAAAATTCATTGCATTAATAATCATTTGCATCACTATTTTCTTTGGAGATTTTGAAAGTGATGCAATCATGCAACTAATTCCGAGTTCATTCTGAAAACACATAAATGCAATTATTATAGTGACCTTTTAAAAGCTAATAATGAATATTTCCATTGTAGATAAGTGAATATTTTAGAACAAAAAATAACGTTTATTTTAAAAATCGATTACAAAAAAATTGTGTCGACCTTTGGCCAAAAGACAACTCGCAAGGTCCATATAAAACACTGACATTCAACTGAATCTAATTTGATCCCACAAACTAAAGTATTGCAACTTTGAAAATGAGATATCGTGTCTTCTTCTCGTATCCAGTAAATGGTAATCAAATCAGTTAATAAAAATTCAATGTATGAGATTGACATTGACATTCGACTAATCATGTCAAGCCCATAAATTTTATTGTATTTTCGATTGAAAACATTCGATCTGAATTATGTTTCTCGTTTGTACTTCAGATGATACAATTATTTTCGTATTAATGTAGTGCGGCGGCAAAAAATATTTGTGGCTTACCAATGGCGGCCACAGGCACTCATGCATTCTGCTTTTGAGGAGAAGTTATTATTAGTGCCCCCGCAAACACCGTCCACGAACAAAATACACTCATTTTTGCCTATGTCGTAATAATACCTGATAAAAAAATTTAAAATGATTGCCTCGTTGGCCGAGTGGTCGCAAGTGCGACTGCCGGGCAAGGGGTATCGGGTTCGATTCCCGGGTCGGGCAATGTATTACTGGGTTTTTAAAAAAATCTCAGTAACTAGTAGAATTGTGCCCGGTATATGGCAATAGGCTCACCCCCTATTACATGGGACTCATAACATAAAATAGTGAAAAGTGGATGTTACATTGTACACTTGTACAGTGGGATAATACGCACCTCTGCCTACCCTTTCGGGAATAAAAGGCTTGATGTTATGTTATGTAAAAAAATTGATTACAGAACTTGCTCTTTTTAAACGGTGTCCGACATTGGTATTTTCTCCTGAGTCATGAGCACCAACAAACTCGTTAAAAACCCTCTGGTAGGAGGAAAATAGTTTTCTAGATGGTCCACGACACATTTGTGATGCCTCTCGTTCTGCTAGTGTACTTAGGCTATAGTGTATGCTTGCCATCAGGCGGACGGTCGGCATTTTTGCTAACGATAGTTAGTAGTATAAAATATATATATCACCTTTCAGTGTCCGCCAGGCAGCCATTATCTCGGTCTTTCAAATGGTGCGGTTCAAAGCATCGTCGATCCCGGAAATCTATAACTATAGCAATTATACAATATTAATCTTGTGTCGTTGTGGGTTCGTCTACAAACAAGTTGTTAGCGCCGCGGGTAAGAATTTGTAAATAGTACGAATATTTTATCTATTTGAGGAAAACTGCGGGGAACAGGAGTTGAAATGGGATGATTTTTAGTCAGTACCTATCGACACGTGTAACAGTGTTGTCCCTATTGCCTAACCTGGGGTGGTAGCCATCATATAGTGATATTTCCTATTAAAAATATGGCAGTAGGTACACGTTACCAAGCCACCACAAAGTCTTAAAAATACTGGTCTAGGTTACAGCTGTATTCGTTACCTTTAAAGTGAGTACTCGTTACTATCATATCATTACGTTAGTTGGTACTTTTAATACCTCGGTATAACCCACAAATCGAGTCGTATGTTGTATGGTACGCCTGAAGGACTGCAGATGAACTGTTAAACTGAAATAAGACATTTTAGATAGCAATATTTTAAACAACAAAAAACCAATCCAAAAACGGTCTTAAATTGAAATTATATATATTGAATAAAAACATTTATTTATCGTATCCACAAATCAACTGATGACATGACAACAAAATATTAAATTATACAGATAAATATATTTACTTGTGTAAACAAATGAGCTTTGACAAAACAAACAACGACCAAGAGGTAGAAAGACGGATACAACCGGCTTGGAATAAATATTGGAGCCTGAAAGAAATATTTAAAAGCAATTTGGCGATACAAATTAAATCTATGGTCATGACGTCTTGCCTCCTACCATGTTTAACGTACGCCTGTCAAACCTGGAAATTCACAAGCATTTTATGACACAAAATACCTACATTTCAACGAGGCATGGAGCGCAGTTATGCTCAACATAAAAAAATACAAAAAGTAAGACATAGGTACTAAAATCAAACAACAATAGTTACCGACGCACTCAACCAGTCTCTAAAACTCAAATGGAAGTGGGCAGGACATGTAGCGCGACTTCAAGACCAGAGATGGACAAGGAGAGTCACGTCATGGACCGGCCCCCTGGGTAAGCGCTGCAGAGGAAGGCTGCTTACAAGATGGCAGGATGAGATTTTTAGGACGGCTGGCCATAAGATACAGAAAGCCCTGAATAGGGAGCAATGGAAATCGTTGGAGGATGCCTTCACCCGAGGAGTTGTTTTGAAAAACGAATCAAATACTGAACAAAACATTTAAATCTTCAAATACATTTAAAAACAAATCAAACAAGAAATAATATAGGTTGAGGTTAGTAAAAAAAAACAATTGTTATTTAGGTTTTCTTTTTTCCATGAAATAGGCTTTTTATTTTTATTTTATTTTATTTTTATATCAACAAATCAAAAACGAATATATGACGGAGATTCGTTACCGATCGTGACATCGTAATAATCGCACAAAACTTAGAACGCAGTTTAGCGCGGAGTAACGCTCGTACACGGCCTCACATCGAGCTTTACATAACCAGTATAAACTGAACGTTAACTTTGCGGAAAGATGATGCGACGCGACACCAGGATAAACTGGTTTTGTATTTTTTTTTAAAGGGGAAAATTATCGAATAACTGCTTCCGCCTGGGTGAGGCGGGAGGGAGTGTCAGACTCTTACTGATTAAAAACCACCCCGTTCCTTCTCCTGCACGTCGAGCCGGAGCCTCGGTTACCCGTTAGGTTCTCCGCGATCCCCGGTTACCCGTTAGGTTCTCCGCGACAAATTGGTTTTGTAAAGACTGATGTTTGGTCGTGTGTATATGCAGCCGCAACCACGATCTATCCAATACGTGTTTCCCGCACGCGGTGACGTCTGTCAACGTCATTCCCTGTCAACTGTCAAAATCTGATTTAACTTCCGGATCGATTATTCCATCTGTATTGCCATTACTCCGTGTGACTGCCTGGCAAGGGGTCTCCGATTCAATACCCAGATCAGTCAAAGTTCTACTGGATTTAAAACATTTTCAATGGGTAGAAGCATGGAGTCTGAAATTGTGCCCGGTATATTATGGCAATAGGCTCACCCCCTATTACATGGGACTCATAACATAAATAGTGAAAAGTGTGTGTTATATTGTACAGTGGCACTAAGTGTCGTAATGTGCACCACTGCCTAACCCTTCGGGGATTGATAGCGTGATGTTATGTTATGTTACTACAACGATACAATAAATGCGAGTAAGGAAATACATTGGAGAGGAGAGAGGATACATACGATTTGTTACAGGTCTAGTCTGGACTATCTAAGTATTATTGTGCTTACAGCAGTTGCGAGTCTCTAACATATACACGAAAGCAGTATAATAATTAATCAAGTTTACCCATGTAAGCGTTACAGTCAGCAACTATGAACAGAAACATTAAAATAATACTTAATAGCTTATACATTTCAGAACAATTGTGCGATCGACACAAAGTAAATGTGAAATTCCTATAAATAATTCAAACGCTTGGCTTTTTAAAAACTAATTTGTTATTTTTTTTTATTAGGTATGTATTATTAAATTAGAATCAATAATTGTTTGCATAATTAGCTAATTTTCTTCTATGCTAACAATCTAATTTGGATAATTCTTAATTATTTTTTTAATAAACGTGCTTGTCTGTCGTTCGGTATTTTAATACGAAACCAATCAAGAGCTTGTCTTTTAAAAATAATAATTTACTATTACAACCTTTAGACTAATCTTTTTAATTAGAAGCAATTATTGTTTGTACGACAAATATTAATATTTTCATTATTAATGGAAATATTTAAAACCATGAAAAATGGATTTTATGATTAGGTATACTTATAAAATCAAGCGTTACTAATGCATCGTTATTAAAAACTTCCTTCCTTGACCTTCATCCTTCTTTTAGAGGGGAAAATCATCCAATCGCCGCCGGGTGAGGCGAGAGCGAGTGTCAAACTCTTACTGACTAAAAAATACCCCGTTCCTACTCCTGTTCCTCGAACCGGAGCCCCGGCAATCCGTTAGGCCTTCCGCAGCTCCGTATTGGGTTTCAGCCCTACTGGGCTCCATCCGTGGTGGTCTGACGGCTCCTTGAGGCACGCGACGCACCATACGGTCTAATTCTGGTCGGGCGGCAAACTACCGTTCTGACCTTCTTCCGTCCTTGACGCTTCATTTAGCGAATGTGATGCAAGCAACCGATAAAGGAAAATGGTGGTCTACAATGCCGCTTCGTGGACAAAAGAGGCATTTTGTCATTTGTAGGTCGCCGAATGTCATTGTAGGTTGCAAGCATTCGTCTAAAACGCATGGTGCATAGTACTTTTTAAGTTTATGTAGATACCAGTGACATACGGTGAAAGAAAACATCATGAGGCGACCTGGCCTTTAAATTTTTACATATTAATCTAGTTATATAGAGGTATGTTTGGATTTTGGGGATCTCATGACACCCACAAAAAGAGCAAGGATGACGACAATCACTAACCGTGATGACGGCACTAAGGCGGACACCACTTTTAACCAGTTCAATAAAGCAATTAAAAATGCGATAATCGTGGGAGCACGTTTGTTGAAGGAAAAATTTATAAGTTAAAATAATTTAATTAGATACATTGTTTTAAGAAAATTATCTAATTATGCAAACAATTTAATTTAATTATAACTTACTAATTAAACAAATGTTGTAATAAATTAGTTTTTAAAAAGACTACCATTCGAAATTATAGAAAATTGCCACAATTTTACAATTTCTTTGAGTCGAACGCACAAGTCTCCTGAAATGTATAAGCTGTTAAATATTATTTTAATATTTCTGTTCATCGTCGCTGACTGTAATGCAGACATGGGTAAACTTGATTATTTATTATATTAATTTCGTATAACTATATGGTAGAGACTCGAAACTGCAGCAAGCACAATAGTACTTAGATGATCCAGACCAGGGTGCTTACTCTTGAAACCAATCTCGATGTCAAAGCAATTTCAATCCAATAAAATGTCAATAATTATTCAATGTCGACACTATACAACCACAATCGTAGCTGTTAAAATAGCATTCAGAGTACAGAATATAAAGCTAAACTCAGTACTATTTAGTTCATGAAATATACACGCAATACGGATATAATGGGCGCTAGTGTCGTAACTCGAGAGTACGAAGTTTCAAAATACCAATGTCGATCGATCGGAATTGGATTCAAGAGTAAGCACCCAGACCAGTATTTTAAGACTGTGTGGTTGACGCAGTGGCTGGGCAACTTGCCTCCTTTAAACGAAAGATACATTAAAACGCTAGTCAAACGAGTGGAAAATTTATTTAATGTACTGGATTGACATTGACATTTAATAAATTATGTTCAAACAAGGTTTTTGTCCCCCGTTCGACTAGCGTGTAAATGCCATGTGATTCGTAGCACTACAACTTTGCACAAAGTTCACGTACCATATTTTTGAGAGGAAAAATCACAATAATATCTTGTCGTCTGAGTGAAGCGAGAGGGACAAACCTCGTATAGGCTAAAAGTCACCCCGCTCCAACTCCTACTTCGAGCCAGAACAACGGTAGCTCCTTGGGGGTCTCCACAGCAGCAACCCAAGTCCTCAAATACCTATATTCTTGATATTATCTACAATTTTTACTCGCGGTCTCATATGGTACCACAACGATACAAGATTAATATTTAAAACTGTTACACTTCCAGTATGCCTGAATTCACGATGCCTCAAACAAACAGTATTTTCTGAAGGTGAAATGCGCTGCATGGTGTACAGTGAAAGGTTAATATTTTATACTACTTAACTATCGCTAACAAAAACCCACTGGCCGCCTGATGACGAGCGTACACTATTGCCTTAGTACGTACACTAGCAGAAAGAGAGGCATCACAAATGTATCGTGGACCATCTAGGAAACTGTTTTCCTCACTTACCAGATGCATGCAGTAACATTACGTCACCACTTCACGCGGGTATCCCGTGAGAGGGAAGTACTTCCCCGGCTGAGTCAGCCCTTTCAAGTTGCGTAAAGCACATCTATGCTCTACCACTATAAAATGCAAGCACCCACAACTTTTGCTTTTCATCCATTAATTCCGTTTAGCTTTAACAGAGCGCTACGTTAAAGTAATTTTTTTTTGTTTCAGTTGGTATTACGACATCCAGAAAAATGACTGCTTTTTTACCAAAGCGGGTGGTTGCGGAAATGTAAGCTACAATTTTAACACAAAACAAGAGTGCGCCGAGACCTGCATCCGCTAAGAATATACAAATATGTTATTGGTAAGTCACAAGCATTTAACGAAGTCGCATATACAGCCACCCATCTATTAGATTGAAAATCTGAATATATGGGCATGACATAAGGTTGGACATAATTTATCGAATGTCAATGTCAATCTCATACATTCACTTTTTATTAACTGAATCGATTAGATTTTGAATGCAATTTATTTGACGAGCTTGCATTTTTCATCAGAATACCTAAAATTTGTTTCGTAATTCTATGATCATACGATCAGGTCGCGCACCTGATATTGATTGACTGCACGGTTGGCGCTGTGGCTGGGCTACTGCGCAACGTGTCGCGGGTTCGATTCCCGTACAGAATAGATTGTCGTTTCTAGTCTGGGTAGCATAATATGTATGTGAACTTAAATGTCTGTTAACGCACCCACGACATAGGAGGAAATACTAGTGTGGGGCAATATTTAAAAAATATATATACATATATACGAGATTTTTTTAGTTTTGATCGTCGACTTCAGGGGCACCTTGTATATTGTATACATAGTGGTGTGTATGTACATTGCTTGCTTGTCGACGAATTTTAATTGACCGCAGTACTTGTTATAGTCAACATACATACATATCGTGGCATTGCGATAGACAGAGGGTTTAGTGATTGTTTTACATTTTGTTGGTATACTGGAGCCGCCCAACCAGAACGCCAGACGCGGTCACGTGTCTATTACTTTATACGTAAAACAAACTCGAGCCTTAGTTAGAGTGAGGGCTTACCCTCAGAACAACAAATGGCACAATTCTGTCATATCTCTCTCGCTAACATTCATCGATCTCGGAATGTTCTGAAAGTCTCTCTGAACATACCATGGCAGCACGTATCATGTCATGAATCACTATAATAATACTATTTATGTGTTTTCAGAACTCTTAACGAGAACGACTCAGATAAGAAGCAGCATAACTTCCAACATCTCCAGAGACTATTTTGAAGTTATCCGATATTGAAATGAGTCTTTTCGTTTGAAATTATACAAAAGTAAAAATAACAATGTGTTTTATTTTGTACACGTTCCCAAAATCCACGAAGCGTGGCTGCTGATCAAGTAGTCTCTGATTCGATGCGTGTGAGTAGGTATTTTACTTCTCTTGTGAGATATGAAAGAGAGAGAGTCACTTCCTCCGTTTCGACAAGGTATCCATACTAGCGACGAAGAAATACTTTATACCGCAGTAAGTACATGAGGCCGTCGAAATAAGGCGTCGTCCGAATTTCAACAGAGACGGTAGCTGGGCACTGCCTTTTGTCTGGAAGCCGAGTCTAAAAGCTGCGTCAGACTATAATGTTGCGAGTCTGGAGTGTGACACAGTGAGCGCGGTAATACTGTTTTTGTGTCGACCCGGAATTCGAACCCAACACCTACGCAGCCGCCGACGAGCGAGTCTAACATGCCAGCAGTATCACGCGCAAGTACGCGTTCGTTCACCACCGCCTCAGAGCCGCAGTCTGCAAATTAAATAAATCCATCTACGGTTTAAAACAGGTAAGTCGTCAATGAAACTTGAAACTAACTTCTGTACTGAAACAGCTGGAATTAAAAAGCACATCTTGTAGACCCATGTGTTTATTATAAAAATGAAGATGAAAGCATTATCATCATATTGATTTATGTGGATTGCTTATAAATATTCTATAATAACACAGAGAAAGGTGAAAAAATCTTAGAAATAACTTTAATATGACAACGCTTGGACCTATTAATCACACTGAAAATGTTATTGGTTGGAGAATAAATCAGAACGTAAACTATGAATGAATTTATATTGATCAAACAAATTATATAGAGAAGATTGTTCAAAGATTTCAATATTGGATTGTAATCCAGTTCATTCATCATGTGATATTAGTTCAAACAATTAACTATACAAAAAACATTAATACAATATATTTCGTAATTTAACACAGATTTTAATAGATTTTGAAATGTGACATCGCAAAGTTTTGGATCCAACCCTCCCCCTTGTCGCACATTGTCACACTTCGTCGACCCCCTCCCTCCCCCTTAAGTTGTGACGTAATTTATGGATGGCCCCTTATAGTCTATTCACAATAACATTAGACAGAAGTAAATAGACATTTATTTTCAGTGTATATTTTGTAATAAGAGTGACGATATACATATAAATAATATGTTTTGTTTAATTGGGACGACTGTTTTTATGATGCTGAGCTAGCACTGTCCTCCGTAATGAAGTGGCTAAACAATAGTCTACTTACACTTAACATTGAGAAAACTGTTTTTTTTTTTTTTAATCTATTTATTTATGGGATTTAATCACACAGTGATAATGTCACCCCGTGACTTACAATTAACTTGTCTAAAATCTAAATATGCTAAGTACAAACTACCCAGGCTTACATGTACTTAAACAGTTAAACTTACATAGTATTAACTAGTTATACTTGTTACACATAATTAATAATATTTAGGAGTCGACACAAAACCCTAGCATCCTCTGACAGAGGGACAGCTAGGATGCTGTTACAAGTCCCTACTTCAGATCCAGATAATTTGAAGTTTCTTTCCAGTACGTTCCGATCACACTCCATCAGAACATGGTAGATATCCTCTACTACTCCACAAACTTCGCAGTTTGGAGAAGCAGTTTTACCCATTAAGTATTTAAATTTGTTGGATGGAATGTGGCCGGACCGCATTCTCAATAATGCTACCACATATTTCCTATCTATCTCCCTACCTTCAAACCATGGGTATCGAGGCAGTTCAGGCTGGATAGTTTTATACCAGATGCCTTTCAACTGAGACCTCTCATCAAAATATTCACGCCATCTTTGTCTGCACAGTTCTTTAACATACCCCAGCCAATCTGAGTATAGCGGTGTGCATTTGTAAATAATCCCCTCGTACGATGCTTGTTGAGCTGATGTGTCTGCTACCTCGTTACCCATGATTCCAATATGAGAGGGTATCCATTGGATAGTTATATTTCTATTCAAAGACTGCATCTTGCGGATACTTTCTAAAATAGTCATGGCTATCGGTAACCCTCGAAGACTCGAGGGTATTCGAGCCAAGTGTTGAAGGCTACTTTTTGAGTCCGAAAATATAACAAATTTGTTATGATGCATATTAAGCAAATACGACATGGCTTCAGAAATAGCTATAAGCTCACAATACATAATAGAAATCTGAGAATTAATTTTAAATTTAGCTTTAATATTAAGTTGAGGATCAAAAAAGCAGCCCCCAAGTCCAACCCATTTTTGGACCCATCCGTAAATATTTTATAATATTGTTTGTACTTGTCATCCATCATTATTCTACATTTGTTACGGAGATCAGTTACATTAATTAGCCTTTTTGCCATATTTATACCGTCAATAGTATCACAAATTGTGTAGGACAAGTCTACATTGGTTACCCAAATGTCCAAGGAATAAATACTCAACAATGAACTAGAGTACAAAGGAATTTCTGAGTACATTCTGTGGACCTCTATTAATACTGGTAGTTTTTTATTTCTCCAGTAGAAACCATGGCAAAGGTTAGACAGCTCCTCTAAGATACTAATAAGAATGTTATTACAATCCGACTTCGATTTTAAATAAAACTTACTTGCCAGAAACAATCTTCGAATAGATAATGGTTGCAGGCACAGGTCAGCCTCCATCACGTGGATGGGTGTGCTTCTAATAAATCCCCCTATTACTCTCATTGCTTGGTTTTGTATTCTGTCAAGTTTTATGAGGTGGCCGTTTACACAATTTCCGTACAAAAAGCAACCATAATCCATCCTACTTCGAATTAATGCTACGTATAATCTTCTAAGATGTATGGGATGTACACCCCATTCCGCACCAGCTAATATTTTAAAAATATTCAAATAACGACTGACCTTTCCCCGTACTTCATTTATGTGTTTACCCCACTTTAAGGAACTGTCCAACCACATACCAAGGTACTTTACACAATTGATTTGTTCAATAGGATTACTATCAACAATTAGTTGGATAGTGTTCCTTCTTCTCCCCTACTGAAAATGCACACCTTTGTTTTCTTATGAGAAACATTCAAACCTAATTCTATCATCAAATTTTGAAAAACATCTAATGCGTTTTGAATATGACATACAGAATCCGATAAAGTCCTTTGCATGTCATACACAACAAAATCATCAGCGTATTGTGAGATATAAACGTTATCTATGGTTCTACAAACTTTACTTGTGGCTGCGTTGAAAAGTAAGGGGGACAAGGGATCTCCTTGAGCTATGCCTGTGCCGGTAATGCGAGACACTAAGATGTTATGTTGCAGTTCAATAAATAAGTGTCTTTGATGAAGATACCTCCAAAGATATTCACAAAGGATAGAACCAACTACTATCAGAAACAATCTCCAGCCGCCATTTTATTACTCTCTTAAAGCCCATAACTGTTCTTCTTTTCAAAACTGTGATTGTATGGTCCTGTCCAGGGTGCAGGAGACTAAATACCTGGGAGAATTGACATTGACCGAAATCTCAACTGGCACAAACACATTGATGTACTCTCAACTAGGACACGTAGATTAATTTACACCTTTAAAAAGCTACTCTCTGCTAGTCGATTCTTGCTTATTGCATACCGGTATGGGGAGGTGCCGCACAGAGTATCTTTATCCGCCTGGAGAGAGCTCAAAGAGCTGTCCTGAAGGTATTGCTTTTCTTGCTCCGACGCTATTCCACAAAACTCTTGTATGAGAGGGCAGAAGTCCTAACAGTTAGGCAATTGTACGTGTTTTCATCGGTTCTCCGTAGACACTCGGGTCGGCCTCTGCAGCCCCTATCTCGCAGGCTTAAACATCGCATTTTTATCGTGGAGTCTCGAAAGACATCTTTCGCAAACCGACAATATTATATTAATAGTGCTTTATTGTATAATAGCCTAAATAAAAAACTAAGCATCTTTTCCATTAGCAAATTTCAATGTAAAGCAGTAACTTAGTAAGAAAATTTCTGCTTGGCTTGGACTATCACAGCACTGAGGAGCTGATGGGGGGCCGTCTGTAGTGGTGAGGGACTATAATCTGGGAATAGTGCATTCTCTTTCGCACACATTCTTGCTGTCACGCGTTAGGTTCAAACAAATTCATAATCTCACAGATACACCACACACACACACTTTCACATTCTCTCACAAACACACACACATACACACCACACATAACTACCATTTATATTTCATCCCATTTGGTTTATTTAATTTAATTACATTCTTTGTCTTCTCTGTTTGCTTTTTGTTAATCTTAATTTAAATTAATTTATTATGTAAAGTCTATACTAGGCTCACAATGATACCATACATGAAGGTCTGTGTGATACAGATATTTTTCTAGTACAGAGGTCAGAGTTTTAATTTTGTACTACGACACTATGACTTGTATCAAATTAATGTATACTTGTGTACTCTTTTACGTAATAAAGATTATTATTATTATGTTTTCGGCGTAATTATTTGACGAGAAACTCGACTAGTTTCAAGCCACTGTAGAGGCTCATATTCATGAGCAGCATTTCGCGACCTGCGACACGGCGACCGTCACGCTGCTACTCTCGAGCTCCTCGTCAAATAATTACGTGAGTAAGCCGAAAACATAATAATTTATTGAGTATGTCCTACGAATGCTATAATACAAATACATATATAGTGTCAAAAGGTATTCAAGTTTGTAGGTAGTTGAAATTTTTGTGTATAGGAAGGAAGAAATTGATAGATTTTTTTAAGGAGGAAAATTATCGAATGGGTCAATCTTACTGACTAAAAACCACCCTGCTCCTTCTCCTGCACGTCGAGCCGGAGCCCCGGTAACCCGTTTGGTTCTCCTCGACAAGAAATTAATGGATGGATCATTCTGACACTATTGTAATAGCAAACTTGAGGCCTAAAATTATTGTCATACACACTTTCAAATCGTACGTTGGCGGTTTCGTCTAAGGCACTCATCGAAATGTCATTGTCGTGTAAATTTATAAATGGCATCGCAAATAATCCGTAAATATTTGAAGGCGCGTCCCTGGCGCCATCTAGTAGTAAAGACTGAAAACCCATTTTGACATCTATTGTGTGATTTAACAAATGACACTGAGTGGACGAGAGTGACAATAATTGTGTTGTCACTCTGGCGGAACGTCATAAACGTCAAACAACCACCGGACTCGTTCACTTTGATTGGAACGATAGCGTGGACTAAACGGTTACGACGGATCGCTTTTGTCCCAAGTTTAAATCCATTTCCATCTGCGTTAAATTAAGCGATTATTGTGATTTACATTGTGAATTGTTATTATAAGGCTGCTGATCGAAGACCTGTCTAATTATTTCAATAAAAATACCTTGTGCGATTACCCACTTTAAGATGAGCGATTCTGATACTGGTACCCACGTGCCGTTATCAGAAGTGGGATGCGAAAAACAGTCGGATCAAGATACTCAGCCCCACAATCAACCTAGCAATAGTGGATTGCTTACCAATATGGAAGCCCTGCTAACCCGTTTGTTAGCAATGCCGCAGCAAACATCGCAGCCTGTAGCAAACACTAACGCGGTTCAGTTAATCAAGTTCGACCCAGATGACGAAGATGCTGATGTTAAGGGCTGGTGCCGTGTTTCGGAGTTGATTATACACAGCAAGAATTTAATTGGCGTGGAACTTTTGGTAGCTCTGACAACTGCATTAAAAGGACGAGCAGCATCTGTTCTGACTAAACCGCGCCTGGAAGACTTAACCTGGGAAGTTGTGAAACAAGCATTGCTGGCGAAATTTGCAGAGCCCAAATTGATGCAGGACTACTTTGATGAAGTGTTGCGCTTTCAGATCGGAACAAAGGAGACTGCTAGTGAATCCGCTATGCGTTTATGGGCACTAATCGAGCGAATTCCTAAAGTCGAGATGTTAGAAGAGGCAATTACTGGGTTCGTTATTTCCGTTCTGAGCTCGAAAGACAACATGATTCGTCGTGAACTGAACTCCTATGCCATCACAACGCGTGCTCAACTCTTCCGGACACTAGGTGGGGTCTCTTTAAAGCGGCGTAGTGAAGATAACGATGGTAGTGATAATAAGACAAAAAGACCTCGTCCGTCAGACTCGAAGTTCAATGGGAAGTGTCATCGGTGTGGAGTTCCTGGACACAAAATAGCGGAGTGTAAAAGGCGACGTGACGACTCAGTTAATCGCGCTGATGGTTCCACGGATCAGATCAAGGACAAGTCGGCACCAATCACCTGTTTCTCGTGCGGGAAACCTGGCCACGTATCTACGTCGTGTCCTGAGAAGAGAGGCGGCGCAGCGGTCAGGGAGGTCAACACCTGCGAGCACAAGACTTCGAGAGGTAAACTAACGACGGCATCTGGTGAGCATATCTGTTTCCTTTTTGATAGTGGCTCCTCTTGTTCTTTGATTAAGGAATCTGTGTCTTCGGATTTCCCTGGCATTGAACGCAATAACACCGTTTATTTGACTGGCATTGGGGGAGACGATATTGAGTGTGATAGACAAATTTCTAGCACTGTCCAAATTAATAATCTTTGCTTGACTCTCTTGTTTCATGTCGTTCCAAACAACTGCATTTCAGAAAACGTTATTGTAGGTAGGGACGTAACTGGAAAATGGAGTACGTGTTGAGATTGATAACGAAAATCTCTTCATATCCACTAATGAGAAAATAAACTTTTGCGAAACTGTACAAGGTATTGACGTCGCGGCCCTAGATACAGATTTAGTCGGGGACGAGAAGGAAGCCTTACTGAGTATCTTGTTGAAGTATACTGATCACTTTATAAGTGGTACTCCAACTAAACGTGTTAATACGGGTGTAATGAAAATTGAACTTATTGACCCTAATAAAATAGTCCAACGGCGACCGTACCGTTTATCTCCCATCGAAAAACAGGTGGTGAGGGATAAGGTTCAGGAGTTATTGAAAGCTGGTGTTATTCGAGAGAGTTCCTCGCCGTTTGCTAGTCCGATTCTATTAGTAAAGAAAAAGGACGACACGGATAGAATGTGTGTCGACTACAGAGAACTCAACTCAAACACGCGACCTGAGCATTACCCCCTACCACTTATAGACGACCAAATTGACCCGCTCACCGGAGCTTATTACTTTTCGTCTTTAGACATGGCCTCTGGTTTCCACCAGATTTTGATCCACCCAGAATCCGTAGAAAAGACAGCTTTCGTGACGCCCGAGGGACAATACGAATATGTTGCAATGCCATTTGGTTTACGCAATGCACCCTCGGTATATCAGAGGTGCATTAATGATGCACTTAAATATTTGAAAGATGGACCCCTAGTGTATATGGACGATGTGCTCTGCCATTCCTCTGACGTCACAGAGGGTCTACGACGGTTAGACCGATGTCTGGGAGCTCTGACGAAAGCTGGGTTTTCGTTGAATTTACGAAAGTGTAAGTTTCTTAAAAACAAAGTTAACTATCTAGGTTATGCTATTCAAGCTGGCGAGATTAGACCCAATTCCCTTAAAATTCAGGCTTTGGCCAATGCTCCTCCCCCGAAGACAGCAACTCAAGTTCGCCAATTTCTTGGCCTATCTTCATATTTTAGGAAATTTATCCCTAGTTATACTCAGATAGTTGGTCCGCTATACCCTCTTACAAAGTTAAAGGGAGGCATTAAGTGGACCGAGAAACACGAAGAGATCAGACAAAATGTTATTCGGGTTCTCACGTCAGAGCCGGTTTTGACAATTTTCGACCCAAAACTGCCAGTAGAGCTCCACTGTGACGCTAGTTCGGAGGGATACGGGGCTATAGTTATCCAAAGAAAAAACATTTTGCCACACGTAGTGGCTTATTTTAGCCGCCGCACGACTGAGGTTGAGTCTCGTTATCATTCATATGAACTAGAGACTCTGGCAGTCGTGCGAGCAGTCGAACATTTTCGTCACTATTTGCATGGCCGGAAGTTCACAGTCTATACCGACTGTAACTCGTTGAAGGCATCTAAATCAAAGGTCGATTTGACACCCCGCGTTCATAGGTGGTGGGCCATGCTTCAAGCGTACGATTTTGATATTGTTTATCGTGAAGGGAAAAGCATGGAACACGCCGATTATCTATCGCGAAATCACCTACCTGAGACCACTTTGACAGCTGACAGAGACCCAACTTTGGAAAATTGTTCAGATAAGTTTAAGGCCTCCCCTAGTCCTGCAAAGAAAGTAGTTAAATTTGTAGAGTTGCATGCTGGTTGGTTGTCTGTCGAGCAAAAGCGCGACGCTGAAATTCAAGACATTCAAAAGAAATTTTTGGACGGTGATTTACCGGAGAATGTAGCACAAACTTATGACGTTAGGAATGGCGTTCTTTACCGGAAAATTAACCGCAATAAAACCGTTTCTTGGTTACCTATAGTACCCCGCTCATTGGTATGGACTCTGATCAGTCACATTCATTCGGAAATTCAACATTTGGGCCCCGATAAGACTCTCGACAAAATTTACGATCTATATTGGTTCCCCGAGATGTCGAAAAGTGTTCGCCGGTTTGTCGACTCATGCATAATATGTAAAGCCTCGAAAGGACCCTCAGGTGCCCAACCAGTTAGACTACACCCCATTCCGAAAGAGCCAACCCCTTGGCACACACTCCACATAGATTTTTCTGGAAAATTGACAAGTAAGAGTGATCAAAAAGAGTACTGTTCTGTCATTATTGATTCGTTTACCAAATACGTCCTGCTGGAACACACCACTTCTTTAGATGCGGTGAGTGCCATTCGGGCACTGAAGAAAGCTGTTTGTCTGTTCGGTGCTCCTAAACGAATTGTGGCTGATCAGGGTCGCTGCTATATTAGTGGTGAATTCAAAAAATTTTGTGCGGAACATCACATTGATCTTCACTTCATCGCCACTGGCTCAAGTAGAGCAAACGGTCAGGTCGAACGGGTAATGCGAACCCTAAAATCTTTACTACAATTATTGAAAATGATCCGCATAAAAATTGGCGCGATGAGTTAGGCAACGTACAACTTGCTCTAAATAGCACAAGGTCTACTGTCACGAAATATACCCCGACTGAATTAATGTTTGGAGTTCAATCGTACTCTTTAGGAATCTCCAAGATTTCAACTGGAGATGGTCCACCCGAGCATTTAAATTTAGAAGCGATACGTTTAAATGCATCCAAGAATATAGAGAAAGCTGCTAAAGCTGAGACTATTCGTTTTAATCGCGGAAGAGCTAAAGTAACACCATTTAATAAAGGAGATTACGTTTTCGTTAAAAGTTCGGAACGTAATCAAACGAAACTCGACCGAAAGTTTAGAGGACCTTTCGTGATCACCAACGTTCTGGAAAATGACCGCTATGAATTAAAAAGCGTAGATGGTCCTTGCCGTACGTTAAAGTATTCCCACGAAAACTTGCGTTTGGTGCCGGGAGGTCACGAGGGTTTAGTAGAATTAGCTGAAGGTATTATGAATGACGAGGAAGCCGTGGAGGCGGTAGATATGCAGTCGGAAGGCACTATTGATACCGATTTTGAGACTATGTCGGCTCGCAGTGTTGACACCCTGACTGCAGATTCCGCTACTCTGACTGCATCTTCTGAAACACTCACAGCCCCTTCTGAAACAGCCGGTGATGATTCGGAAGATGAGAGACCTATGACTTTTAACGTAGAAGTAGACGTTCACCGAGCATAATATTCAGAACCTAAGGTAAGTTCACATTATGTGATATATGATGACGTGTGGGTGTTGTTGTCCGGTTTTGCCTATTGTTTGGTAAATCGAAAGGACGCAAATCCAAAGATGAGATGTTGTCCGGTCCTGACTAGACTAGAGTGCTAGCAGGTTCGTAGGGACGCATGCGTCTGTGTGTCACGAATGGATTGTATTGTCCGGGCTTAGTCGTGCTGGTCGAAGTCGAAGGGACGTACGAATCTAGTTCGTTGACGTGAATGATGGCGAGTCGAAGGGACGGTGCTGTCCGGTCTTGCACTTGGGGCAAGTCGTAAGGACGCATTTGTCCGGGCTGCGCATCATGAGTGAGCCGATGGCTAGTCGAAGGGATGGTGTTGTTCGGTTTTGCACTTGGGGCAAGTCGAAGGGACGCATTCGTCCGGGCTACGCATCGTATGAAATAGTAAGATGCCCTGGCTAATGTCAGGGTGGACGAGCATGGCGGCTCGACTAACAGTATGGTATCTTTTTATTGCAGGAATACATATTCGCCCGAGGACGGGCGATTGTCAGTCCGGCCGTGAAGGCGCGTCCCTGGCGCCATCTAGTAGTAAAGACTGAAAACCCATTTTGACATCTATTGTGTGATTTAACAAATGACACTGAGTGGACGAGAGTGACAATAATTGTGTTGTCACTCTGGCGGAACGTCATAAACGTCAAACAACCACCGGACTCGTTCACTTTGATTGGAACGATAGCGTGGACTAGACGGTTACGACGGATCGCTTTTGTCCCAAGTTTAAATCCATTTCCATCTGCGTTAAATTAAGCGATTATTGTGATTTACATTGTGAATTGTTATTATAAGGCTGCTGATCGAAGACCTGTCTAATTATTTCAATAAAAATACCTTGCGCGATTACCCACTTTAAGATGAGCGATTCTGATACTGGTACCCACGTGCCGTTATATTAAATACACAACACTTTTATTGTTTATAAAAATAGACAATAAAAGTGCCGATTACGAAAGCCTACAAGATGCAGGGGCTGTCAGTACCTGTAACGTTTTTAAATTTTTACATAATATTAATCTAGTTATATATGTTTGGATTTTGGGGATCACATGACACCCACACGAAGAGCAAGGATGACGACAATCACTAACTGTGATGATGGCACTAAGGCGGCCACCACTTTTAACCAGTTCAATAAAGCAATTAAAAAAGCGATAATCGTGGTAGCACGTTTCTTGAAGGAAAAATTTATAAGTTAAAATAATTTAATTAGATACATTGTTTTAAGAAAATTATCTAATTATGCAAACAAGATTTGGTTCTAATTTAATTATAACTTACTAATTAAACAAATGTTGTAATAAATTAGTTTTTAAAAAGACAAGCATTCGCAATTATAGAAAATTGCCACAATTTTACAATTTCTTTGAGTCGAACGCACAAGTCTCCTGAAATGTATAAGCTGTTAAATATTATTTTAATGTTTCTGTTCATCGTCGCTGACTGTAATGCTGGCTCGAGTAAACTAGATTATTTATTATATTGCTTTCGTATAACTATATGCTAGAGACTCACAACTGCAGCAAGCAAATGTCTATAGTACTTAGATGATCCAGACCAGTATTTTTAAGACGTTGTGGTTGACGCAGTGGCTGGGCAACTTGCCCCCTTTAGACAAAAGAGACATTAAAACGAGTGGAAAATTTATTTAATGTACTGGATTGACATTGACATTTAATAAATTATATTCAAACAAGGTTTTTGTCCCCCGTTCGACTAGCGTGTAAATGCCATGTGATTCGTAGCACTACAACTTTGTACAAAGTTGCGTATTCACGTACCATATTTTTGAGAGGAAAAATCACAATAATATCTTGTCGTCTGAGTGAAGCGAGAGGGACAAACCTCGTATAGCCTAAAAATCACCCCGCTCCAACTCCTACTTCGAGCCAGAACAACGATAGTCCTTGGGTGTCTCCACATCAGCAACCCAAGTCCTCAAATAGCTATTTTTGGTATTATCTACAATTGTTACTCGCGGTCCCATATGGTACGTGTTTGTAGACGTACCCTCAACGATACAAGATTAATATTTAAAACTGTTACACTTCCAGAAAGCTTGAATCCACGATGCCGCGAACAAACAGAATTTGCTAAAGGTGAATTCCTCTGCTTGATGTACAGGGAAAGGTTAATACATATTTTATAATACTTAACTATCGCTATCAAAAAACCGACTGGCCGCCTAATGGCGAGCGTACACTATTGCCTGAGTACGTACACTAGCAAAACGCGAGGCATCACAAATGTGTCGTGGACCTTCTAGGAAACTGTTTTCAACGCTTACCAGATGCATGCAGTAACATTACGTCACCACTTCACGCGGGTATCCCGTGAGAGGAAAGTACTTCCCCGGCTGAGCCAATCCTTTCAAGTCACGTAAAGCACCTCTAGGCTCTACCACTATAAAATGCAAGCATCCACAACTTTTACTTTTCATCCATTAATTCCGTTTAGCTGTAACAGAGCGCTACGTTAAAGTATTTTTTGTTGTTTCAGTAGGTATTACGACATCAAGAAAAATAACTGCTTTTTTACCACAGCGGGTGGTTGCGAAAATGTAAGGAACAATTTTGACACACAACAAGAGTGCGTAACTGCCTGCGTCAGCATATAATACCTATGGTAAGTCACAAACATTTTATGGGATCGCATAATATACACCCATACAAAAATTATTAGATTAAAAACTCAATGTATGAGCTTGACATAAGGTTTGACATAATTTATCGAATGTCAATGTCAATCTCATACATTCAGTTTTTATTAACTGAATCGATTAGCTTTTGAATGCAATTTATTTGACGAGCTTGCATTTTTCATCAGAATACCTAAATTTGTTTCGTAATTCTATGATCATACGATCAGGTCGCGCAACTAATATTGATTGACTGTTGGCGCTACACGGTTGGCGCTGTGGCTGGGCTGCTGCGCAATGTGTCGCGGGTTCGATTCCCGTACAGAATAGATTGTCGTTTCTAGTCTGGGTAGCATCATATGTATGTGAACTTAAATGTCTGTTAACGCACCCACGACACAGGAGGAAATACTAGTGTGGGGCAATATTTAAAAAAATGTAATTATTATAACGTACTTACGTATTTAGATATATACGAGATTTTTTTAGTTTTGCTCGTCGACTTCAGGGACACCTTGTATATTGTATACATAGTGGTGTGTATGTACGTAGCTTGCTTATCGGCAAATTTTAATCAACCGCAGTACTTGTTATAGTGTAGACACATACTCACATACATATCATGCCATTTGGTTAGGCACCACAGAGGGTTTAGTGATTGTTTTACGTTTTGTTGGTACATTGGAGTCGCCCAACCAGAATGCCAGATGCAGTCGCGTGTCAATTACTTTATACGTAAAACAAACTCGAGCCTTAGTTAGAGTGAGGGCTTACCCTCAGAACGCCAAATGACACAATTCTGTCATACTTCTCTCGCTAACATTCATCGATCTCGGAATGTTCTGAAAGTCTCTCTGAACATACCACGGCAGCACGTATCATGTCATGAATCACTATAATAATATACTATTTATATTTTGTTTTCAGAACTCTTAACGAGAACGACTCAGATAAGAAGTAGCATAACTCGCAACATCTCCGGAGACCATTTCAACGTTATCCGATATTGAAATGAGTCGTTTCGTTTGAAATTATAGAAAAGTAAAAATAACAATGTGTTTTATTTTGTACACGTTCCCAAAATCCACGAAGCGTGGCTGCTGATCAAGTAGTCTCTGATTCGATGCGTGTGAGTAGGTATTTTACTTCTCTTGTGAGATATGAAAGAGAGAGAGTCACTTCCTCCGTTTCGACAAGGTATCCATACTAGCGACGAAGAAATACTTTATACCGCAGTAAGTACATGAGGCCGTCGAAATAAGGCGTCGTCCGAATTTCAACAGAGACGGTAGCTGGGCACTGCCTCTTGTCTGGAAGCCGAGTCTAAAAGCTGCGTCAGACTATAATGTTGCGAGTCTGGAGTGTGACACAGTGAGCGCGGTAATACTGTTTTTGCGTCGACCCGGAATTCGAACCCAACACCTACGCAGCCGCCGCCGACGAAAACAGGTACGTCGTCAAGGAAATTTGAAACTAACTTCGATATTGAAACAGCTGGAATTAAAAAGCACATCTGTAGACCCATGTGTTTATTATAAAAATGAAGATGAAAGCATTATCGTCTTATTAATTTATGTGGATGACTTATTAATATTTTTTAGAAACATAGAGAAAGGTGAAGAAACCTTAGAAACAACTTTAATATGACAATGCTTGGACCTGTGAATCATATTTATTTTATATATTTATTTTGTTTACTGATTAACACGGTAGACACCGATTACATTGATCAAATTCAATTACAAAAAATATAAAAAAAGAAAACTAAAACAAAGTACATGACATAAAAAAGGTGTTAAAAGTAAATGAGAAAATAGAGTAAAATTACAAAACATTAGACAATGTTGGACACAAAAAAAATATACGACACAAAGTACAATACAACTTAGAATTAAAATGAAATAACAGTAATAATAACAATATACATACACAGAATCAGGAAACCGAGATAAAATAACATTTTATATGTGATACTACTCAAAATACACCAGGCAAACAGACATTACAGCCTTATACTTATCATCAAACAAGTCACAATCTGGGTAGACCTTCATGAGGTGAATGAGATGGTCTTTACGGAAATCTTTTGAGTTTTTAAGAACGAAACCAAGTCTCTTGAAAGATTCCTTGGCGACGACGACGACAATGTGGTCATGAAATGTAAGTTTCTGGTCAAAAGTGACTCCCAAATCTTTCATCGTTGTTGTTGATCTGGACAAAACTGTACCATTCAGTCTATACTGGTAGTAGATTGGATGCCGCATACGACCAAAAGTCATTACACAACATTTGGATACATTGAAGTTCATTTTATTTGCTCCACTCCATTCGTAGACGGCGTCAACATCCTTTTGTATGGCTTCCCAGTCCTGCACAGTTTTAACACTGGCATATAGTTTGAGGTCATCAGCGTATACCTCTAGAAGACATTTTGTGTATTCGGGAACTGATGGTAGGTCGTTTATCATCAACAGAAAAAGTAAAGATCCAAGAATCCACCCCTGACTCACGCCTGAGCGTGTGTTGTAAAGGCTCGAGTCATAATTTCCCATTTATTTTAACATATGAAAATGTTATTAGTTGGAGAATAAATCAGAATGTAACCAAGGATGAAATTTATATTGATCAAACTAATAATATTATAGAGAAGGTTGTGACAGAAAACTGTAGGCAGAGCAAGATCTTTGTCTGTTAATATCTGAAGCCCAATCGGCATTATTTTGTACATGTTACAAAATAAAACATATTATTATTAATTTCACTTTTTTATAATTTTAAACGAAACGACTCATTTCAATATCAGATAACTTTAAAATAGTCTCTGGAGATAATGGAAGTTATGCTACTTCTTATCTGTGTCGTCCTGAAAACACATAAATTTAATATTATAGTCATTCATTATATGATACGTGCTACCGTGGTATGTACAGAGAGACTTTCAAAATATTCCGAGATTGATGAATGTATGACAGAATTGTGTCATTTGGTGTTCTGAGGGTAAGCCCTCACTCTAACTAAGGCTCGAGTTTGTTTTACGTATAAAGTAATTGACACGCGACCGCGTCTGGCGTTCTGGTTGGGCGGCTCCAACAAACAATCACTAAACCCTCTGTTGTCCTGCCTACCCCAATGGCACGAAATGTATTTGTATGTCTCGACTATAACAAGCACTGCGGTTGATGATATTCGCCGACAAGCAAGCAATGAAGTCGACGATTAAAAATGGTACCGGGTGATCGGCACGGTTCCAACAGCTATCAGAAAAATATTAAAAAACTTCCAAGTGACATAGTTTTAAATATCAAATGCGCCAACACTGGTTCAGTGCAGTACAATTCTTTTTTCAGTACTGTTACTTAAACTAAGGTGAACATTTTATTGAGGATACTTGGGTCATTAAAAAATGATATTCTTTTCTAAACTAAAGCAATTGGCTCAGACTTTATGATTCCATAATACTTAAGCACTATTCAGGATGATGCAAGCAAAATTACAGATAAAAAAATAAAGAATTGTAGCAGGAATAGTCTGAAGACAAGAAAGACTGGCAAAACAGGGCACAGGCTTTTTCGTGGATAACACATAAGTCATTGTAATTTAAAAACTATAGATACGAATTGGACTTTTATTAATATTTTTCTAACAACTGTTGGAACCTTACCGATCACCTGGTGCCAGTTTTGATTGTCGGCTTGAGGGACACCCTGTATATACATATATAATATGTCGGAGAAAATGCACCAATTGGGGGTACTTTGTCATCGGATTCCAAGTTAGACATGGTGTAGGTAAGAAATAAGTCTCAACACTGATTATAATCGTCTATTAACACATTCCCAATAATAAATTAACAAAATTTTAATTGATTAAAGCGATGGAAACAGATTACCTTCGGAAACGCGGTAAGTTCGGTACGGGCTGGCCGAACAACCGCTCACCCTCGTGTCCAACTCAAAAGTGATGCCTTTCAAATGCCAACATGCCACGCCCTGTACCGACCATCACCCAAGCACACTGCTTGACGTTTCCGACAAATGATAACAGATTGCGTTGTTCTAAAATAACGATACTCGATAGTTGTGCATCTTTATTGATTCTGCGACATATATTTTTGAAACAATTGCCCCACACTAATATTTTCTTTTGTGCCACGGACTCAGACTTGAAACAACGATTTGTTCTGTACGGGAATCGAACACGCGACACGTTGTGCAGCAGCCAGTTGCCCAGCCAGCGCGCCAATCGTGCAGTCAATCAATATTATTTGCGCGACCTGATCGTATGATCATAGAATTACAAAACAAATTTAGGTATTCTGATGAAAAATGCAAGCTCGTCAAATAAATTGCATTCAAAAGCTAATCGATTCAGTTAATAGAAAAAGAAAGTATGAGATTGACATTGACATTCGATAAATTATGTCAAAACTCATGTCAAGTTCATACATTGAGTTTTTTAATCTAATAATTTTTGTATGGGTGTATATTATGCGACCCCATAAAATGTTTGTGACTTACCATAGGTACCTATTATATGCGGATACAGGTAGTTGCGCACTCTAGATATGTGTAGAAATTTTCAGTACTCTTGCAACCACCGAACATGGTAAAAATGCAGTCATTTTTCTCCGAATCGTAATACCAACTGAAAAAATAAAATTATTTACACGTAGCGCTCTGTTAAATATAGTAGTGGTATGGGCTTTTTTTTAAGGCGGGAAAATCATCGAATGACTGCTCCCGTCTGGGTGAGGCGGGAGGGAGTGTCAGAATCTTACTGACTAAAAACCACCCCATTCCTTCTCCTGCACGTCGAGCCGGAGCCCTGGTTACCCGTTAGGTTCTCCGCGACTCCGAATAGTGGTATAGGCTAGGTGCTTAATGCAACTTGAATGGGATGGCTTGGCCGGGGAAGTACTTCCCTCTCACGGGATACCCGCGTGAAGTGGTGACGTAATGCTACTGCGTGCATCTGATAAGTGAGGAGAACAGTTTCCTAGATGGTCCTCGACACATCTGTGATGCCTCTCGTTCTGCTAGTGTACGTACTTAGGCCATAGTGTATTCTTACCATCAAGCGGACAGTGGGTTTTTTGTTAGCGATAGTTAAGTAGTATAAAATATTAACAATTCCAAGTACACCTTGCAGAGGAATTCACCTTTAGCATATACTATTTGTGGGAGGCATCTTGGATTCCGACTTTCTTGAACTGTGACAGTTTTAAATCTTAATCTTGTATCGTTGTGGGTTCGTCTACAAACACGTACCGTACAGGACCTCAAGTAACAATTGTAGATAATACAAAGAATATAGCTATTTGAGGACTTGGGTTGCTGCTGTGGAAATCCGCGAGGAGTTGTTATTGCTCTGGCTCGAAGCAGGAGTCGGAGTGGGGTGACTTTTAGCCTATACGAGGTGTGTCCATATCACCTCACCCAGAACCAGAAGAATAATATTATTGTGTTATTTCCTCTCTCTATAATATGGTACATGAATACGCAACTTTGTACAAAGTTCCAGTGCTATCAATTAAATGGCATTTACACGCTAGTCGAACGGGGGACAAACAACCTTGTTTGAACATAATTTATTCAATAAATTTCAATGTCAATCCAGTACATGAAATCAATTTTCCACTCGTTTTAATGTATCTTTTGTCTAAAAGGGGCAAGTTGCTCAGCCACTGCGTCAACCACAACGTCTTAAAATACTGGTTTGGATCATCTAAGTACTATCGTGCTTGCAGCAGTTGCGAGCCGCGAACATATAGTTATACGAAATCAATATAATAAATAATCTAGTTTACTCGAGCCTGCATTACAGTCAGCGACGATGAACAGAAACATTAAAATAATATTTAACAGCTTATACATTTCAGGAGACTTGTGCGTTCGACTCAAAGAAATTGTAAAATTGTGGCAATTTTCTATAATTTCTAATGCTTGTCTTTTTTACAACTATTTTACTGCAACATTATTTTCATTAGCTATTTATAATTAAATAGGAATCAAATTTTGTTCGCATAATTAGTCATTACCTATTTATAATTAAATAAGAATCAAATTTTGTTCGCATAATTAGATAGTTTTCTTAAAATAATTTAATTTCATTATTTTTTTGCTTTATTGAACTGGTTAATAGTGGTCCAGTCACCACTGTTAGTGATTGTTGCCATCCTTACTCTTCCCGTAGGTGTCATGAGATCCACAAAATCCAAACATAAATAACGGCGCGGCAACTTATAAATAGCAACAAAATAAATAAGCTGAACAACAAAATAAATAAGAATTAGCTGAATCATATATAACATCATATAACATAACATCACGCCTTTTATCCCCGAAGGGGTAGGCAGAGGTGTACATTATGCCACTGTACAATGTAACACCCACTTTTCACTATTTATGTTATGAGTCCCATGTAATAGGGGGTGAGCCTATTGCCATATACCGGGCACAATTCCAGACTCCATGCTACTACTGGGAATTTTTGAACCCAGTAATACTTTTGCCCGACCCGGGAATCGAACCCGAGACCCCTTGCCCGGCAGTCGCACTTGCGACCACTCGGCCAGTGAGGCAGTCTGGCTGAATCCTTCAACTATTTTTTCGCTGACCAAATTACTAATATATTTATTTATTCTTTTATGTACACAATTTGATTATGGCACATAAGGCGAACTTAATGCCATATGGCATTCTCTACCAGTCAACCTTAGGGTTTAATTAGAAAATCTGCGAAAAATAACGTACGGAGTATAAACTAACAGCAAAGAGAGAGAAAAATGGTAATTATTAAATAATATAGGTATACATCTGTCGGAACGGTCATTAGTACGGGATTTCGATTTACTACAAAACGAAGGAATAACTACAAAATGAATAAAGATGGCGCGCTTCAACAGTAAATTCATCGCACGACAGCAGACACTCTTGGCTTGGACTCCGAACGAACAACGACGCACTAAGAATACTGTCGGCTGAATAGTGATTGCAATCATTACAATCAGTGCTGTGAAATTGTCATTGAGATTACATTGTTTGAGATTATAACGGTGAATATTATTACAATGAGAGTGGACCAAACTTTGATATATTTTAACCATTTTTTAACTTTGAAAGACCTCTAAGTTTGTGTCGGCATTTCTTGTCAGAATGTCCGTAGGAAATGCTGACGTAATTAAAATGTGAACAAGTTAAGGTGCACTGTCGAAAGTAAACATTGCGTTATTTACGAAGATTTAATTGTTTTATTGCTACATAAACATACCTCTACCGATATATGTGACGAAAAGGGCTCTCGCTCAACATCGCCCACTCCATCCTCCGACACATAATATATATTACTTAACTAGCTGCTACCCGCGATTTCGTCCGACAGAATGACTTCTGGCAGAATTTAGGCTTTTGAATTAGACTTTACCAAGGGACATTCCACGGTAACAAAAAAATGTCGTCAGTCTTGATTCAGTACTTAGGTTATATTAATTGTGAAATGAATTTATTTTCGTGATTTCAAAAATTAAACCATCCCAACAATCAGGTTTCAAACCGTACAGAGCTCACCTGGTAAGGTTTTAGTGATTATAAACTATTCTATCTTCTTTATGGGGTTGCAAAACTTTTTGTACCCAGTTTCAATCAAATGGATTCAGTGATTTAAAAGATACAGAGTGCCGGAATTTTAACGCATATACCCGTTTCCGTGTGATTTTCGGAAATATCCCCGTTGCCGTGTGTTTTTTATATACCGGTACTATTTTTACTACTGACCAATATTGTACTTGAGGTTTGTTGTTGAAGCTGCTCAATTTGTTTACTAGATACCCTATAGGTGCTAATATCACATGGTGAATGAACTGGATTACAACCTGTCATATTGAATCTTTGAACAATCTTCCCTATATAATTAGCTGATTAATATAAATTTCCTGCCTGGTTACATTCTGATTTATTCTCAAACAAATAACATTTTCGTATGATTCACATGTCCAAACATTGTCACATTAAAGTTGTTTCTAAGATTTCTTCACCTTTCTCTCTTGTTGTTATAAAATATTAATAAGTCATCCACATGTGCCGTCGCGGAGATTGCTTCGGGAAATTGTAAATTGTACGTTGTGAGTTGTTACTTTCAATATTCTGACTCAGTTACTCCACATATTCATTACCTCCGTCACGTCTTGCTTCACTTCAATCACTTGCGGGCTCCAAAATTATCATTGGTGCTGACGTTAACGCGTCTTCATCCTTGTGGTATGGCAAGGTCAGGGCTACTGACATGGAACGGCTCGAAATCGAATTCATTGCCGAAATGAATCTCTCCATTCATAATACCCCTGATGCACCACCTACTTTTTGCAGCCAAATGAGCGAATCTTGTATTGACGTCACACTTTCTAGTGCAGACGTTAGCTTGGATAGGTGGCGCGTCCTACCAGATGCGTCGTGTAGTGATCATCGCCTGATCGTGTACGAGTTTGTTTCAACATTACCCCAGGGTCCAACATATTGCAATGATAGCTTTAGGTACAAGACTAAGGGCGCGGCTTGGAACTTTTTTAGTTCATTATTTGCATCTCAAGCCAAAGATTTCACTCGCAGAGATCTCTCGGCCAAGGAGGGTGCTGAAATCATGTCAGACGCCTTTACTTCCTGTGCCGACATCGCTTTTGGTCGCTGGTCCTTGACAAGTACGCGTAGATGCGACTGGTAGAATAACTATGTAGTCGAACAACGTAAATGCTTTCGTAAAGCGCGCAAACAGTTAAATAGACTAAAGAAACGTAAGGTAACCGGTACCGTTTTTGATGAAGCACTGATTGCGTTTAGAGTTACCAGGTCACGCTATAGAGCTTCGGTGGAGAAAGCCAAGGGTGATTTGCTGCGGAGGGTTGTACAAAAATTAGATAAGGAGGGCCCGTGGTCGCCTCTATACCATGAGTTCAAAGCTGATAGATCCGTTGATCTGGCATTCGTACAGAACATAAAAGTCAACAATGTTCACACCACCGGTATTGAGGAGACAACGGAAGTTCTACTCGATGAGCTTGTCCCTGATGATGTATTCGAGACGGACAATGATTACCATCAACAGATTAGGTCGTGGGCAGCTATACCGCCTGAATCATCAGTGTCTGATCTACCGTCCATCAACGAGCTCGTAACTATTGTTAAAACTTTGCCTTTAAATAAATCATCTGGTGAAGACAAAGTCTCAAATAAAATGATAATAGAAGCATGTAAATCCGCGGCTGATGCGATCCTAACTGTATTCAACCGTTGTGTCGCGGAAGGTGTATTTCCTCGTGTATGGCGACGTGGATTCATTCGCATAATCCCCAAGAATGGAAATAAACCCCCCGATGATCCTAAGTCATACCGGCCTATCACGCTTTTGACTGTAGGAAAGTCTACTGTCGGCGCGGCTCTTTCTGTCCGATCCATGGTAAATTCGTCTGAACACAAGTATATAGTAGGCATTTTTCTGGACATTTCCGGTGCCTTTGATAACGCATGGTGGCCAATGTTACTCTTAAAACTGAAAGGTCGTGGCTGTTTTAGTAACATATATAAATTAATATACACGTATTTCCTTCACGGTTCCGTTAAACTGAAGCTTGGTCATTGTTCTCGGTCGAAGTCTTTATCAATGGGATGTCCTCAGGGCTCGGTTATCGGTCCGTATTTATGGAATTTAGGATTTGATGATTTGCTCGCGATTCTCCTTCCTTGTGGCTGTACTTTGACTCGATATGCGGATGATGGCCTTTTGCTAGTACAGTCAAATACCCGCGCCGGACTGGATAATTTGGCTAAAGACTGTCTCAGTAGGATCTCGCGATGGGGCGAACGAAATCGCTTAACTTTTGCACCCCATAAAACTTACCTTACTAAAGGAGTCGGTTTGCTATCTCGGTCTAGTTTTAGAAAAAAACTTTTCTTTCATTGAGCATATTAAGGCTATTAGTGAGAAAGCCAAAAATAACTTCTATGCGCTGACGCGAATTTCAAAAGCCACCTGGGGTCTCTCTTTTCTTATGCTCAGGATCATATACGGAGCCACCTACCTGGGATGCGTGTGCTACGGGGCACCTGTCTGGGCTGATAGGGCCACAATTGGCGCGGTACGGCGAAAACTTCTTCAAGGCCAGCGTCTAGCCTTGATTTTCCTGTGTAAGGCTTATAGGACGGTTAGCACTGAAGCCCTACCTGTGCTCGCGGGCGTACTTCCGGTAGATCTTGAGGTGCAGCGACGTGCTGCTATGTACTACACAGTGCGAGACCTAATTTGTCAGCAAGCTTTCTGGCAGAACAAGATAGAAATAAAATTGCAAGATTGTTTAAGCCAATAACGAACGTTTGGGATGAGCTTATAACTGAATGGCAGGGTAGATGGGCATCTTCTATTAAGGGCCGCCACCTGTATCAGTTCTTCCCATCCGTGCATGAGCGGCTGGAGAGGACATGGTTGGAGGTGGATCACTGTGTTGCCCAATTTCTTACTGGCCACGGCAACTTTAAAAGCAAATTGTTCTCATTTAAACTTTTATTGATTCGCCATGGTGCCAATGTTCGACAGAGGAGTTGCGATACGAGCAGTCGGCCCATCACATACTCTGGGAGTGTGATCTCTGGCAATATGAACGTAACACTATGTTGAATAATTTAATTGTTTCGTCAGGTGTAGCTTATTATACGGACCTCCTGCAGTAATTCACCGAGGGAAGTGGAAATTATAGTTTTTTCTTCTTCTCCTCTTATAATATCTACTGATTCATTTCGTTGCGGGAACCAAGACAGTTACTCATGTCCCTGGGACGCGCCGGACTTCAATGTTCCGGTGTTTTCATGGCTGTATCTACTGTAGATCCTGGCTTACAGGAGTTGCAGCGGTTTTGGGAGGTTGTGGCTGGCTTGTCACTATTAATAAAAAAAAAAGTCATCCACATAAATCAATATGATATTAATGCTTTCATCTTCATTTTTATAATAAAGACATGGGTCTTCAAGATTTGCTTTTTAATTCCAGCTGTTTCAATATAGAAGTTAGTTTCAAGTGTCATTGACGAGTTCCCTGTTTTAACCCGTAAATAGATTTATTAAATTTACAGACTGCGGCTCTGCGGCGGTGATGAACCAACGCATATGTACATGCGCGTGACACTGCTGGCACGTTAGGCTCGCTCGGCTTCGGCTGCGTATGTGTTGGGTTCGAATTCCGGGTCGACGCAAAACAGTGCTGACGCTACCGTTTTAACAAGGTATCCGTAACCTTGTCGAAACGGAGGAAGTGACTCTCTCTCTCTTGTCTCAACCGGGCCAGAGAAGTAAATGGATGATTTCTCCTCTTAAAAGAAACTACTTACAGGCATCGAATCTGAGACTACTTGATCAGCAGCCACGCTTCTTGGATTTTGGGAACGTGTACAAAATAAAACACATTGTTATTTTCACTTTTTTATAATTTCAAACGAAACGACTCATTTCAATATCGGAAAACGTTAAAATGGTCTCCGGAGATGTTGCGAATTATGCTACTTCTTATCTGAGTCGTTCTCGTTAAAAGTTCTAAAAACACATAAATAGTATTATTATAGTGATTCATTACATGATATGTGCTGCCGTGGATGTTCAGAGAGACTTTCAGAACATTCCAAGATCGATGAATGTTAGCGAGAGAGATATGACAGAATAGGCGTGTCGACAGGGTAAAAAAATCAAAAAAGTAATTAGTCCGTCATTAAGATCGCACGAAAATATCAGACACGTATTTTTTGCTTTATCAAATTAACAGAAGAATACGTAGTTATTCCGCATTAAAGTTAGGGAGTGGGGGGTGTTGACGTCACACTTACGGAGAAATCGTACCTAAGTGTGACGTCACGCGTCATTTTAACTCAAAATATCTACATGTTTTTTTGGATACGAGAAAAAAGAAAAAATACGTATCGAAGATTTTTAAAATATCTAAAAGACGGACAAAACATTAAAAAATAGTCGCCATGCCTATTGTGTCATTTGGTGTTCTCAGGGTAAGCCATCACTTTAACTGAAGTTTAAGTTTTTTTACGTGTGCAGTAATTGACACGCGACCGCGTCTGGCGTTCTGGTTGGGCGGCTCCAATATACCAACAAAATGTAATACAATCACTAAGCCCTCTGTTGTCCTGCCTACTCCAATGGCACGATATGTATGTGTGTGTGTATCTTGACTATAACAAGCACTGCGGTTGATTAAAATTCGCCGACAAGCAAGCAACGTACATTCATTTAAACGTACAGCATTCATTAGAAGTCGACGATCAAATGGTACCGGGTGATCGGCGATCGGTGATCGGTGTAATTTAAAATCACTTGGAAGTATTTTAATATTTTTCTAATATCTGTTGGAACCTCGCCGATCACCTGGTGGGAGTTTTGATCGTCGACTTCAGGGACACCCTCTATATTTTTTATTTTGTAAGTAATAATAAGCTAATCGAATCAGTTAATAAAAAGTGAATGTATGAGATTGACACTGACATCAAATTATGTCAAACCTTATGTCAAGCCCATACATTGAGTTTTTTAATCTAATAATTTTTGTATGGCTGTATATGCGACCGCATTTGTATTTTTTAAGGGGTTCTCCCCTTAAAAAATACAAATACAAATCATCGAATGACTGCTCCCGCCTGGGTGAGGCGGAAGGGAGTGTCAGACTCTTACTGACTAAAACCACCCCGTTCCTTATCCTGCACTTCGAGCCGGAGCCCCGGGAACCTGTTAGATTCTTCGTGACTCCGAATCGGCATCAGCCCTATCCGTGGTGGTCTGATGACTCTTTGAGGCGCGCGCGGAATGCGACGCACCGTACGCTCGGGTCTGGTTTTTGTCGGGCGGCGAGTCACCCATGCTCGCCGTCCGCAGGTCTGCACTTACGGTGGCCGGAGATCGTCCCGCGATCCCTGACGCCCGGAGTGTCCTTCGCGATGGCTGGGTTGCAAGCAGGCAGCGCTTCGCTGCCTCACGCGTCCCGCCTCCTCCTTAGCTAGCATATATGCGACCCCATTAAATAAATGTTTGTGATTTACCATAGAGTTTGGGCGGATGCAAGCAATTGCGCACTCTGGTTGTGTGTAAAAATTCTCAGTACCGCCGCAACCAGCGCCCGTGGTATAAATGCAGTCATTTTTCACCATGTCGTAATACCAACTGAAAAAAAATACTTTAACGTATTAATGAAAGAAAAGTAAAAGCTAAACGGAATTAATGAATGAAAAGTAAAAGTTGTAGATGCTTGCATTTTGTAGTGGTAGAGCCTAGAGGTGCTTTACGCAACTTGAAAGGACTGGCTCGGCTGGGGAAGTACTTCCCTCTCACGAGATACCCGCGTGAAGTGGTGACGTAATGTTACTGCGTGTATTTGGTAAGTGAGGGAAACAGTTTGCTAGATGGTCCACGACTCAATTTTTGTGATGCCTCTGGGACTGCTAGTGTACTTAGGCTATAGTGTATGTTGCCATCAGGCGGACAGTCGGCATATTTGCTACCGATAGTTAGGTAGTATAAAATATGTATATAATTAACCTTTCCATTTCCATCAAGCAGATCCATCCATCGGGAGCATGTTCTTTCCGTTTGAGGCATCGTGGATCCAGGCCTCCTGGAACTATAACAATTGTAAATCTTCATATTGTGTCGTGGTGGGTTCGTCTACAAACACGTAGTTAGGACCACGAGTAACAAGTTGTAGATAATACAAAGAATTTATCTATTCCTCTGAGTTGCTGCTGTGGAGACCCTCGAGGACCCGTTGCGTTGTTTCGAAGCAAGAGTCGGAGTGGGGTGATATTTAGCTCATAAGAGGTTTGTCCCTCTCGCTTCACCCAGGACGACAAGAGTGATATTATTGTGATTTTTCCTCTCAAAAGTATGGTACGTGAATACACAACTTTGTACGAAGTGCCAGTGCTATGAATCGAATGGCATTTACACGCTAGTCGAACAGGTGACAAGAAACCTATGTTAGATCATAATTTATTTAACCTCAATGTCAATCCAGTACATTAAATCAATTTTCCACTCGTTTGACTAGCGTTTTGATGTCTCTCTTGTCTAAAGGTGGCAAGTTACCCAGCCACTGCGTCAACCACAACGTCTTAAAATACTGGTCTGGATCATATAAGTACTATCGTGCTTGCAGCAGTTGCGAGTCGCTAACATTTAGTTAGTTATATGAAAGCAATATAATAAAATAATCTAGTTTACCCCAGCCTGCATTACAGTCAGCGACGATGAACAGAAACATTATAATAATATCTAACAGCTTATACATTTCAGGAGACTTGTGCGTTCGACTCAAAGAAATTGTAAAATTGGCAATTTTCTATAATTTCTAATGCTTGTCTTTTTTACAACTAATTTACTGCAACATTATTTTCATTAGCTATTTATAATTAAATAAGAATCAAATCCTGTTAGCATAATTAGATAATTTTCTTAAAACAATGTATCTAATTATATTATTTTACTTATACATTTTTCCTTCAACAAACGTGCTGTCGTGATTATCACTTTTTTATTGCTTTATTTTATTTATATATTTATTATTACATTTCAGTACAGTTTAAATCATCTTTTGCACCATTAAACCACAGCTGGTTTGTATTGGCTTAACAAGGCTTAACAACATTTATAAACTAATTGAATATACTTACAAATGACAATAGATATAACATTTCAAATAAGTTAATTTAAGACCTTTTAACAGTAAAAGTAAAAATGAGCAAAGTATAAACGAATTCATTAAAATTGCAGTCACTTTTTTAAATAAATAATAATCTCAATATACAACCGGTTCTCGTCAACATCAAAAGCTGCCTACAGCCTGTACAATTGAAAAGTTCCACAAGATTTTTTTTTATGGCATAAGCCGTTAATCGAGCTGACAGATCACCTGATGGTAAACAATCGGCGTCGCCCTTGGACACCTGGAACACCAGAGTCGTTACAAGTGCGTTACCGGCTTTTTGGGGATTAGGAATTTGACGATCGTTGGGGATTCAGGGATTGGGGAGATTGGGGAAGGCGAGGGTAATTGAGCCTCCAGTAACCTCACTCACACGACGAAACACAACGCAAGTGTTGCTTCACGTCGGTTTTCTGTGAGGCTCTCCCACACTTAAAATAATGCGAATGTAGCATAGTGTGGGGTAGACTGTAAAAGTTTAACATTACTTGGTACCGTGCGCTCGGTATCGGTTTCTTTATTTTAACCCGTTGAAATCCACCACCTAAATTTGGTCATACAAAAGTAATCTCTAAACATTAGAAAAAAGGTCTATAATGTAATGTAATATTAGTGAAAAGCGGTCACCGGTGACCGCTTGGTGATTGAGAAGTTAAAAGTGACTGCAATTTTAATGAATTCGTTTATACTTTGCTCATTTTTACTTTTACTGTTACAAGGTCTTAAATTAACTTATTTAACTCGTCGAGTACCGGTTTTGTAGACACAATTATAGAACAACTAGCTGTTGCCCGCGACTTCGTCCGCGTAGATTAATGACTTCTGACAGAATTCATCAGAATCAATTCAGTGCCCAATTAAGATTTACCTATTGTGAAATGATTTATCGTAATTTCAATAAATTAAAAATCCCGCAGGGTTCTTACCAGTCCCGGCCCGATCACGTAAGTTTTGAGTAATAAAAACTTCGACTATTGTTGTACAGAATCTCTATGAAATAAGTTCAGTGGTTAAAAGATAGAGAGTCCTGGAGCATTGACGCATAGTTCCCGTTCCCGAGGGACTTCTGAGATAAAAACTATCACACGTTACTCAGGTCCCAAATCATCGTTTTACCGAATGTAATTCAAAAAGATTCAATGATTCTAGATTCAATTTTCATTCCCAATTTCACACCAACTATCATTCCCTATTTTATCCCCTTAGGGGTGGAATTCATCAAAATCCTTTCTAAGGAGATACCTATGTCATAGTAACTTTATGCATGCATAATCTCAGCCCGATCGGTTTAAAACTGGCAAAGTATCACACAAACTTTCACCCTCTATATTACCCACTTTGGGGTGGAAATGTTCAAAAACCTTTCTAAAGGGACGTGTACGTCATAATATCTACCTGCACGCCGAATTTCAACCCGATCTGTGTAAAACTGACAAAGCCTCATACAAACTTTCATCCCCTACATTATCCCATTGGAGGTGGAAATGATCAAAATCCTTACTTGGAGATGCCTACGTCAAAATATCTATCGGCACGCCGAATTTCAACCAGATCGTTTTATAATTTACAAAGTTCCATACGAACTTTCACCCCCTATTTTACCCTCTTGGGAGTGAAAATGATCAAAATTCTTTCTTAGAAGATGCTTACGTCATAACATCTATCTTCATGCCAAATTTCAACCTGATCGGTTTAAAACTGAAAAAGTCTCATACAAACTTTCATCCCCTATTTTACCCACTTGGGGGTAGAAATTATCAAAATCCTTTCACAGCGGATGCCTACGTCGTAACATCTATCTGCATGCCAAATTTCAACCCGATCGATTTAAAACTGAGAGTCTCATACAAACTTTCATCCCCTATTTTACCCCCTTGGGGGTGGAAATAATCAAAATCCTATCACAGCGGATGCTTACGTCATAACATCTATCTGCATGCCAAATTACAACCCGATCGGTTTAAAACTGACAAAGTCTCATACAAACTTTCATCCCCTATTTTACCCCCTTGGGGGTGGAAATTATCAAAATCCTTTCACAGCGGATGCTTATGTCACAACATCTATCTGCATGCCAAATTTCAACCCGATCAGTTAAAAACTGACAAAGTCTCATACAAACTTTCATCCCCTATTTTACCCCCTTGGGGTGGAAATTATCAAAATCCTTTCTTAGCGGATGCCTAAGTCATAACATCTATCTGTATGCCAAATTTTAGCCCAATCTGTCCAGCGGTTTGGGCTGTGCGTTGATAGATACTTCAAAAGTCGATTTTTTTATTGATACAAAACAAAAGTTACAATTTCTGGAATTCCTTTGGTACGTTATATAAAAACTTTGCACATCCTAAGAGACCTATGTACCAAGTTACATGGTTTTATCTCCAAAAATGACGAACACCCACATGCAACCCCTATTTTTCACCCCCACGCTGGTGTAAATTTTAAAATGCTAGAACAAACGATTGTTTGTTTATTATTTAGTGCCTAAATATAAAATGTAAGGTATCTTCAAGAATGACGAACTTCATACAAACTTTCAACCCCTATTTCATCCCCTCACAGGTCGAAATTTCAAAAACGCTAGAACAAATGTTTTATTATTTTTTATCAAGTGCTTAAATATAAAGTTTCATGGTTTTATCTTTAAAAAATATGAAATCCCATACGACTCCCACCCCCCCCTTTTAACCCCTTTTTCGCGATAAAAAGTAGCCTATGTTTTATCTCGGGGTCTAGAATATCTGTATACCAAATTTCATTCAAATCCGTTCAGTAGTTTTGGCGTGAAAGAGTAGCAAACAGACAGACAGAGTTATTTTCGCATTTATAATATTAGTTAGGATAGGTTGCGGTCACCGGTGACCGCTTGGTGTTTGACAGTTTAAAATGTAACATCTATTGTCATTTGTAGGTATATTCAATGGTTTTATAAATTACTTGTTAAGCGAATGTGAGTACCAATACAAACCCGCTGCAGTTTAATGGTGCAAAAGATGTTTTGAACTGTACTGAAATGTAATACTAACTGACTGACAGACTGCCTCGTTGGCCGAGTGGTCGCAAGTGCGACTGCCGGGCAAGGGGTCTCGGGTTCGAATCCCGGGTCGGGCAAAGTATTACTGGGTGTTTTAAAAAAAATTCTCAGTAGTAGCACGGAGTCTAGAAATGTGCCCGGTATATGGCAGTAGGCTCACCCCCTATTACATGGGACTCGTAACATAAATAGTGAAAAGTGGGTGTTACATTGTACAGTGGCATTAAGTGCCGTAATGTGCACCTCTGCCTACCCCTTCGGGGATAAAAAGGCGTGATGTTATGCTTATGAAATGTAATACTAAATAAATTAATAAAATGAAGTAATAAAAACATGATAATCTTTGAGTGGGAGAAAATGCCATATGGCATTAAGTCCGCCTTGTGTACCTTATTTTGTGTGAATCAAAGTGTTAATAAATAAATAAATAAATAATCGTGGCAGCACGCTTGTTGAAGGAAAAGTTTAAAAGTAAAAATAATTTAATTACATTGTTTTAAGAAAATTATCTAATTATGCAAACAAGATTTGGTTCTAATTTAATTATAACTTACTAATTAAACAAATGTTGTAATAAATTAGTTTTTAAAAAGACTACTATTCGAAATTATAGAAAATTGCCACAATTTTACAATTTCTTTGAGTCGAACGCACAAGTCTCCTGAAATGTATAAGCTGTTAAATATTATTTTAATGTTTCTGTTTATCGTCGCTGACTGTAATACAGGCTCGGGTAAACTTGATTATTTATTATATTGCTTTCGTATAACTACATGTTAGCGACACGCAAATGCAGCAAGCACGATAGTACTTAGATGATCCAGACCAGTATTTTTAAAAAGTTGTGGTTGACGTAGTGGCTGGGGAACTTGCCCCCTTTAGACAAAAGATACATTAAAACGCTAGTCAAACGAGTGGAAAATTGATTTATTGTACTGGATTGACATTGAGATTTAATAAATTATGTTCAAACAAGTGTTTTTGTCGCCCGTTCGACTAGCGTGTAAATGCCATTCGATTCATAGCACTGGAAGTTTACACAAAGTTGCGAATTTAAACTGTCAAACACCAAGCGGTCACCGGTGACCGCAACCTATTGTTCTATAATTGTGTCTACAAAACCGGTACTCGACGAGTTAAGTACTATATTCTTAAGAGGAAACATCACAATAATATCACTCTTATCGTCCTGAGTGAGGCGAGAGGGACAAACCTCTTATAAGCTTAAAATCACCCCACCCCAACTCCTGCTTGGAGCCAAAGCAACGATAGCTCGTCGCGGGTCTCTACAGCAGCAACCTAAGTCCTCAAATCGGGTCATGATGCGGAGCAAGGAGGACTGGGATGCCATCTCCTCCTTTTGCGAAGCAGTCATGCTAGCTAAGGAGGAGGCGGGACGCGTGAGGCAGCGAAGCGCTGCCTCCTCGCAACCCAACCATCGCGAAGGACACTCCGGGCGTCGGGGATCGCGGGACGATCTCCGGCCACCGTAAGCGCGGGCCTACGGACAGCCGCCCGACAGCAGCCCGTCCGACCAGAAACAGACCCGAGCGTACGGCGCATCGCGTTCCGGGCGCGCCTCAAAGAGCCATCAGACCACCACGCATGGGGCCCAACAGGGCTGATGCCGATTCGGAGTCGCGGAGAACCTAACGGGTTACCGGGGCTGCAATTGCTCAGGGCGTATGATTTTGTGGACGAGAGATTTTGTTTCATCGCTAGATTTTGACTTATTTGCTGGGTAAATTGCAATAGAAGTCAGTTTTGTAGGTCGCATGAAGTCAGTTCCCTTCTTTACCATGTCAGCAAATGAAACATTTCCCGTTGATGTTGATTCCTTGATAGTCTGCTTGATTTCCGAAATTTGTTCCACATGGTCCTGCTTTTCTCTCATCTCATCTATAATGTTGACGGCTATGTGGACTTTCTGCTTAAGAGCTTGTTATAAGACATCTATTTGCGAGACATCGGCACCAATTTTTTGGCTCAGATTGAATATTTTAAGTTTTTGTTCCGAATTAAGTTTGCCCTCTGTGGCAATAGTGCAAACTTCATGTAACAAAAAATATTAGACACGTATTTTTTTATTTTGTCGTATAATAAAACAATACTTAGATAAAACGAGTTAAAGTTTAGGAGTGGGGGTAAAACATCATTTCTTAGTATAAAATGTACTGAGAAGTGACGTCACGCGACATTTCAAATCAATATAACTTCAAAACTATTCGTTTCCGTGAGAAAATAAAAAATACGTGTCTAATATTTTTAAATAATCTACCAGACGGACATTAAAATAAAAATTAGTCGTCTACCCCCAGGAAGCCAGCTTGCTCGGGTTTAAATCCACCTTCGAAACAACTAAATTGGTATTTCCATTATTTATAACTAGGTATCACAATAAGCAGAATAATAATGTAGGTCACTATTATTGCTTTGATTTGAAATTTCTAGTATACACGTCTGTTCACAACGTACGTCAAGAATCGAATCAAAGCCTGGATCCACGATGCGTCAAACGGAAAGAACATGCTCCCTATGGATGGGTCTGCAAGGTGGCCATGGAAAGGTTAATATATATTTTTATACTACTTAACTATCGCTACTAAAAAAGCCGACCGTTCGCCAGATGGCAAGCATACACTATAGCCTAAGTACGTACTCCAGCAGAACGAGAGGCATCACAGATGTGTCGAGGACCATCTAGGAAACCGTTATCCTCATTTACCAGACTGTACGCAGTAAATTTACGTCACCACTTCACGCGGGTATCCCGTGAGAGTAAAGTTCTTCCTAGGCCGAGCCAGCCCTTTCAAGTTACGTAACGTACCTCTATGCTCTACCACTATAAAATGCAAGCATCCACAACTTTTACTTTTCATCCATTAATTCCGTTTAGCTGTAACAGAGCGCTACGTTAAAGTATTTTTTTGTTGTTTCAGTTGGTATTACGACATCAAGAAAAATAACTGCTTTTTTACCTCAGTCGGTGAATGCGGGGAGACTAGTGACAATTTTTACACAGAACATGAGTGCGCAATTGCCTGTATGTACGAAGAAAACAAAAACATTTAATTTGTAAGTCACAAACATATTCTAGGATCGCATAAACACCCATAGAAAAACTATTAAATTGAAAATCTGTCTAAAAATTTGTCGAATGTCAATATCAATCTCATACTTACTTACTACACACTGACATATTATCTTGAAGATAAGAATGCTTGGCAGCATGTTGGTTCGGCTCCACTGGACAATACTCAAATGTAGTCAGTAGTTAAATTCCAATAGTAGGTAATATAATAGATAATTTAATACTTTAATTCTAATGTAGACAATCTAGTTTCCTTATGGCATCGAGCATTTTTTTCTTTATTAAAACAAAGAGTTTCCTTTTTCTTATATAGAAGCACTATTTCTATGGATTGTCAGTATGCATATGTGAGCACCATGTTAGACTTAAGATTTTAAATTTTTTAATTTTAGTAAGTTATTAGTATTACGCATAGATTTATGAATATAATATAGATGTCTGGCTATTGTCTACGGGTAGAATTTAGGATCCATCTTGACGGTAAATTCATAAACATACTGTTGTTTCTTTTTTACTTATGTCTCTTTGCTTATGCAGAAAGAGACAACACATTATTGTCATTCTGGCAATAATTTTTTGACGTCATCAAAAATACCTAGTTGTGCCGAATTGGACATCTTAGTCCCTGTTATCAGTGCATGTCAGTGGTACATCAGCTGTCAAAGCATTGGTCAACAATATTTTGTTACGAAAATTTGTAGTATTCCTGTTGTTTTTGTGCGTGGTAAACAAAGAAGTTATTGGTTAGTGAGAAGAACTATGCCCGGGTGCAGTGTTATTGGATGTAGCACTAACAATATTACTAAACCGGCAGGTGTAACATTACATCGGTAAGTACTGTTATTTTTCATTAAAATATCTCTGTTTTTCAAACTATTCAAGTGTGGTTGCTGCAAATTGACTAAATACAATACTTTTCTAACTAATGCAGTGCTTATTTTCATTAATTTTAGTTGAAATACGTCTAAAACAATTTTCATTAAAAAATAGTGTTGTACATGATTGTTCCCGTATCGATAATTTTATCGTACATAATAAATGCGTCAAAAGTAGAACAAAGAACTATACTAAATTCTGAATGATAAAGTGCATTAATTTGACATAATGACAAAATACAAAAAACATTAAGTACTCGTCAAAAATTTCATTTTATCGACAAAATTCCACCATCGTCAATACCTACGTAATGTAATAAATAATTAATACAATAGAGAATAATTTTTGTACAACATGAGATAAGGAATAATAATTGTGGGAAATGCATTTTTATTAAAATTGATTTTTTTATCAAATGCCGCTCGACGGGTTCAAATGAAACAAACCAATGAAATATAACTTTAGGGTATTTTTAGAGTATTTATTAGAATGTGTCGAACTCTGCCGATAATTTTAATAATATTATAAATTTTCTTTTTAGTTTGTGCTTGAACCACGCAGAAGTTCTTGGCTGGAAATAATTAATGTGGGAAATATAGATACTAGAAGGAAACATATCTTTGTTTGTTAACTTTATTTTGAAGATTAATGTTTTAACCGAACAATAAATTAATAGTAAATCTACGTGATGGGGCCCTATCGCTACAAGCTCTATTGGTAAATCATAATGTAAACGATTCATTATGTGTTTTGTTATATTAGTTTTGGAAGCATTTTTTTAAGAGGTGCAAACTTAACATTTTATTTAACATTTATATTAAGTTCATAACTAACCGGGTTCTTGTACCTATATGTTTCTGTTTTCCTCCGCTATCTATCACTATCATTGTAATGTACAAACATTTTCGTTCAGAGCTTAGTACAGTACCTATAGAATCTATAGAAAAATCTATGTTCAATTGGATCAAGTAAGTTAAATTATACTATTTATGTTGCAGCCTCTAGCCAGATATGTGCATGAAAATGAACTTGGAACCAGTTCTGGAGTCTTCTCGAAAGATGGTTTTGCAGATTACATTACAGGAAGACACTACGAAAAATACGAAGATATTGTATATTATAAATCTTGATTTTATGAATACTTTGATACAGGTTTATTTTTCAACCCTCAAAAATTACTTAACCTTAAGTATATAAATATTGACCAGTTGATGGAAAATCCTTTTCATGAATTTCGATACATAAGTATCGTGTTAGTTATGATGTGAATGTATAGGCACGATCGACTGGAGTGACAGTGCACGTAGCAACTATTAAATATATTTCGCTAATATGTTGGTAATGTTTAGCAGCTAGATAAAAATTAAATCCAGATGAATCATAAAATACATAACATCACGCCTTTTATCCCCGAAGGGGTAGGCAGAGGTGCACATTCTACCATAGTACAATGTAACACCCACTTTTCACTAGTTGCTATGAGTCCCATGTAATAGGGGGTGAGCCTATTGCCATATACCGGGCACATTTCCAGACTCCGTGCTACTACTGAGAATTTTTAAAAAAACCCAGTAATACTTTGCCCGACCCGGGAATCGAACCCGAGACCCCTTGCCCGGCAGTCGCACTTGCGAATACTCGGCCAACGAGGCAGTCATAAAATAATGATATTTTATTGATAAGTCAATTAAAACCAATTCTAAAATATCGATAATTCTACAGTTTTAAAAGTTACATCCCTAGTTCTATCCGCCATTACAGGTGACCAAGTGAAGTTTATGTAGGCACGAATTTTCCTAGTTGTTTCTTATCCATACTCTTATCATATCAGTGGTATTATGCGTCAAGCGTGTCTTTGCATTGTTCTTACATATGCGTACAGTATTGAAATGTGTATCAGAGACATTGTAGAACATACTTTTTAAAAGAGTAACGAATGGAGTTTCTTGCTCGTTCTTCTCCATTCGAATCTAGAGGTACGTTTTGGAATGAGCACATAGCTTCACCTAATTTCACTGACGGACTGACTGACAGACTATTATTTATTTTGTATTTGTTGACGTTTCAAAAGTACCAAACTATGGTTCAATTGAAATACATGCTTTGACTTTGACTTTGATACTTTCACTTTTTCAAATAATTTATTGAATCGATTAGCTTTCGAATTCAATTTATTTGACGAGCTTGCATTTTTCATCAGAATACCTAAATTTGTTTCGTAATTCTATGATAATACGATCAGGTCGCGCAAATAATATTGATTGACTGCACGATTGGCGCGCCCATAACACCAACATATATATATATATATCTATATAAATAAAAATGAATTTCTGTTCGTTAGTCTCGCTAAAACTCGAGAACGACTGAACCGATTTGGCTAATTTTGGTCTTAAATTGTTCGTGGGAGTCTAGGGAAGGTTTAAATGGTGAGAAAAATAATTTTGGCGGTACGTAGTTCGCCGGGTCAGCTAGTATATATATATGTCGGAGGAAGCTGGGAGTTAATTGTTACTTGCATTGCATAACGCACATTAATTTTTATTTGTTTTGAATTCACTTTTTAAAATGCCTAAATTAATTTTAATTGATTTGTCACACTTAAAATTCTTAATTTGATTTATTAGAATTATTGATAATTTGAATTTGACTTCCTAAGTAACGACCAATCAGAGCAGAGCGCGCGCCTCGAGCGGGGTCGAGGCGCCATCTTACTGATAAAAAGAGAGATAGTTTTGGCGGGAGAACATGAATTAGCTATCGGTCGAGGCGGATCGTTTATGTAATTTTACTGTAAGATCGGTGCCCTGAACCCGCTGCTCAGTCCTAATTATTAACTTTTCTTTTACGTTATTGTGAAACAGATAAAACTATTGTTACTATCTAAATTAAAATAGTGTTTATTGTGATCGTTGTGTTTTGTGCTCGCATTTTACCCTCATGACGCCCACTAAGCCCGCAATCACTAATGACGATGTCGGCGATGACAATGTTTCTCCGACATATATATATATATTGGAAGTTTTATTATATTTTTCTGATAACTGTTGGAACCTTGCCGATCACCCGGTACCATTTGATCGTCGACTTCAGGGGCACCTTGTATATTGTATACATAATGGTGTGTATGTACGTTGCTTGCTTGTTATAGTGAAGACACACACATACATATCGTGCCATTAGGGTAGGCAGGACAACAGAGGGTTTAGTGATTGTATTACGCCAGACGCGGTCACGTGTCAATTACTGCACTCGTGTAACAAACTCGAGCTTTAGTTAGAATGAAGGCTTACCCTCAGAACGCCAAATGACACAATTCTGTCATATCTCTCTCGCTAACATTCATCGATCTCGGAATGTTCTGAAAGTCTCTCTGAACATCCACGGCAGCACGTATCATGTAATGAATCACTATAATAATACTATTTATGTGTTTTCAGAACTCTTAACGAGAACGACTCAGATAAGAAGTAGCATAACTCGCAACATCTCCGGAGGCCATTTTAACGTTATCCGATATTGAAATGAGTCGTTTCGTTTGAAATTATAAAAAAGTAAAAAAAAACAATGTGTTTTATTTTGTACACGTTCCCAAAATCCACGAAGCGTGGCTGCTGACCAAGTAGTCTCAGATTCGATGCCTGTGAGTACCTAGTTTTTTTAAGAGGTGAAATAACCTGATAACTTCTCCCGCCCCGGGTGAGGCAAGAGAAAGAGTATCAGACTGTTACTGACTAAAAATAACACCGTTCTTAACAATGCTGCTAGTCGGAGCCCTGGTACCAGTTTTATCTTATACTATATACGAAGCTGAAGAGTTTATTTTTTTGTTAAGCTATTTTTATTATTTTTTTTTTAAAAAAAACGTTGGCCCACACTAGGATTTTCTCCTGTGTCGTGGGTGCGTTTACAAACATACAAGTTCACATACACAATGACACCCAGACCCGAAACAACAATTTGTGGATCACACAAAGTGTTGTTCCGTGCGGGAATCGAACCCGCGACACGTTGCACGGCAGCCGGTTGCCCAGCCACCGCACCAACCGTGCAGTCATTAAAAAAGTTATAATCGTGTGAGTACGTTTGTTAAAGAAACAAATTAATGTAAATATGTAGGTAATTCAAATTAGATTTTTTTTAAGGAAAATATCTAATTATGCAAAATAATTTGATTCAAATTTAATTATAAATGATTTATACAAAACATGTTGTGATAAATTAGTTTTAAAAAAGGCAAGCGTTAGAAATTATAGGAAATTGCCATAGTTAATTTTACAATTACTTTGAATCGAACGCACAAGTCTCCTGAAATGTATAAGCTGTTAAATATTATTTTAATATTCTTGTTCATCACCGCTGACTTTGCAGTTTTTGGTGAATATATATATATATATATATATATATTGCTTTCGTGTAACTACACCTGCCTCGTTGGTCGAGTGGCCGCAAGCGCGACTTCGGATCAAGCAAGGTGTACCACCTTAAATAAATGGAAAGAAAGTAATAAAGAAAAAACATTTATACGACAGTAGGCACGCACACAGATACAAAAAAAATACAAAATTAAAAAAAGACAAAGTTTATTTATTTTATTTTATTTATTTAACAAACGTAAAATTTTAGGAATAACATTTTGTTCTTATAATTAAAGATCCTCGCCAAACATATCGTTTAACGGCGAGAAGCGCTAATTTCTTATTTTTACTAGCTAATTAAGTACTTTATATAACATTAAAAGAAAACTGAAATACAAAACAGTAACCCAAGTCCTCAAATAGATGAATTCTTTGTATTTACAAATTGTAGATACAAATTGTTACTCGCGGTCCTAACAACGTGTTTGTAGGCGAACCCACCACAATACAAGATTAAGTTGTGCAATTGTTATAGTTCAAGGAAGTTTGGATCGACGATGCTTCAGAAGGAAGAAATTTAATCGCTATGGACGAGTCTGCGAGGAGAACAGGGAAAAGTTAATATATAAATGTTTTATACTCTTTAACTATCGCTATCAAAAAAGTCGACCGTCCGCCTGATGGCAAGCATACACTATAGCCTAAGTACACTAGCAGAACGAGAGACATCACAAATGTGTCGGGGACTATCTAGGAAACTGTTATCCTCATTTACCAGACTGTACGCAGTAACATTACGTCACCACTTCACGCGGGTATCCCGTGAGAGGGAAGTACTTCCCCGGCTGAGCCAGCCCTTTCAGGTTGCGTAAAGCACCTAAGCTCTACCACTATAAAATGTAAGCATCCAAAACTTTTACTTTTCATCCATTAATTCCGTATAGCTTTTATGTCATGGAGAGCCGAAACAGAGTCGTGTCTGAAATCGAGGCCTCTTAAGGGAGAGTGTCTGATTGGGGTGGACTTAATTCAGTCCAGTTTAACCCCACTAAGACACAGTTCTGCATGCTTACTGCCAAGAAACTCTCCTCAATTTCAAAGCACCCCCCTGTCTTCCTCAGCCGGTATTGGAATACTTGTTGTCAGCATTTCGAGCGACGTCCAGTTTCCGCGGTCATCTGAAGGATAAGGCCAAATTAGCCTCGAGGAAGCTTGGTGTGCTCAATAGATCGAGGCAGTGTTTCACCCCGGCCCACTGCCTGCTTCCATATAAGGGGCAGGTTCGGCTTTACATAGAATACTGTTCTCGTCTTTGGGTGGGGGCACCGCAGTACCAGGTTCTTCGTCTGGACCGCGTCCAGCGGCGTGCCGTTCGGAAAAACCAGCGAGACACTTTGGCAATGCGTAGAGATGTAGATTTGTTGTGTATTTGCCATCGTTTATGCTACGGGGAATGTTCCGAGGAATTGTTTAACCTGATACCTGCTGCAATTTTTCGCCATGCATATGCAGCCCCATCATATATTTTCTGGACAGGCCACACCCGTGCGCTGCTCAAGTAGATTTCTGCCTCGCACAGCAAAACTGTGGAATGATCTGTCGTCGGCGGTATTTCCGAACCAATACGACTTTCAAACCTTAAAGAAAAGAGCGTATTCCTTTTTAAAAGGCCGTCAACGCACCTGTGACTGCTCTGGTGTTGTGAGTCTCCATGGGCGGCGCTGATGGCTTACCACTAGGTGATCTGCTCGTTTGCCTCCTGTTCCATAAAAAACAGAGCGCAACGTTAAAGTAATTAATTTTTTTCAGTTGGTATTACGATATGGAGAAAGATGACTGCATTTTTAGCAAGGTCGGTGGTTGCGGAGACACTAATGACGACTTTGACACAAAACTAGACTGCACAATTTCCTGCATCCACGAAGAACATATTATACCTCTAAACATGTAATTGGTAAGTCACAAACATTTTTTGGGGTCTCCCAACACCAATACAAAACTCTGAAAAAAAAACGAGAATATGTCTTCATTAGATTATACCTCTAATATTATAATACTCAATGTATGGGCTTGACACAAATTTTGACATAATTTGTCGTATGTCACATGACTCACATGTCACATGTAAATCTCATACACTCACTGTACTAACTTTCCACTGTAACGTTATAGATAATGGTAGGTAGATGTAGAAAAAAAATAAGAATTGTTAGAGTTAATATAAATAAATCCTTACTAATATTATAAATCGGAAAGTGAGTTTGTTTGTTTGTTTGTTCCGCTTTCACGCCGTAACTGCTAAACCAATTGCTTTGAATTTATGCAGATGTACAGTTAGAAGTCTGGATGAAATAATAGGGTACTTTTTATCCCGGAAAAAAATTATATTCTCGATGGAAAATGAAATGTGTGTATTGGTATATGTCATATAAGCTAATTTTTATCCTTTTGTGATGCAAGCGAAGCCGCGGGTAAAGTAAATAATAATAATAAATATATTTATAAAAAGGAGTTGCTGTAATGCAGTGTGTATTGACACCAACGCTTATGTATGGTAGTGAATCATGGGTGTGTCAGAAGAAGCATGAAAGCAGGATTAATTCGGTGGAAATGAGAGCCCTAAGAAGTATGTGTGGACTAAAATTGAGTGATCGAGTGAAAAATAGTGTTATTAGAGAAAGGTGTGGATTGAAAGTGGATGCAGTGACAAGGATTGAAAAGGGAATGTTACGCTGGTTTGGACATGTAGAAAGGATGGATGAAAGTAGAGTAACGAAAGAAGTATACAGAGCGGATATAAATGGGGCCGTCGGTAGAGGGCGCCCTAGACGGACATATAGTGACCAGATTGGCGATATATTAAAGAAGGGCCAAATTAAAAGTACCCTTAACCGACGAGCATGCATGAAAAGATTGATGACTGTTATTGAAGCGAAAGAGGTATGTAAGAATTGTAGTAATTGGCGTTCCTTAGTCTCTGCCTACCCCCATGGGAGACAGGCGTGAAGTTATGTATGTATGTATGAGATCGGTAGAGCTGGGTATGGATTTAAAATATCAACAAACAACGTTTTCGGAACCATACACAACTTTCGAGAACTAAAATGAATGAATGAAATAAAGATAAATAAATGAGTTTTTTTTAAGGGGGGAAAATCATCAAATGACTGCTCCCACCTGGGTGAGGCGGGAGGGAGTGTCAGACTCTTACTGACTAAAAACCACCCCATTCCTTCTCTTGCACGTCGAGCCGGAGCCCCGGTTACCCGTTAGGTTCTCCGCGACTCCGAATCGGCATCGGCCCCATCTGTGGTGGTCTGATCGCTCTTTGAGGCGCGTGCGGAACGCGACGCGCCTTACGCTCGGGAAATAAATAAGTTTAGATTTCAAATTAAATATAAAATATGTATTTTATTTAATTCAAAAAACTGTGGTTTTAGTGCGCAGTAGTAAAATTATTAATGGCCTTTTAAAATTAAAGTTAAAAATGGAAAATCTTATACAAGAAAACAACCTCATAGAAAGATTTATTTTACGACTAAGTTAAAAAGTTTTAGAATGTTGGCACTGTCATTGACATTAAATTTATAAAATAATGGCATTTAAATAAATTCGTATTATCTTAATATAGTCAGTTTAAAAATTATAAATGACTGTATGAGAATTTGAAGAGATTAACTTATTTCGTGCTATGATAATTAATAGCATAATTTTCAAAGCATTTATCTTATTTATAAAGGTTTTTATGTGGATGTGAGAGAATAGCTTAAATATATACTAGCAATACTTGAGTTTATTTTTGTAATGGTATTATAAGGTAAGTTGTTAAATAAAAACATTTTGTGTGATCCACAAATTGTTTTTTCGGGTCTAGGTGTTCTGTGTATGTGAACTTGTATGTTTGTAAACGCATCTACGATACAGGAGAAAATCTTATTGTGGGGCGACGTAACATACGTTGCATAACAATAGGGATGATGACAGGGTATAAAAATTATAAATCTAATTAGTCCGTCAGTTAGGTAATGAAAAAATATTAGACACGTATTTTTTTATTTTGTTGTGTAATAAAACAATACTTAGATAAAACGAATCAAAGTTTAGGAGTGGGGGCTAATACGTCATTTCTTCGTAAAAAAAGTACATAGAAGTGACGTCACGCGACATTTCAAATCAATATATCTTCGAAACTATTCGTTTCCGTAAAAAAATAAAAAATACGTGTCTAATGTTTATAAATCAAACGGACATTAAAATAAAAATAAGTCATCTACCCTATTATAGAGGTAAATGACACAATTCTGTCATATCTCTCTCGCTAACATTCATCGATCTCGGAATGTTCTGAAAGTCTCTCTGAACATACCACGGCAGCACGTATCATGTCATGAATCACTATAATAATACTATTTATGTGTTTTCAGGACGGCACAGATAAGAAGTAGCATCACTTCCAACATCTCCAGAGACCATTTTGAAGTTATCGGATATTGCAATGAGTCGTTTCGTTTGAAATTATAAAAAAGGCAAATTAACAATGTGTTTTATTTTGTACACGTTCGCAAAATCCCAGAAGCGTGGCTGTTGAGCAAGTAGTCTCAGATTCGATGCATATGAGTAGTTTTTTAAGAGGAGAAATCATCCACTTACTTCAACGGGCCGGGTGAGGTGAGAGAGAGAGTCAGACTCTTACTGACTAAAACACACACCGTTCCTAATCCTGCTTCATGCCGGAAGCCCGGTAACCCGTTAAGTCTTCCTAGGCTCCCCGCTCGGTCTTTGCCAAATATGTGCCATCATCATCATCATCGTCAACCCATGGAAGAAGTTAAGACGGCAATAATTACTAAGGGCTGCCACATACAAGCACTCGCACTCGTTCACTATGCTGCGCTAGTGTCGCTTTGACAATTGTCAAAATACGGAGTTTAATAATGCGCTAGAGATTTTAAATACTGTCTAACTAGAGTCTCAGGACATTTAGGCTGCCTGTCCATTGACGCGGAGAGGGGCAGCGGAGTGGAGAAACGAAGAAATATTAACCGATAGGATTGCATGAAATTTCCGCTCTGCTTCAGTGGGAAGGGATTTGCGAGCTAGTTTAAAAATTCATACATTTTCGGAAGCGGCGCGTGGTACCGGTGCGAGGTAGCGATGCGAGACGGCGGAGCGAGGCAACCGAATGAGCCGGCGCCGGCGGCGGGAAAGCTGTCTCGGGAGCGGGGCTCAATATCCCATACCCCCGTATGCTGAAGTTTTACAGTCCACTACTCCGCCCAGCAATACTCGCTGGCTCCGAACCGCTACCTCGCTCTGCCTCAATGGACAGACACAGTCCGTAACTACGCAATACTCGCTAGCTCCGCTGCCTCTCTCTGCGTCAATGGACAGGCAGCCTTATCGGCGCGGAATCGGCTAGCATCGATCAAAAAGCCTTTATGTCTACGCAAAAAGGGTGTTACTAATACTATTCGCATCAGGTCGGTTAAGATGACGCGTCGCAAAGCCGGCCCACGGCGTAACGAACTGTTTCCATCTAACGCAACGGCTGGCGATAAGTCGAGTAGACGAGTAGTGGTCAAAGTCAAAATCATTCATTTCAATTAAATCAGAAAGGCACTTTTGAGCGTCACCAAAAAATTAAAAGTGAAGCTAATTGCTCACTCTTAGGTGTAGATTCCTATGAAGAAGAACGACCAAGAAACCCCTTTTTCAATCAGGTTCACAATACAATTCTTCTGTTACATAGTTTTGTTGTTTGGATTGTGCGAGAACCTTGTTGTTTATTGTTGAATAAAACATCAGAATCTATTGCTGCATGACTGTCACTAACCGTACGGTTAGACCAGCAATGCTGGTTTCTAATCCCGCAAGTTCTGGATGTAATGTACTCATGTGGATTTGTTCGTAAATGCACCTACAACGCACTTGACATGAGGTCTAACTCAAGGACTTCCTAAAAATCTGACGTTCAATAAAATAACACAAATTATATTGTTATTAAGAAAATTGCGACTAACACAACAAACTGGAAATTTAATTATAGTTGTGCGTGTGCGTACAGTAATTGATTCTAATTTAATTATAAATTACTAGCTTTTACCCGCGGCTTCGCTCGCGTCACAAAAGGATAAAAAGTAGCCTGTGACATAATGATATACCTATACACACAGCGCCATCTATACCAATTCTTTTGTTTTCCCTCGGGAATATCAAAATTTTCCGGGATAAAAAGTACCCTATTATTTATTCCGGACTTCTAACTTTACGTCTGCAAAAAATCAAAGCAATCGGTTTAGAAGTTACGGCGTGAAAGTGGAACAAACAAACAAACTCACTTTCCCATTTCTAATAGTAAGGATTAATTAAAATTATGTTACATTATATACGTACTTTTTAAAACGACAAGCATTTGAAATTATAGAAAATTGCCATAATTAATTTCTTTCAGAACGAAGCACAAGTTTCCTGAAATGTATAAGCTGCTGATTACTATTTTAATATTCTTGTTCATCAACGCTGACTTTGCAGTTTCTGGTGAATATACATATATTGCTTACGTATAACTACACCTGGCTCGTTGGTTGAGTGGCCGCAAGCGCGACTTCGGACCAAGCAAGATGGCACTTAAATAAATGAAAGAAAACACATTCGACAGTAGGCACGCACACAGATATTAAATTTTATTTATTTAACAATAGTACAATTTTAGGAATAACATTTTGTTCTTATAATTAAAAACATATCGTTTAACGGTGAGAAGCTCGCTCATTTCTTATTCTTACTAGCTAAATAAGTACTTTATATAACATTTAAAGAAAACTGAAATCAAAATAAAAAATACACATTATAAAGGATAGAAATTAATACACATTTAAATAAATACACATATTTATATAGATATAGAAAAAAAAAACAAAGAAACGACAGATTATAACAACTACTCTATGTATAAATAATATATAAAGATAGAGGTATATATGAAGAATTAAAATGGGGCCATTTCAATTCAAACATTTTTAACTCGTCGATTACCGTCATTATAGACACAATTATAGAACAATAGGTTGCGGTCACCGGTGTCCTCGCGGTGTTTGACAGTTTAAATGTTCAATTCTAACACTTATTTTTTCCAAAAAAGAAATTCCTTTGTATTTTTTCATTTATAATATATATTTAAGTGTGGGAGGTAATAATTGTCTGTCGTCATGCTTACAGGGCGGGATTCACGATGCCTGGAAAGACACGATAACGAAGAATTGAACTGTCTCGCGTATGTCCCAAGGTTAGTATGTTTTTATACATTTATATTTGACTAGCTTTTACCCGCGGCTTCGTTCGCGTCACAAAAGGATAAAAAGTAGCCTATGTGACAAATACCAATACACACAACGCCATCTATACCAATAATTTCGTTTTCCCTCTAGAATATCAATTTTTTTCATGATAAAAGTACCCTATTATTTAACCCAGACTTGTAACTTTACGTCTGCAAAAATTCAAAGCAATCGGTTTAGTAGTTACGGCGTGAAAGCGGAACAAACAAACAAACAAACAAACTCACTGTCTGATTTATAATATTAAGTAAGGATGTGCCGACGTTTGACCACTATCTCGCGTGGTGGTAAGCAATGATACGGTTTCCGATGGAGCATATCGACCCATAAGTAATCTATTCACTTGAGCTTTGAAGATACTCAGGTTATACCCTTCTAGAAATAAAGACTCTGGCAAAGAATTCCAATCCTTAGCAGTACACACAAAGAAATTTGATGCGAAGCGCTTCGTGCGTGTTGGTGGGACATCTACTACGAACCGATGATGCTTCGTCGATTTTCTTGTGTTACGATGATGGAAAGGACTAGGGGGAATCAAATTGTGCAATTCCCCCGCACACTTATCGAAATGTATCCGGTAGAATACCGAAAGTCTTGCAAACTTATGTCTATACACGAGACTTTGAAGCCGGTCTTCCACAAGCGCATCATCGTTGATGAGCTTCTTCACACGCCTCTCGATGTGCTCCAGCTGCTTCCGCGTCCAGCTGATATTCAGCTGTGCCGTCGTAACTGTTTTCAACTCATTATTAGAAAGCAGTATTATAAACGACTGCCTCGTTGGCCGAGTGGTCGCAAGTGCGACTGCCGGGCAAGGGGCCTCGGGTTCGAATCCCGGGTCGGGCAAAGTATTACTGGGTTTTTAAAAATTCTCAGTAATAGCACGGAGTCTGGAAATGTGCCCGGTATATGGCAATAGGCTCACCCCCTATTACATGGGACTCGTAACATAAATAGTGAAAAGTGGGTGTTACATTGTACAGTGGCATTAAGTGCCGTAATGTGCACCTCTGCCTACCCCTTCGGGGATAAAAAGGCGTGATGTTATGTTATGTCAGTATTATAAACTATCGTTTTCTTTTCCTCTTATAATATCTTCTGATTTATTTCGTTGCGAGATTTAAGATATTCATGTCCCTGGGATACGCTGGACTTCAATGTTCCGGTATTTTCATGGTTATATGGTATCTACTGTGAGGTTGAGGTGGGCTGGTCCCAAAAAAACTGACTGACTGCCTGATGGGTAAGTGTCATAGCCTAAATATATGAGTACTTGCAACAACAAAAGCAACACAAACGCGCCTACGACCTTGTAGAAAACTGATAATGACGTCACTATTTTCAAGGAAAAATGTTCTATCAATAGTCAATTAATATTTCTTTCAGATACTATTACGACCAAGAGAAGGATGAGTGTATTTTCTTCGTGTACGGCGGTTGCGGAGGCAGTAAAAACAATTTTTCCAAAAAAGAGTGTGAAAAGGCCTGCCTAGATAGTTGAAGTGTTTCATTCCGATTTCGGTAATTAAATAAAATTTACAAATTTTAGCAGAATCACTTTCAACTTTATTGTTACCTATAGCATATTAGAAGACATTTCTCCCGAACAATTAAAAATAGCTGACCTGAGCTCACCTTTCTTCATAAAAAGGGCCTGAAAACGGATGCAAGAAACTACAAAATTTTCCAAAAAGTGCTAAAGGATTGCTTGACTGTTCATCTTAATTTAAATAAAATAGTTTATGAAAGACAATTTGGATACCAAAAGAATATAGGCACAGTAGATGCAATCTTTAAATTGATGTAATCGATAAAATTAATCGTAATATGAAAGCAGCTGATATTTTTCTAGACTTGAGCTCTGCTTTTGACACTAATGACATCGCATTACTGATCGATGGCACTGTGGGCTGGATAGTTCCGTTCCCTCAGAAATGGTTGATTGGACCGATTGTTGGCCTACACGTCATACCCGTGAACTGGTGAGCCTTTTGCTGGAAGTGGTCGGATCGCTCATCGCGCTGGTAGGCTGATCCAGTAGGGTTAGTGTAAGCTAATAAGATTATAATAATTATATAGGTAACAGCATCAAGTACTTTGTATAGTGATATTAGTAGTTAGCCTAGCATTTAAGATTTTTATAACAATTATTTGACCATGAAAATAAAGTAACTGTAATTAATATGCAAGGGCATGGACACAAGTCCGTGAAGAAATACAATTTATTAATAAAAAAGATTCTTCTCTTCATATTTTAAAAATAGAAAAATGTTTGTTGAAGTCGATGGGGTGCAATAACCTGTGTCAAAAAGGCAACCTGTGTCCTTTTCTACAGCCATTCGGCTGTAGAAAAGGACACAGGTTGCCCATGCTTAGTAGGAAATCCGGTGTGCCACAAGGATCAGTCTTGGGACCTTTATTGTTTAATTTTTTCATACATACATAACTTCACGCCTGTCTCTCATGGGGGTAGGCAGAGACTTTTCATACATGCTCATCGGTTAAGGGTACTTTTAATCTGGCCCTTCTTTAATATATCGCAAATCTGGTCTATATAAGTCCATCTAAGGTGCCCTCTACCGACGGCCCCATTTATATCCGCTCTATTCTTTTCACTATCGATCTTATAAATTTCTGAAAATCTAATTAGCAACTTATCATTTTTGCGGATGACACAAATGCAATAGTATTATCAAACGACATTCAAACGGTAAGTGATGCAGATAACGCGGTTCTGGCTGTCTTTCACTTCTGGTTTACTTCGAATAAACTTAAAATAAATGCGAGTAAAACAGGTGTAATATTATTCAAAGCGTTAAGCAAATGGATCAAGGGCCTGGATACACAAGCCAATTCTCCAAGAAACGGCACGTATAGTGAGGAGGTTTGTCTCTGGAGCCCTAACAACCAGTACCCTGAACCATTCTCCCGCTACTGATCGGGTCGTATTATAAATATCATTTTATTTAATTTTTTGTTAAGTAGTATTTAATTCATAGAAAATTTTAAATAAATGTGTGTAGATACGGAGCCGCGGAAGACCGAGCCGAAGAAGAATGGATTGCCGGGGCTTCGAATCGAAGAGCAGGACGGATCTAGGAACGGGGTGGGTCTTAGTCAGTAAGAGTCTGACACTTCCTCTCGAGGAGGGAGAAGTCATTGGATGATTTTCCCCTCTCGAAAAAAAGAAAAAAGCTATGCGGTGACGTAACTTAACATACATTGATCACACATAGGGCTCGTACACAAAACTGCGATGCGATGAGAATTCGCAACGGAGAAATTACGATGCGAATTGCTACGATGTGATTTCGTGCGACAAGGCGTCTCCCAGGGTAACCATTCCTTCGATGACCGTCAACCGTACTAAACGTATTTTATATCGTGACATGGATCGCAAAAAGAAGCAGAAGTGGTGTGTGGGTGTGTCGGACTCTTACCGGCTAAAGCAACCGCAGTGTTCCTCCACTGCCTATGGCCTTGACCCGGGACGCCCTTGCGGATTCACCGCACCCGGCAAGCCTCGACCTACCACTAAATTGTGGCAGGTATAATAGCATAATAGCCCTCAACCACTCCGCGGCGTTGACGGCCAGCGCGTCTACGGCGGGAAGGGAGAGAGCTGGACGCCTCCCCCTCCCTTTCAGCCGCCTCCTTTGCCAACATGACACGTTCACAGAAGGAAGCGACTCCATCCCATGCACTCTCACTGCCAACCATAGCTCGCACTACGGTCGGCAAGGAGATCATTCCCACCGAGCACTGTAATGAGTTCACGACGCAGCTGCTCTGCCCATGTAGACCACTCTTCGAGCGTATGACGCACCGTATCCTCAAAATTGTCATTACAGTGATGACAGGCCGATGATGATAGGTCGGGAGCAGACATCAGCATGTCTGCTCCCGGCCCATACGACACAAGAACTTCCCGAAGCAGCCGTGTCCGGAAACGACCTGTGTCAACCGGAAGCTTGGGGCACCAGGCCCTCTGCCGATCCATGACAGAATAATATGTGTCTAATTTTTATTCAATACCATGTTGTATAATATTGAATTACTAAATTTATCACTAGCTGCTTTACGTTTTTAGTTTTGAATAATTGGGTGTGTGCGGGACAACTATAAATGATACGATGATATCTTGATAATATAACTTTAATGATAGTTACATGATACAAATGAGTAACCGCGGCGAGAATCGAATGCGAACTGAAGTATAGTGCGCTCGCGGTACAAAAGTGCTTATTCTACAATACATACATAACATCACGCCTTTTATCCCCGAAGGGGTAGGCAGAGGTGCACATTCTACCACAGTACAATGTAACACCCACTTTTCACTAGTTGTTATGAGTCCCATGTAATAGGGGGTGAGCCTATTGCCATATACCGGGCACATTTCCAGACTTTGCCCGACCCGGGAATCGAACCCGAGACCCCTTGCCCGGCAGTCGCACTTGCGAATACTAGGCCAACGAGGCAGTCTTATTCTACAATTACTTATTCTACAATATTCCAATAATTGTACGGGTGGACCGTACAGGGTGTTTTCCTGGGTCATAAATAAATTATTTTGATTTTTCAGTCCAATTAAATATTCAAAAAATAATTACAATTTCATTCATATAGGTGTTTGACAATATACTTAATTTTTCGATTTATTCTAAGTAGTGATGATTCGCCGGTTCTGGTCACCATACCAACGTGGTCATGGTATTGGGAGCTTCTTAGGAGGGTTATTTAGATCAGTTTTACCCTTTTTAGCGTACGATGCGTGGTTCTGGAGTTATGCAAATCGATTGCAAATCAATTTATAGTATCTATTAATTAATTATCTCATTAATTAATTATCTCATTAATTAATTATTTAACCCTCATTATGTTTGATTTCCTATGTCATCAATAAAACACAACCATTCATTTTTAATTTTTTATTTCATTACTTTTTTCTACAAAATATGAGTGGAACATCTCATCCACAAAAATATCATTGTACAGTGTGTTTCCTGTAAATATGTTCGTAAAACTATTCATTGAACATCCTTGAAACTTAAATAGCAAATACATTAAGCAATATTCACCACAAACTGAAGTCCAATCATTCTGAATCCTATCAACATTCCAGTCCCATCTCTTACAATTCCTTTTCAAAAACTGAAGATGATATCGCTCAGGTGTTCGTCCATATGAATCAAAATATTGACCGATGCCATTCACATCGATATGTACAGCTACCCAGTGTGAGCCTGGTTTATCATCCGCATCCAAATTGCATATTATATACGTTGGCACATGTGTATACATAGGTAGTCTATTAGCAGCATAAACATTATTTTCTAGACTGGGATGAATCTTTTTCATATGTTTTTTTAATTCTAGTGTATCCATGATATCACTGTTATTAGCAGTTTATTGCAGTACCAATCTATTCAATGGTTGTCATAGGAATGTTCAATTATAGTGATTTGTAAATCGCATAGTGATCTTCATGTCTGTTGCGATGTGAGATAAGTTTGTTGACTCATAGAGTTCCGTTGTACTTAGGAATTTACTTCAGATAAGGTGGTCATAGTAATGTGTAATTAATGTGTAATTAAAATAGTGATTTGTGGGAGTCACAAAACAGGTTCATGCCTGTTGCGATGTGAGATAAAATTGTTGACTCATAGAGTTCCGTCCGAGATAAGAATTGTGCTATATAACATCGAACAGTTGCAGTCATGCAGTCAGTCTATGGTCGTTTGACCACAGTGGATTGTATACGTCTACCAATACTACGTTTGTGTTACCTACTTCAACGCATCAATGATCATGGAGGTAAGTGTTTATTCTATTGACAAACTTACTTGTATTTCTGTTGTTGTTTTCCTAACGTGTGTGTGCGTGTGAGTCAGATTAAGTGTAAACAAATTGATATTAACGTGATAATTCTGTTGTTGCAGAGATCATTCAGCTTCGCAGACGATAATGAAAATACCTATAAACAGTATTACTACTCGCCACTCTCTCCCCAACACGAAGAAGAAAGAGATGACATCGTCGTTAATAACACAGATGATGGAGGAAAAAGGAAATCACAACCGATTGATCAATTTTTTGAAGTGACACCAAAAATAAAAAGGAAGAAGCAGCTATCGTCGACTGTGGCACGAGCTGCTAGAGATGGCGTATCATACATCTCTACAAATTCTGACGACGGAGACCAAGCGACGCATCTCATAAAAATTGAAATGTATGATATGAAGAAACTATCCAAGATTCCAATTAGTGATCACTGGAAGCACGCTACCACGAGGATTAAATATTACGTGAAGAATAATAAGGATAGCATCTACGACAACACAAACGGTCTCGTATACAATATTACAAAGACAATATAGCAGAAAGTGAAAAAGTTAAAAAATACTTTTTTAACAATGACACTCATTAGTGGATTAGTGAATGTGATTCTGTTTACTTAAACTCTCGTTATGCAGCAGAAGCCCGAAGATCTTGCAGAAAACGGTTTCTTTTATACTGGCCATGGAGACAGGACTAAGTGTTTCCATTGTGGTGGTGGTTTAAAAGATTGGGAAGATGACGATGATCCTTGGCAGCAGCATGTTCAGTAGTTTAGTCAATGTGCTTATATGAAGTTTAAACTCGAACAGTGTTTTGTGTAAGATTAAATAGGGGAGGTATATAAAGAAATAAAAATATTACATTGCATATAATTTGTTTTATTAATTTTATAATGTTAGCTTTAGTTACACACACACACAAAATGCATTAAGCATGACACATATATCTAAAACACAACACATATTATAATCTTAACTACTATAGTCTACAGTAACATTTCTATTTTTATCTATTTCAATAATATTATCAAACTCAGCATAAACAATACAGTTAATTGTTTGTATTAGTGAGGATTCAAATCGTACTTCTAATCTTACACTACCATGTTTTATGAGATTCCAATGGGCTGATGAGTTAGCTGATAAATCAGGAGTTAAATCAAATGCTAAAAGACAGTAACCTTTAGCATATTGTTCACGAGAGATTGCATTTCCCTCATTAAGAAAGTGAATACCTGTCCCCGAGAATAGAGTATGATATGCTGATGTAAATATATTATTATTAAAAGATGGTTGCAAAGCTTTGGAAGGTATTTGTTGACCATCAATATATAAACTGAAAGAGTTAATACCATAGTTTTCAAAGTTAAATGGATTTTTAGTAAGTGAACCATTAAATGCGGAATTATTCACAAAACCAATAATACATCTTTTGGGTACCTGTCCTAAGAATATATTATCAAGAGTTTTTCCTTGAACACCCGATGGAATTGTTAAAACTTTAACTTCAGCACGAGTTATAGGATATTTAGCAGTGGTAGAAGCTAAAACTTTCTGATGTGCGAGTAATACACTTGGATTAATTCGTGCTCTTCGAACAATAAGAGTTGCATCCGTAATGCAAACTTTAAACTTTACATCATTTGATCCAGCAATTAAATTAAAACTCTCTCTTGACCGAACTAATTTTACACTCATTTCAACGCCATTAATTAAAAATTTATCTTGATTGAAAATATCACCATGAAGATGACCAATCATTTCTACTTCCCTGCTTTCATTAACTAATTCCTGTCTTTTAACAAATCCAATGTTTTTACCATCTGTGGAATCCATTTTTCCTGCTGTATCATCATACCAAAGACTACAAGTAAGATGAGATTGTTTAGCAGCAGGAGCATAGTTTAAAAGGGTTTCCATGTATGCTCGATAAGCATAGGTATTATTAGGTGGTGATACAAGTTTTTGGTTTAAATAAATATCGAGTTGACTAAAAAGTGAATGCAACCAATTATTTACAGGTGCTACTGCTGTAGCTGATATCAAGTTTGTTGAATCTTGATTTAATACTTTTGCCTTTATGTGGAGTAATGTATGAGACAAATCTATGTAGTCATCGCCTGTTCCAGGAACTTGAAACTCGATAGGTCCATCATCAGCAAGAGATGAAATTGGTTTATAGTGAATCCACAATCCATTTTCAATGCTTGTTTGTGTAGACGGTAATGCAAACAAATCTAATTCTGACTTAACGCACTCACAAGAATGATTATGAAGGAAAGACATACTTAATTTGAAAATATATCTTTGATGTTTTTTGGTTTTAGACCAAGTTTTTTCGTAGCTTTCACTTTCGCTGTTAGTGGTGGAATGAACGAGGCCAATCGTTTTCTTTTAGTTATATACCCAGACCCTGTCATGTTAAATCGATCAATTTTGTCATCAGCCTTTCGTTTTAAGTTCGTACTAACTTGCTTTAGACGATTTTTTATTGAGGCTTCCATAGGACGGGCTTGAACCATATCTGATAAAAGTCCTACTCCAGCATTTAATGCCTCCTTACCAACCACTCGAACACCACTTGAAAGTAAAGGTAAAACTGATCTAAATAACCCTCCTAAGAAGCTCCCAATACCATGACCACGTTGGTATGGTGAACCCTTATAAATTACTCCAACTCCTGATCCAGCTTGATGAGAATAATAATTTTCGTATGGACATTTATGATGATCATGATGAGAATACATTATTATAATTTGTGGAAATGTAGTTTAATACACACGGTTCCAAACTGGAATGGGATTTTTTGTCCTGTGCTCGATCTTATATCTATTTCTAGTGTATCGAACTCTCTTCGCATAACAGGTAAGTAGTGAGGTGGAGAGAAAATGTGCATTTTATTCGCACCATAAATGTATTTTGAAGGATCTAATGAAATGACTCTTAATAGCGGAGTCATAACATCACCCACAATCTGAGGATCGATAATATCGCAATATAGAAATAGTTGAGATGGTAACCCTAAGTGTAAATTAGCAGGACACTTCCCAATATTTCTGTCTAAGAGATTTGTATTTGGTTCATAACCTAGTTGTAAACTTAATTTGGGTGATAATGTTATGGATGTTATATTTTTATCCAAAACAGAAACAGACACAAATTTTGTTATTTCATCATAACGAAATTTCAAGTTCTCTCTGATACTATTTAACGTTTTTAAAATATGTTCAACGTTATCGTAGTTGGTAGCGGGAATATGTTTTTTGTAGTACACTGTTGATGGTTTATCTTCATTAGGCATTAACATGGTTTTTGTGATGTATACAACATTTTCATGATCTTGAACAGTAAACATGGTGCATGGATATTGAAACTCGACAACTCCAACCGACCATTCACCTTCTAATTTCATAGCTTTTGGTAATTTTGTTGAAAAATTTGTGGTCTTGTTATCAGGAAAGTATTCCATTGAACTATTGCTGAGCAAAGTTAAATAAAAACTTTCTTTATTCATATTTCTTTCAAACTAGAAGCTAAAATCCAACTGTTAAATTTATCTGGATAACCTCTCCACTTCACTAATACTTCTTTTCTGTTACCCGAATAACGAGTGCCAATTATTTTATCTATTTTATATTGTGAGGTGGGGTTGTAAGTGACCTTCTGTAATTCTCTTTCATAAAAAGTACCAACTATTGGTTCATTTTGTAAATCAGTTATTGTATAAACAATCCATGGAGATCTATCAATTATTGAAGATATAATAAATATTTCATCACTCCAATTTGATTCATATCCTTTTTGGAAAACATGTTTATATTTAGTTATTCGAACATAATCACCCACGTTGAAATTTGGTTTTGGATTTTCTAAAGAAAGTTTGTTTGATCCTCTATCATAAAGATTAGTCCAAACTGTCATAATATTGTTGGAACTTACATCACATGGGCACATCTTAATACTCGAGTGAATGCTGTTATTATAAGAGTATATTAAACTGTCAAACACCAAGCGGTCACCGGTGACCGCAACCTATTGTTCTATAATTGTGTCTATAATGACGGTACTCAACGAGTTAAATCTTGTAAAACATCGATATATCTATAAGTATTATTATGAGTGAAATAACGCCACATTTTCATTTTTAGAGTTCTTTGAAATCGTTCAACAATACTAGCCTTAATATCAGGATTGTTAGTGGTATAGTAATTTATCTTTTTGGATTTAAAGTATTTTTGTACATCTTTTGAAATAAATTCTGTACCTTTATCAGATTGTACGTGAGTAGGTGTTGAATTACTTTCAGTAAATATACTTTCAAAACATTCTTTAGTTGTTTCTGCGTTTTTCTTTTTCATTGGTCTTGCAAAAGCATATTTACTAAATACATCAATAACACAAAGTATGTAGTTAAAACCATCATTATATTGAGCATAAGTTCGCATATCACTTAAATCAGCTTGCCACAGCTCATTAATATTTGATAGAATGTACCTATTACGCGGGAATTTTTTCCGAATGGGTTTATGTAGTGTATATGTTTCTTGCGATTGTAACCATTCCTTTACTTGCTTTTTATCCATTTTCCCCTTCATAGCTTTTGATAATTTATCAATACTACCAAAACCAGCGGGGTTAGATGGATCATAATAAATCCTGTTAATTTCTTCTAGTACGGGGTCCATTTTTCCCAATCGATCTTTTTACGTATTTTAGTTATAGATCTTTTATCTCCACTGCTCGGTGTAGAAAACTCTTGAACTTCAATCTCAGAGGTTTTGTTCAGATCTTTTGCTTGAAGTTGGTTAATAAACTCACATCTCTTTGGATTTCCAATATAAGTAAGTGGTACTTTAATATCTTTTAATGCTTTAGCAAATCTATCCCACCCTATCGGATCACTTTTTTTAAGGGTCTAAGTGAATCATTTATTAAATCAACAATATTACTTCCTGAAATTTTTTCATTATCAATTATGACTGTGCCTTCATTATCCCAACGTATTTTACTTTTACTTATTCCAATTAAGTTTAATAATGACTCACCTTTTTTATTATAAGTTTTTGGTATTAAACTGAGTATTTGTGTCGGTGAATACAGTGGATTTGCCTCACTTTCTATACTTTTAATAGATCCTTTCTCTTCTAACAAAGATTCAGCATCAACTGAACTTTTTAGATCTCTATCTTTACTTTTAAAACCAATTTTAGATCCATTTGAATCTTCATTAGATGTATCAGAATAAATTGGTAATCTGAGTGGTTGACGATCCTCTTCGGTAAAGTGAAGATATCTTTGTAGTGTTTGTAAATATAACATCCACTTCTTTCGGTCTTCCGTCTTACTATTCATAATATTTTGCATTTCAATATCTAGTCGAGACAAATTACTAGTAACCTTATTTTCTTGTTTTAATTTTTCAATCAATCCAGGTTCAATAAGTATCATTTTCTTAGCATTTTCCATGTTAACTGGCTAGTCCACTTACTAATCCACTCAATATTGCACCTAATATTATTGGTAAGAAAGCCCCTCCTTTTTGTATAATAATATTTTTTCTTAGTTTATGTTTACACTTATGCACCAGTTTACGGAGTATATTTTTGTGTTTATTCAATTTTTGTTTATCTTGATCTTTGAGAGGTATCTTTCCTTGTAAAACGTTATGAATACATTCACAAATACAATTTATTTCTTCTTCATCACACGTTTTAAGTAACGCTCTTTGATATTTTGGTTTAAGCGTGCGCAAAGCGTTCAGCAAATGTTTATGCGTTGTGAGTCGACGATGCATCATTTAGAAATGATTTGAATTGTTTGATTCTTGGTGTATTTAAACTCTTTCGTGGGGACGTAGACTGTACAGTAACCATTAAATGGGAATACATTGGTTTTGATACGACAAAAATCATTTGTATTCTGTTTTAAATCTATCATTAAATATCCATGCGCTTCTAAAGTTGCATCCCTGTAGGCGTCTTCAATGAATTTTGGGTTATCTGGTGACACTTGTCGTGCTAAATATCTTATTTGAGTTTTATCTCGAGGGTTTTTAAAATAAATTATATAACTTGAGTTTAAAGAAATGTCTCTTTGACCTTTACCTTGATGAAATAAATTTTGTGTTAAATAAAATACACTAAGATTCCTGTGATGACTACCTTTTGTAAATATATCCACAATTCTTCCATCAGACTCTCTCATTAGATCATCAATAATAATAAGGTGTGGGTTTTCACCATCAAACATATTAGGATTTGGAATTCCTTGATGATAGTTAACATTTGGTAAATTATATAAAGGCTGCATTTCATCAAAGCACCATGTGATCTGATTAAAATCGCAATTACATATTTCTTTAACTGATTTTATGAAATTTGTTACAAAATTTGATTTCCCACATCCACTTGGTCCTGCCACAATAGCAGTAAACGGATGGATAAAGTGATACATTTCACACGTCTAGAGTTTTAGAGGGATGAAATAAAAATGAATATGTCGGTGTAAAATTACTATATATTGCCAAAATTATATAAAACATGTAATTTGCGAAAAACAGAATGTTTTGTATACTATTTCTAATACATTTAGTACTTATCAGAATTTCACAATCATCTCAACGTCAAATTTAAGCACACAAATAAAAACTTATATAATTACCACTTTAAAAACTTTTTTATACATAACACATTTCTAAGAGCACAATATTTTTTATGATGATTACAATTTAAATTAGGTTTTCTACCACAGTACTTTTCAACTAACACAGATAGTTTAGGATAATTTCATTCGTGAAGCTCTAGTACATTACAGTTATCACACATGTCTTTTATCCATTTTACTTTTTCTGAACCTTTTACATAGATATTCTTGTTTTCTAGGTATGGTACGATCATGTGTTGGAATTCTCTATAGTCAATATAACCTTCACTCCAACGTAGACCCCTATTTTTTTCCAACCACTCGACTTGTCTCTTTTCATCTCTTGTTAAGTATGTGAACTGGTACGGTGGTTTAATTAAAAACGTTTGTGTATATTCATGCGTGGTAAAAGCTAACTCCTTTACTATAAAATTATTGTAGAGATCCTTAAATCCTTGCACATCTAATATCATAGTATTGGGATTCATGATATTTTCCTTAGTGTTTTCATTATCGTCTGCGAAGCTGAATGATCTCTGCAACAACAGAATTATCACATTAATATCAATTTGTTTACACTTAATCTGACTCACACGCACACACACGTTAGGAAAACAACAACAGAAATACAAGTAAGTTTGTCAATAGAATAAACACTTACCTCCATGATCATTGATGCGTTGAAGTAGGTAACACAAACGTAGTATTGGTAGACGTATACAATCCACTGTGGTCAAACGACCATAGACTGACTGCATGACTGCAACTGTTCGATGTTATATAGCACAATTCTTATCTCGGACGGAACTCTATGAGTCAACAAATTTATCTCACATCGCAACAGGCATGAACCTGTTTTGTGACTCCCACAAATCACTATTTTAATTACACATTAATTACACATTACTATGACCACCTTATCTGAAGTAAATTCCTAAGTACAACGGAACTCCATAGAGTTGACTCATAAGTCAACAAACTTATCTCACATCGCAACAGACATGAAGATCACTATGCGATTTACAAATCACTATAATTGAACATTCCTATGACAACCATTGAATAGATTGGTACTGCAATAAACTGCTAATAACAGTGATATCATGGATACACTAGAATTAAAAAAACATATGAAAAAGATTCATCCCAGTCTAGAAAATAATGTTTATGCTGCTAATAGACTACCTATGTATACACATGTGCCAACGTATATAATATGCAATTTGGATGCGGATGATAAACCAGGCTCACACTGGGTAGCTGTACATATCGATGTGAATGGCATCGGTCAATATTTTGATTCATATGGACGAACACCTGAGCGATATCATCTTCAGTTTTTGAAAAGGAATTGTAAGAGATGGGACTGGAATGTTGATAGGATTCAGAATGATTGGACTTCAGTTTGTGGTGAATATTGCTTAATGTATTTGCTATTTAAGTTTCAAGGATGTTCAATGAATAGTTTTACGAACATATTTACAGGAAACACACTGTACAATGATATTTTTGTGGATGAGATGTTCCACTCATATTTTGTAGAAAAAAGTAATGAAATAAAAAATTAAAAATGAATGGTTGTGTTTTATTGATGACATAGGAAATCAAACATAATGAGGGTTAAATAATTAATTAATGAGATAATTAATTAATGAGATAATTAATTAATAGATACTATAAATTGATTTGCAATCGATTTGCATAACTCCAGAACCACGCATCGTACGCTAAAAAGGGTAAAACTGATCTAAATAACCCTCCTAAGAAGCTCCCAATACCATGACCACGTTGGTATGGTGACCAGAACCGGCGAATCATCACTACTACTGAGCCAGAACCGGCGAATCATCACTACTACTGAGCCAGAACCGGCGAATCATCACTACTACTGAGCCAGAACCGGCGAATCATCACTACTATTCTACCATGTTTTTCAGAAATAAGTGTGCTATTTGAACCGAAAATATGATGACGTCATAAGTTAGATTTTAGTACAAAAAATCATAGAACAATATCGTTTTTGACGTTTCGATAAAAGTATTGAATTTGATTAGTTGTAAAATACCGTACCTATTCTGCCAGGTGGCACTATACGTTTTTGTTTCGTTCTGTTGTTGTTCTTATCTTTCATACAATTACGTGCAAATAAATAGGTAATTATTTACAAGAATACAATCTTTTATTAGTATTCCTAGCCCTTAACTCAATATATAAAAATGAAAATTGTAATTGGACGTTCCAAAAATTGAAATGGACCCATTTATTTAAGTACCATCTTGCTCGGTCCAAAGTCGCACTTGCGGCCACTCGACCAACGAGCCAAGTATATACAGTTATACAAAAGCATTATAATATATTCACCAAAAACTGCATTATAGTCAGCGATGATAAAAAAGAATATTAAAATAATATTCAACTGCTTATACATTTCAGTTGACTAGTACGTTTTAGCGTACGAATTTTCTAAAATTACCAACGCTTACATTATTAAAACTAATCTATTGTAACCTTTTTTTAAATAACCATTAATAGTTAAATTATAATCGATTACTTTTGCACTCGCCTCAAGCGAAGAAGAAACGGAATTGCTAAGATATGGAATTAAGATGTCATTCAGTCATATGTAAGATATTCAAATCTCGCGAGATTGGGGCTAAAACAAGATGGCGAGACTATAAAATTTTATCTCGCGAGAACCCGCCAATTTCGAAAACTCGCAAGATTTTCAGTTTTGTAATTTATTTTTATCTTTGCAAATAATTGCAATATTTGAATAATTTAGATAAAAGATAGATTTTAAGAAAATATTCTAATAAGGTAAACGATTCTTTTCAAGAAGTTTTTTTTCTTTCAATATAAATACCTAATCTTATTTATCATTGATCAATAATTGTCTGACCTATCTGTCTATACAGGGCTATTTGTAAAACACCGGTAAACGACTTATAATTGCTGAACAAAACGAAACTTAAGTATAATTGCTGAACGGAAAGCTTGGCAGGCGGCGGAGTGGGGAGCGAGTGGATGGAGTAGCGAGTTGTCGTTCAGCGTGGAGGACTAAGGGAGAGGCCTTTGATCAGCAGTGGACGTCTTCCAGCGGATGATTGTAGGGGATTCGGGGATTGGGGAGACTGGGGAAGGGGGGCGGGTAATAGAGCCTCCTGTAACCTTACTCACGCGCGAGAGTGAGCAAGGGATTAAGGACTACAACCTGAAAATGGCTATCAAATACAGGGACGCGAAAGTTGTGGGTGCTCTCTTGGGCGGGGAATGTTGCTTGTGATAAAACGAATGCAACATGAGGAAATGTGTATGCAGAAACATGTAGAAATAGAAAATAACCTATTGACTTTGGACTATTGTAAGCTTTATTGGAATCGGCCAATGTGGCCAGGGTTGAGGCGTCATGCACACATAAATGACCTACAGTCGGTGGCGCTGTGTATTGGGTTGTTCCGTTCCCAATAAAAAGGTTGACCGGACCAATTGCTGACACACACGTCATACTCGTGAACGGGTGCCTTCTGCTGGGTCAGGCTCTCCCATCTTGTTGGTGGGCTGATTTCATGAAGCCTTTTAAGTAGATAATGCCTAATTATAGTGTAATTTATACTTTGGTAATAATTATAGATGTAGTTAATTGTAGTGTGTAACTTTTACTTTATAAAAATTGACTAGATGTATTATAATAAAAAAAAAAATGTATGACAAGGGCACGGACCTAGAGTCCGTGGAGAATTAATCTGTAATATTATAAAAAAAAACCTCACTCACACGACGAAACACAACGCAAGCGTTGCTTCACGCCGGTTTTCTGTGAGGCCGTGGTATCACTCCGGTCGAGCCGACCCATTCCTGCCGAAGCATAGCTCTCCCACACTTGAAAAGTAGTACTAAAGAGTAAGAATAGACTAATATTTGTTTCAAAAATTGTTGTTCTGTGTCTGGATGTCATGTGTATGTGAATTTGTTTGTATGTATACACAGGAGAAAAACTATGCCCCAGTAGCGTGGGGCAAAATTAAAAAACAAAATAATTACGAAAAACATAAAGGGCATTGATTAAAATTGGTGCCTTTCTTTTTTCTGGCGGCAGTCGATGATTTATGGAAAATATTATCTAGAATGACATTACAAACGAAATTGTCTATGGGCTTATATATGGAAATCTCGGTCTGGACTGAGTTATGAGCGCTGAAATGAGCTGGAGTCAAACATTTTACTTCGGTTTTTTATTCAAATTATTCATAGTTTTATCACAATTTCTAACTTCAAATTGCGCGCTACTGTACTCCGGGCACAGGAAAACCATATCACACCACAATAGGTATATTCATATTGCCAGGCACTAATTTTTATTACCTATTTCTCTCAGTCGATAACTTGTGGGATGCTTCTAGGAGTTGTGTCATGAAGGTTCATGAGCGTCAGCTGTGGTACCAGTGGTGGGTTGAGTAGTGGTAGCCGTCCAAACATCTAATAAAGTATATTTTTTTTTTGCCATTGACTCCTGGTGGGCACTCATCTACTTAATAGTTAGCATAATCTTTTGAAGAAAGAAAACCGTCGACTTTTAAAGTGATCAGCGCTATTCAATCCGCGACCGACGCCGCAGCTGACAAACATAGCATTTCATGATAGGGCTCAGTAAAGTATTTTGCGGGTTTTCGACCTCGAAGAAATTGATCATGAAAATCTGTCATAGGCCAAAAACCGTATACATATAAAGTAAACGCTAGCCAATCAAGCGAAATATTTTTTTTTACTTGAGCAGTGGCCAGTTAATGGTTCACTCTGTTCTGGTTCCGTGGCCATAAGGCCAAACAAAAAAAATTAATAATAAAATAGTCTACAAAAAGCTATTATCTATTACATTCCTTGAAATCGCTTATAATCATTTATTACAAAATATTTCTGACAAGTAAATAAAGAAATATGCGTTGTATACGGTCACCATCAACAAAATAACAGGAATAATATAGCACTATTTTAACATCTTTGAACTGATTTAACTCGGTTCGGACTGTGTTTTTGATATAAGACTTCATATATTTTTTTGTTTGTAATGTTATTCTGCATCAGTTTTTCCACATCCGATCAACTGCCGCGAAAAAATGAAAAGGCACCACGCTCCATACAAATTTGGTCATTGTCATTTACAATAGTTATTTTCGTATTTACCTACCTGTACGAGCTGTTTGCCCGTACAGAGAAATGTGTTTGTTGTGTGTAGTATGTTGTCAACGAAGACGGGATGTTCACAGAAATAAAATTACTGTTTTTGTATCCGTTCTCGAAGAGAGTATTTATTGTACTACATTAGTTAATTAGTGTGGCTATAAATAACATAATTTTATTGGTAGGTTGCGTCATGAATGCACCAATAACGCGCATTCGGCAAAATGTTAGTATAGCAGAATAAGTTAAAAAGTAAAACAATTGAAATCATGTGGCGATGCTCGTACATCCTACCAACCACAAAAATTAAAGAAATTAACACTTTACACCTATAAATTATACAAATCAAAAGTAAGATAAATAACTTAAACTGATTATTGTTCACCGCTGAATGGGATAGGAGATGTTCCATTGTCAACCCTGTTGATGACTCTGGGACATGCCTGAAGTAGGGGTCCAGTGATTTGATTTGTTGTCGGTTCGTTTCCTTCCGGTCTCGAGATCTTGGAGTCTTCCACAGTTACCATCTCAATATCTTCCTTGTGTCTTGAAGGGTGGACCTTGGTTGTTGAATTTTGACAGACACAAATTCTTTTCACCTTGTAGAATGCCCATATGCAGAAAACAATTCCACAGATTGAAATAAACCCATACAGTACGTAATGATGTTGTTCTGCATCTGTTGATTTTATGGTTTGTATACTCTGTTGTTCCTTGATCTGTTCTATTTTTCTCTTTATATTGTTAAATTGTTCTTCGTGTGTCTCAATCTTGAAGTCCGTGTAGTTTCCAATGTTGTTGTTACTAGTAAGTAAATAATTTATGTTTGTTTCTGGTATATAGATGTCTTCCTCATTTCCTATTTCCAACGTACTTTGCAGATTGTAGTGTGAGTGAATCAGATGGTTGTCACCGCGCATCATACATCCTGTCGCTAAGGTGATCATTCCTGTGTTACGTAGAGTCTGTGACGTAATCCCAGCTGGACAAAAAATGCGCATAGTGCATTCCTCGCAACACGTGTACAGCGAAGCGTCCTTGCTGTGTAGCTTAAACCATTTATTAGTGCAACTTGATACCTCTGTGTGACAACTGGATACTCCACGATTGTTTATAATGTCCGCTTCGCATATGTTTGTTGTTGTTTTTATTTCATATATGGGTAAATCAAAGTTACATAACAGCTGATACGTGTTATCTTCTATGCATGATTGTATTTGATGTTCATTTAAAGGTATCATCAGATCCTTTTTTAAATTTACAGCTATGTATTTCGTAGTTGGCATTATGTTGATCATTGAAGCTCCCTTTATGTTGTAAATTGGTATAACTTCCGTTAATTCGTATTGTTCGTCTGTTATTAAGGGAATTTTGACTTCAAAAATAAGGAAGTTATCGATTAGTTTTCAATGAACTCTAGATAATTTGTACAACCGTCTGATGCATTTAAGATTGTTAGTGCAGGGTAGTGATAATCCTTTAGGCACTTGTGCCGATATAATATTGAGCTCTCTTTCAAACGCATCAGGTTTTAACAAGTGTGTGTCGACTCGTCCGTTGCGAAGATCTGTAACCAGGTCCATCAGAGTGTCTTGTATTCTTCGTAAGTTTGCAACCATCATATTCGCAGCAAGTGCAGTTGCAGTAATGAATGTTAAATGATCTTGTTCAGTTTTGAGTCGGTTTACTGAGTCACTTAATCGTTTGTTGATAAGTATGAATTGTCTGTTCATTACTTGTTCGTTTCGTTTTAGCAGATCGTATTCTCCTTCAATGACCGAAGTATGGTTTTTGAACAGAGTCAGTAGGTGATCTTCATTGCTCTGAATCAACTTAATGTCTTCATGGTATTTTTCGGCGAATTTGTCATCTAAGACACCGAAGAGGTAACTAGCAGCGTTACCAATTCCATTTATGAGGCCTCGCCTGCTACGTTTTCCATGTTCAGATAACAGCACTGTATGGTAATGTCGTAGTTCGTTTAGTTCGTGTTCAAATTGTGTGGAGATAGCAAAATAGGCCAAATTTTTGTGATCAAATGATTGCAGTTGCTTCACATACTGTTCTACAGCAGATACACTTGTCCAGTACGTTGACATGTTGTAATAAATCACCAGTTTCCATTCATCTTGTACTATTTGTAAGTCTGCGATTTTGTCAAAGTATAGCAGACGAGATGGATCGAGAGATGTAACGTTAACTGATTGCTGTGCGGATGGTGTGACACAAATAATCATGAAAAGTAGCAACGAACTCAAGCAGCTCATGACAACACCTTTCTTTGGTATCGAAGATTTCTGTCGACGTCGAAGCGGTCGTGACATCTCCTTTTGTTTATTGATGGTATCCTGTATCGGCGTGTCCTGTGTTTGACTCTTTGTGTCAATGGGAAGTCGAGATAGCTTTGTTATAGGTCTTTTTATAATGTTAGTTTTCGTTTTCACAGTGACGACTCGTACTAAGTCGTCAGCTCCAGGATGTGTTTCTATTACACGTCCAAGTAACCATCTGGCGGGCGGCGCATGTTCTTCTTTGATAAGGACAACATCACCCACTGCGATGTTTTGTGTAGGAGTTTGCCATTTTCCTCTCAACTGTAATGTTTGTAGATAGTCGTTTGACCATTTCTTCCAGAACCCTTTAAACATGTTTTCTGTGAGACGCCATCGTATAGCGAGGCTGGTGTTATCAATTTCTGTCGGCACAGGAGGGGCGAGAACCGGACCGCCGACTAAAAAGTGTCCAGGTGACAAATAATCGATGTCGTCGGCATCATTTGTTAAAGCAATGAGTGGTCTTGAGTTAAGGCAGGCTTCTATCTGTACCAGCAAAGTGGTGAACTCTTCGTATGTTAACTTTTGTTCACCAAGAACACGTTTAAGATGGTGTTTCATGCTCTTTACTGCAGCTTCCCAGAGACCCCCGCTGTTGGCCAGCTTGGGGCATTAAAATGCCATTCAATTCCATACTCGGAAATGTTGTTGATGAGGTCGTCGTTTACTATAAGTTGAAGTGCCTGTTGGCGTTCCTTTGCTAGTGCCTTTGCTGCGCCGACAAAGTTTGTTCCATTGTCGCTGTAGACATGTTTCGGAGCCCCACGCCGAGCACACAGTCGTTTCAAGGCTGCTAGAAATGTAGTGGTACTAAGATCAGACACCAACTCAAGATGTATAGCCTTGGTACACAAACAAATAAAAATAGCGATGTATGCTTTAACTGTTTTTATGCCTCGTCCTTTATTGGCTTTTATTTCCACCTGTCCAGTGAAATCTACACCTGTATGTGTGAATGGCCGCGACGGTGTAACTCGAGGCGCCGGTAGGTCAGCCATCAGCTGACTGCTGCGTTGTGTTTTGTAGCGGTGGCAAGTGACACATTTGTTTAATTGTGACTTGATTGTTTTCATGCCGCCGAGAATCCAATATTTATTTCGGATGTATCCCAAAGTTAGCCTAGCACCGCCATGAAGGGTACTTTTATGGGCTTCGTCAATTACTAGTTGAGATAACTTGTGGTTGTTTGGTAAAATTATAGGATGTTTTTTAGAGTTGGATAAGTTCGAATTTGCAAGCCGACCCCCCACTCGAAGAATACCGTGTTCATCTACTATCGGGTTCAAGCTCAATAGTTTACTCGTGGTTCGTGGCTTACTGTGTTTACGTATGTTATGTATTTCATCGCCAAAACAATTGTTTTGGACAGTGTTGACGATTAGTTGCTGAGCCAACTCTAAGTCCTTTGACGTCAAGTGTGAGGCTCGCGTGGCTCGTGTTACATAGCGGGAGTTGTTTACAAATCGCAATATCCAACTTATAACTCTGTTTGCAAAAGTCAATGAACAGTACTTTTGCAATAATTCTTCAATAAGTGGCGCGGTTTTTGTTTGTGTGGCACATGTTTGTTTTTGTTTCTTTATCTCTTCGGTTGTGGTAAACGTATTGTGTTCGGGTATATTCTCAGTTCGAAGCCAGGAAGGGCCACTCCACCATTGTGTATGCCTCATGAAATCAGCTGGGGAGAGTCCTCTGCTGGCGCTATCCGCAGGATTTTCTTCTGACTTGACGTGTCTCCAAAATTTTGACGGAATTATCTGTGTTATCTGTACCACTCGATTGGCCACAAAGCTTTTCCAGCGACTTACATCACCTTGTAGCCACCCAAGTACCACCATTGAATCAGTCCAGCAGTATGAGGGGATCGTTGACAGGTTGATGGAATTTTTGACCTTTTTCATTAGTTGAGCTAGCAGGGCAGCACCGCATAACTCTAATCTAGGCAGAGAGATTGGATTTTTCAGCGGAGCTAATTTTGTTTTTGCTACAACCAGCCTGATCAGCTGATCGCCTTTTTTGTTATGAGATTTGCAGTATACCACACACCCATAGGCTCGTTCAGATGCGTCACAAAATCCATGTAGCTCGAATGGTAGTTCAGTGTTGCCAATCCACCGTGGTATTGTAATTTCATGAAGGTGAATCATCTGACTGCGGAATTGTTCCCACTCTTGTTGTATGCTAACAGGAAGCTTATCATCCCAGCTCATAGTTGCGGTCCAAGCTAGTTGGAAGATCAACTTGGCCTTTAGGGTAACTGGTGCTAGCCAACCAAGCGGGTCATAGAGTTTAGATATGTCCGAAAGTAGGTTACGCTTTGTGTTAAACTCACGCTTAGTGCAAATAGCCGTTAACTGTGTGTATGAAAACTGATCCGTGTGCGGGTTCCAAGTTATGCCCAGTGTTTTGTTTGTTTCGGCATCTTTGAAATCAAACATTCTTTGGCTTATTAATTCATTAGGTAACCTTTCCAACAGGCACGAGTTGTTGCTAGCCCATTTACGGAGGTTGAATCCTCCGCCCTTCAGTATAGTGATAAGTTCGGTTTGGGCTTTCTGTGCCGTTATGATGTCATTGCAACCTCCCAATAAATCATCCATGTACAGTTGATTAGAAAGCATGTCTGCGGCTAGAGGGTATTGCTCGCCGTCGTCCTTAATCAGTTGTTTGATCGTGCGCATAGCTAAGAACGGAGCCGATTTGGTGCCATAAGTTACTGTAGTCAGTTGGAACTCCTTCAGGGGATCAGAAGCAGAGTCGCGCCAGAGAATTTTTTGTAAATGTTGATCTGTCTCATGAATGCGTATTTGTCTATAAAATTTTTCAATGTCGGCTGTATATACGTATTCAAATGTTCTCCATCGAAGTATTAAACCTTGTAAATCTTGTTGTAAGTTTGGTCCGCATTCCATAAGTTGATTTAGGCTTCGTCCCGTACTAGTTGTTGCAGATGCGTTGAAGACCACACGGAGCTTAGTAGTGGTTGAATCAGGTCGTAGTACTCCATGATGGGGTAAATAGCTAGTAGGTTTCATCAATGTTGTGCATGGTTTCATGTGATTTAACGCTATGTACTCGTCGATGAAGGCTTTATAGCTTGCCGCAAATATTTCATCTCTAGCCAATCGTTTTTCTAGTTGCTTGAATTGTGCAGCTGCTTGAGGTTTGGACAGTCCCAAATGCTGTTCAAAGTTTGGTTTCATTGGGATGCGAACTTCGTAATGTCCATCTTCAAGTCTTCTTGTAGTAGTAGCGTATAATTTCTCACAGTACTCCTCACTGACGGTCAAGGATTCGGTGTTAGATATTATTTCTTCCATTTCCCAAAACCGTGAAATATTCTCGGAGTTTACAACTACATGGCAGTTGAATGTCTTTGTGTTTCCAACTAATACCCATCCGAGTTTCGTTTGTTGCGCAATAGGTGCATGTATGTTTCCTCGAAGGATGTTGCTCATGATTATATCTGCGTAAACTCCAGCATCAAGTAAAATGTCAATGGGGCGTGATAAGTTGAAATGTGGATCAGCCAGGTTTCTATTCTGTATGTGAGGCCAGTCCTGTCTTTCAAAGGAATAATTAGGTAGATTGTTCAGTAGCTTAGGCATGACCAGAGCTTGTGTTGTAAATTGGTAATTCTCATATATCGATGAGCAGTTCAAATTAATGGTGCCATTGCTGTGGCACGCAAGAGTTCCTACTCCGGTCACAGTAGAGTTTTGATTGCTTCTTGGTAGACCAAGCCGTTGCGCTGCAGATTCAGTTATAAGATTTAGTTGAGAACCTTGGTCCAAAAGGCATCGTAATGTTATATATGTTCCATCAACTGCTTGTACCTTAACTTGTACCGTCGCCAGTAGAACTTCGTTAAAATCTCCTGACACGTGATTAGATTTTCCTTGTGAAGTTGATGATTTGTTATAATGATTGGCCTTGTTGAGAGGTTGTTGACCGGGGAAAGAGTCGCGTAGCATATCATGTAGCGTCGTGTGGTGTGGGTCATTGCATACTCGGCATCTTTTACGCGAATTGCATTTATTTCCATTGTGCGAAAACATGCAATTCTTGCAAATGTCCAATTGCTCAATTGACCGCATTTTTATGTCCGGCGTCATTTCTTGGAATGACTTGCAATGTAGTAAAATGTGGTTAGTTTTGCAAATAGGACAATTTCTGTCGGAACTTGTATGATTCGCCTTGGGAGCATGCTTGTATTTGTTGTACGCATCCCGTTGGAATGTTGAAGTAGTAAATTCCTTCTTTGAAGCCATCAGTGGCGCATGGAATTGTTTGTTGTTGGTTGTAGGGGTCCTTTTCTTTGCCACAGATTCCAGTGCAGTAAACTTGGCCTCTATGAACTCAATAAATTCATGAAAATTAGGAAGTTCTCGGGGATGTTTTCTTGCTTCCATGTAATCGGAAAGAGTTTGGGAATCCAGCTTTCCTGACAAGATATGCACCAGAATAGGGTCCCACGTGGTTGTGTCAATTCCTAAGTTGCGCAAGGCATGCACCGTTTCTAGACTCGTGTCATGCAGACGCTTCAGTTCGTGAGAGTTTTGATGTTGAATGGAAGGCTGACTCATCAAGGTTTGCATCTGCTTTGAGAATAACAGCTGCAGGTTGTTGTACCTGTGGTTTAGAATTTCCCAGCAAGAGTCATAATTGCTTTCGGAAACAGGTAAATGTTGTACCAAGCGCTCAGCTTCTCCCTTCAACTTCCCTTTTAGATGTTGCATCTTCTGACCCTTGGAAAAGGAAGGGTTGTTATGAATAGCAGCAGTGTATAAATCCAAAAATGTAGGCCATTGTGAGTAGGTACCAGAGAAAATTGGTATTTCTATCTTCGGAGCGCTGTCGCGTTGTTGTACAGCAAGGTTGAGTTTACGATTAAGGTTGCGTTTTGTTGACTCGTAAGTATCTTCATACTTTGAGAACTCAAGCTCGTAGTTTACGTCGCTACCAACAAGGATGTTGTCGAGTTGCCAATGGACATCATCAATCACCTTCCATCTGGACTCGAGAGTCTTGAGTTTGTCTTCAATGTCCCATTTTTCACTGATGTCAGCAATATTTAAGTTGCGTGTGAAGCGGGAGAAGGCTCGAAAGTTAGTGGCTTGTTGAGTTTTGAGCTCATCAGATTTGGAATAAACACCCGTGTTCTTGCTGAGCTCGCCTGGACTTCCAACTGCCTCCTGATCCTGATCACCAGCAACATATGTAGGCCAAGATTGTAATTTCTGTTGTGTGTTAATATATTCAAGCTTGACCAGGTCAAATGCTTTACTGGCATAGTATTCATGCGTCTGGTTTTCAGAGAACTGCAACACGCCGTGGTTCATTTCAAACTCATTCCAGAGAGCCTTCAGGTTATCCAATCTAACTTTGATGTAAGTGGTATTCTTACGGTCTGGACCATCCTTTCCAAAGTTGATACCAATCTTCCTGATGCCTTCGGCGATGATCTGCTGCCGCTTGAGGAGTTCTTGTTGTTTAGTGTCCATTGTTGTTATATAAATGTTATTGAACACTCTGTTTTACTTCAAATAGCTTCCGGATCGCTTACTGTTCGTGGTTCCTGTTATGGTCACCGGGTCAGCAGAAATCACTACGTACGATATATGCGCCTTCTCAATCCGACCGGGGCGATCCGCTTGTGGAAGACCGGTCAAACCGATTTGCTATCGTAAATAGAGATTCTACGAACCTGATGATGCTTGCGGGGCTGTTGTTCCAGTAGCGCGGTATCCGGCTCGAAGGACCAAAATGTACGAGCTGTTTGCCCGTACAGAGAAATGTGTTTGTTGTGTGTAGTATGTTGTCAACGAAGACGGGATGTTCACAGAAATAAAATTACTGTTTTTGTATCCGTTCTCGAAGAGAGTATTTATTGTACTACATTAGTTAATTAGTGTGGCTATAAATAACATAATTTTATTGGTAGGTTGCGTCATGAATGCACCAATAACGCGCATTCGGCAAAATGTTAGTATAGCAGAATAAGTTAAAAAGTAAAACAATTGAAATCATGTGGCGATGCTCGTACACTACCGTTTGTTATTATTATAATATGAACAATAGTGACACTTATGACAAAATTTTAGTTTTTTCCTCGAATTCACAACATGCAATTTATTCGATATTCTATTCTAACTGTCAATTTTATTATAACGGTTACAATAACACATATTATTAGGTGTAATAATTATTTATCATCGTCAACAGAATTTTATTTATTTATGAAATAAATACATAGTTCAATATATTTGCAATATATTTGACTGCCTCGTTGGCCGAGTGGTCGCAAGTGCGACTGCCGGGCAAAGGGTCTCGGGTCGGGCAAAGTATTACTGGGTTTTTAAAAAAAATCTACTGATAGTAGCACGGAGTCTGGAAATGTGTCCGGTATATGGCAATAGGCTCACCCCCTATTACATGGGACTCATAACATAAATAGTGAAAAGTGGGTGTTACTTCTGTGTCCCCCTCTGCCTACCCCTTCGGGGATAAAAGGCGTGATGTTAATATGTTATGTTTATGTTCAATATATTTATTTAAAACCAGTTTGACCCGGCAAACTTCCGTACCGCCTAAAATATATTTTCGCACCTTTTAAACCTTCCTTAGATTTCCACGAACATTTCAAGACCAAAATTAGCCCAATCGGTTCAGCCATTCTCGAGTTCTAGCGAGACTAAATAAATAACATACATTCATAATTTTACGCCTGTCTCTCATGGAGCTCAGAGACTATGGAACGACAACTGCTACGATTCTTACATACCAACCTTTTTCGCTTCATCAACAGTCATCAATCTTTTCATGCATGCTCGTCGGTTAAGGGTACTTTTAATTTGGCCCTTCTTTAATATTTTGCCAAAATAAATAAATAAATAGGTATACAGTATGTTAGGTTAAACGAGGGACATATTCAAACCCATAATAGTGTATACTCACATGAACCTAACAAAAATATAAACGAAACGAAAACACTAATAAACAACAGACAGAACCATAAAAACGCTTCCGCTTACGCTTACGGGTTACGGCTTAGCGGGCTTAAGCGCACTCTATCCTTTTCGGCAAGATCGGCGCATGTTTTGCAACGCGACTTACTTTATGTAAGTACTGTTTCTGTTTACAAGTTCACTTGTTGCGTGCTCAGTGTTCATGATGATTTATTTTATTGGACAATTACTTCAAAAATTTTGGTTATAGGTTTTTTACATATTCGGGACGAGAATCGAATACTGAATACCCTCCCTCAATAAGTCCCTCGTTTAACCTAACACACTGTATATTAAATAAGCCTTTTATTTCATTCCCGTAGTAACAATGATACATAATTAGCATTAACTCGTCGAGTACTGTCATTATACCTCGACACAATTATAGAACAATAGGTTGCGGTCACCGGTGACCGCTTGGTGTTTGACAGTTTAATGCCCATTTATCCCCAAGCGGTCACCGGTGACCGCTCTCCACTAGCTATATTTTAGACCTTATCTCTGATGTTTAGAGACTACTTTTGTACGAAAAAGGGGGTGATTTTCAATAGTATGACGTACATAGGTATGTATGTCCGCCATTATCCCGCGATTGGTTGCACCGAACTTCATGCGGTTTTCAAAAAAGTATTACACATAGGATCATACATACATACATACATAACTTCACGCCTGTCTCCCATGGGGGTAGGCAGAGACTAAGGAACGCCAATTACTACGATTCTTACATACCTCTTTCGCTTCAATAACAGTCATCAATCTTTTCATGCATGCTCGTCGGTTAAGATCTAATTGACATAGGATTACTTAGATTATATACATTTTAAACTGTCAAACACCAAGCGGTCACCGGTGACCGCAACCTATTGTTCTATAATTGTGTCTACAAAACCGGTACTCGACGAGTTAAAAAGAGGTTGCTGTTTAAAATTCAGCTGTTTTTAATCGACTCGAAAAAAAGAGGTTTTTAGTGTGACTGTATAATAAGTATGTACGTAGGTATGTATGTCCGAGATTATCTCGCGAATGGCTGAACCGATTTTGGTGCGGTTTTCAAAAAGTGTTTGTTACACATACGAACATGTTCTAGATTTTTTTAAAGAGGTTGTTGTCGATTTCGTTAAACGTATTTTGATAAAAATTATTGGTATCTCTATGATCATTTTGAAAGAATGAACCTAGCGTTTCAAACCACGCGAGCGAAACCGCGGGCAGGAGGCTATTTTGTAAACAATTTAACGTTTATAAACCTATGCTTATACGAGGAGCAATAGAAACGAGATTGCAAGTTTGTCTGTATAATACGCTATAACGCAAAAATTCCTGAATCTATTTCAATAGAATTTGCTATAAAAACGTCTGTGACACAGGAAAAAGTGAACAGGTAATTATAAAATAGATTCCATGATAATGAAGTATAATCATCTATTTTTGTAACTATTTGAATTACCCATTTATTGATAAAAATAGTATAGTATGTACCTATTATGTAAAGGATATTGTTGTTTCTATTACCTACGTAACATAACATCACGCCTTTTATCCTCGAAGGGGTAGGCAGAGATGCACATTACGTCACGTACTGCCACTGTACAATGTAACACCCACTGTTCACTACTTATGTTATGAGTCCCATGTGATAGGGGGTGAGCCTATTGCTATATCCCGTGAATAACTCCAGACTACGTGCAACAACTGATTTTAAAAAATCAGTAATACTTTGCCCGACTCGGGAATTGAACCCGAGCCCGGCAGTCGCACTTGCGACCACTCAGCCAAAGAGGCAGTTTTCTTTAACCAATAAAATACGTTATTATACAATTGGAACAAATAACCAATAAATAATTATGCATATATATATAGAGGTAAATATAAACAAACAAATGTGTATTTCAGGAGGATGGATAATGTTCTCTCACTTGTCTCTTAAAGATAGAGATAGACTTAGCGTCTCGAACTGTTAGGATGGCGCTCCGGGAGTCCCTTTGGGAAATGACACCACAAATGCTGCTAATAATTTCTTTATTCACTTCACAACTTTCGACTTACAATAATTACTGTGTGATATGAAACGGTGTTAATAGTTGAATAACTTTATCTGAAGTGACTCTATACACAACTAAGACGTATATTTTATTCTATATGGCCAGTGGTGGGGGGTTATCCCTTAATCAATAAATTATACTTGCGCGTATAAGTGCCACAGGATGTATCGATTGCTTTAATTGCAATTTAAATTTATAGGGCTTTTTTCATAACAATGTAAGAGTGCTTAGATCTTTGTTAGTAACAATATAACGATTGTTTAGGTGGTAATTTAAAAGTATAGATCTTTGTTACCAACAATGTGAAGATTGTTTAGATTGCAATTGACAAGTATAGTAATTCATTGTTAGCAACAATGTAAGGATTGATAAGATTATAATTTATAGGTATGGTTCTTTGTTAACAACAATGTAAGGATTGTTTAGATTATAATTTACAATAAGGCCTTGCTCATAACAGAACGTTGGGCGGGAGCGAATTCCATAGTTGTATTTATCTGTTTAGATAACTATTTAAAAATAAACGAACAATAATCTGAAACCGTATATAAACCATCCCGCTTTACAATTTACCGCCATTTGATATGATATAGATACTAAACACATGTTTCATTGTGATCTAGTGCACAACAAGCATGAAGTCTGTGCTTGTGTTTGTGCTTGTCCTTGCGGCTGCACAGGGCTATCCGGGAGCACACGAGCCACACTTAAAAGGATTTCCAGGTATTATTTTTTTATTATTACATTGAGCAAGACTGCCTCATTGGCCGAGTGGTGGCCGGGCAAGGGGTCTTGAGTTCGATTCCCGGGTCAGGCAAAGTACCTATTAGTGGGTTTTAAAAAAAAATCAGTAGTAGCACGGAGTCTGGAATTGGGCCAAGTGTATGGCAGTAAGCTCACCTCCTATTACATGGGACTCATAACATAAATAGTGAAAAATGGGAGTTACATTGTACAAGTGGTATAATGTGCACCTCTGCCTAACCCGTATGGTATATTGAGCACTTACAAATGGTGAGGGAAAGCATCGTGAGGAAACCTGGGCTTACAATTTCTAATTATACCTAGGAGGATAAAAGACGCGTTGTCTTAACAAAAACGTATTTTTTTTTTCAGTGAATGTATCAATATACGACGTCATGCAATCCAACCCGGACCCTTTGATAACTGCATCTCAAATACAAGCAGTTTATTATGGGGATAATCAAGAAAGAACTTTAAACCCATATGACTTATTATTGCATTCGACATCATTTCGACCGCCAAAGTCACGCCCACGACCAAGGGCACGTCCGAAACCGCGACCGAGACCACGTCCGAAACACCGACCGAAACTCCGCCTGAAACCCCGGCCGAAGCCGCGCCCGAAACCACGACCGAAACCGCGGCCGAAACCACGTTCACGACCGAAACCTCGCCGTCGACCGAGACTACGGTCAAGTCCAGACCGCCCTTTAATTTTTTGACTTAATTAATTTGTTTTTTCATTGTAGAGGTATATGATTAACACAGTATACACCAATTACATTAATTAAATTAAATTAGAAAAAAACAACTGCCTCGTTGGCCGAGTATTCGCAAGTGCGACTGCCGGGCAAGGGGTCTCGGGTTCGATTCCCGGGTCGGGCAAAGTATTACTGGGTTTTTTAAAATTCTCAGTAGTAGCACGGAGTCTGGAAATGTGCCCGGTATATGGCAATAGGCTCACCCCCTATTACATGGGACTCATAACAACTAGTGAAAAGTGGGTGTTACATTGTACTATGGTAGAATGTGCACCTCTGCCTACCCCTTCGGGGATAAAAGGCGTGATGTTATGTATTATGTAAAAACAAAACTAAGTAAATTAAAATACTTATGTAATGTAATGTAAAAGCTAAAAATAAATGAGAAAATATAGTAAAACTATGAAACATTAGACACAGTTCGAAACACAGAAATACACGTTAAACAAACACAACGTATAAAAAATAACTTAAAATAAAAATAATATAACAATAAACACTATGTTCAAGACCAAACTTATTGTTGAAGTCAAAAAATATTATTGTTCAAAGTTGTCTCATAGCTCGATAGATGGCGTTGTCGCAATTAAAATCGAGCTATGGTTTCGTTACCAATGAAACTATAAGATAAAATTGATTTGTAAGATCAAAATATCTAATGCAATCTAATGTCAAATAAATAGAACATATACCAGCTTAGGTCAGTACACAGAGGCGGTTTTATTTATATTCACCCCATCTTGTGTGCTAGTAGGTCAGCAGTTCACCTAGTAGCTTAGCTAGGAAACACACTATAATCTGGAAACAGAGATAAAATAACATTTTTATATGTCGTTCTGCTCACAATACACCAGGCAAACAGACATATTATGTACTTATCGTTGAACAAGTCACAATCCTTAAGTGTGGGATAGCCATGCTTCGGCACAAATGGGCCGGCTCGACCGAAAACAGACGTAAAGCAACGCTTGCGTTGTATTTCGTCGTGTGAGTGAGGTTACCGGAGGCCCAATTACCCTCCCCTTCCCCAATCTCCCCAATCCCTGAATCCCCAACGATCCTCAAACTCCCAATCCCCAAAAAGCCGGTGACGCACTTGTAACGCCTCTGGTGTTCCAGGTGTCCATGGGCGACGCCGATTGCTTACCATCAGGTGATCCGTCTGCTCGTTTACCGGCTTATGCCATAATAAAAAGATCCGGGTATGACTTCATGAGGTAGTTAAACACAGCAAGAACACGTGGGATTTTTTTTTAAAAACGTTGCCCCTCTCTGTTAATTTCTCCTGCGTCGTGGGTGCGTTTACAAACATACAAGTTCACATACACATGCCACCCAGACCCGGAACAACAATTTGTGGATCACACAAAGAGTTGCTCCGTGCGGGAATCAAACCCGTGACACGTTTGTCACAAATTGTTGTTCCGGGTCTGGGTGGCATGTGTATGTGAACTTGTATGTTTGTAAACGCACCCACGACGCAGGAGAAATTAACAGAGAGGGGCAACGTTTTTAAAAAAAAATCCCACGTGTTCTTGCTGTGTTTAACTACCTCATGAAGTCATACCCGGATCTTTTTATTATGGCATAAGCCGGTAAACGAGCAGACGGATCACCTGATGGTAAGCAATCGGCGTCGCCCATGGACACCTGGAACACCAGAGGCGTTACAAGTGCGTCACCGGCTTTTTGGGGATTGGGAGTTTGAGGATCGTTGGGGATTCAGGGATTGGGGAGATTGGGGAAGGGGAGGGTAATTGGGCCTCCGGTAACCTCACTCACACGACGAAATACAACGCAAGCGTTGCTTTACGTCTGTTTTCGGTCGAGCCGGCCCATTTGTGCCGAAGCATGGCTATCCCACACTTAAGGATTGTGACTTGTTCAACGATAAGTACATAATATGTCTGTTTGCCTGGTGTATTGTGAGCAGAACGACATATAAAAATGTTATTTTATCTCTGTTTCCAGATTATAGTGTGTTTCCTAGCTAAGCTACTAGGTGAACTGCTGACCTACTAGCACACAAGATGGGGTGAATATAAATAAAACCGCCTCTGTGTACTGACCTAAGCTGGTATATGTTCTATTTATTTGACATTAGATTGCATTAGATATTTTGATCTTACAAATCAATTTTATCTTATAGTTTCATTGGTAACGAAACCATAGCTCGATTTTAATTGCGACAACGCCATCTATCGAGCTATGAGACAACTTTGAACAATAATATTTTTTGACTTCAACAATAAGTTTGGTCTTGAACATAGTGTTTATTGTTATATTATTTTTATTTTAAGTTATTTTTTATACGTTGTGTTTGTTTAACGTGTATTTCTGTGTTTCGAACTGTGTCTAATGTTTCATAGTTTTACTATATTTTCTCATTTATTTTTAGCTTTTACATTACATTACATAAGTATTTTAATTTACTTAGTTTTGTTTTTACATAATACATAACATCACGCCTTTTATCCCCGAAGGGGTAGGCAGAGGTGCACATTCTACCATAGTACAATGTAACACCCACTTTTCACTAGTTGTTATGAGTCCCATGTAATAGGGGGTGAGCCTATTGCCATATACCGGGCACATTTCCAGACTCCGTGCTACTACTGAGAATTTTAAAAAACCCAGTAATACTTTGCCCGACCCGGGAATCGAACCCGAGACCCCTTGCCCGGCAGTCGCACTTGCGAATACTCGGCCAACGAGGCAGTTGTTTTTTTCTAATTTAATTTAATTAATGTAATTGGTGTATACTGTGTTAATCATATACCTCTACAATGAAAAAACAAATTAATTAAGTCAAAAAATTAAAGGGCGGTCTGGACTTGACCGTAGTCTCGGTCGACGGCGAGGTTTCGGTCGTGAACGTGGTTTCGGCCGCGGTTTCGGTCGTGGTTTCGGGCGCGGCTTCGGCCGGGGTTTCAGGCGGAGTTTCGGTCGGTGTTTCGGACGTGGTCTCGGTCGCGGTTTCGGACGTGCCCTTGGTCGTGGGCGTGACTTTGGCGGTCGAAATGATGTCGAATGCAATAATAAGTCATATGGGTTTAAAGTTCTTTCTTGATTATCCCCATAATAAACTGCTTGTATTTGAGATGCAGTTATCAAAGGGTCCGGGTTGGATTGCATGACGTCGTATATTGATACATTCACTGAAAAAAAAAATACGTTTTTGTTAAGACAACGCGTCTTTTATCCTCCTAGGTATAATTAGAAATTGTAAGCCCAGGTTTCCTCACGATGCTTTCCCTCACCATTTCACTCACCACCACCATCGCGTGGATATTGAATGAACTAAATGGTATTGAGTTTGGCTTTATATTCCGTACTCTGAATGCTATTCTAACAGCTACAATAGGGGTTGTATAGTGTTAACATTGAATAATTATTGAGATTTTATTGGATTGAAATTGTATTGGCATTGAGATTGGTTTCAAGAGTAAGCACCCTGACCTGTTAATAATATTTATTCAAAATTTGAAGAAAATCCATGCAGCACTTTTTGAGTTCATGCCGGACATACATACAAACAAACAGACAGTTCGGTATCGACTGTAGATCACGCCCAACGTATTCTTTAAAAAAAATATTTGATGCACAGTTTTCACTTTCGTACGATTTTATTATATGTATAGATAAGTAATAAGTATAAGTAAATTAATAAATAAATAAATTAAATAAATAAAAAAGTTATAAGTATATAGTATAAAGTATGTAACTTTAAGTTTTTTTTAAGTAATTATTTTTTTAAAGGAGGAATAAGATAGTTAGTATAAAATGTAATAGATAGTTGTAAGTTGTTATAGTTAGTATATAGGTTTATCTATACAAATATTACTCTAATTAAAGAAATTAAAGTCCTATAGTAGAAAACATATTGTGGCTGACATGGTGTTGATGATGATGAGGTGGAAGATGGATCTTATGTTAGGTGACAGTCTGGGAAAAGGCCTTCCTCAATTCATTTTTTTTTATATACATTTATTTATTTCATTCACTTTCTCTTGTTTTTTATTTATCTTGTCACCTAGCTTCACTGACAGACAGACGGATGAAAAATTCAATTAATGACGTTTCAAACTGCGTCTGCCGGGCAAGGGGTCTCGGATTCGATTCTCGGGTCGGGCAAAGTAATAATGGGTTTTTAAAAAAAATCTCATTAGTAGCACGGAGTCTGGAAATGTGCCCAGTATATAGCAATAGGCTCACCCCCTATTACGTGGGACTCATAACATAAATAGTGAAAAGTGGGTGTTACTTCTTTGTACACCTTTGCCTACCCCTTCGGGGAGCCATCGCGAAGGACACACCGGGCGTCGGGGATCGCGAGACGATCTCCGGCCACCGTAAGCGCGGGCCTGCGGACGGCGAGCATGGGTGGCTCCCCGTCCGACCAGAAACAGACCCGAGCGTACGGCGCGTCGCGTTCCGCGCGCGCCTCAAAGAGCCATCAGACCACCACAGATGGGGCCCAATACGGCCGATGCCGATTCGGAGTCGCGGAGAACCTAACGGGTAACCGGGGCTCCGGCTCGACGTGCAGGAGAAGGAACGGGGTGGTTTTTAGTCAGTAAGAGTCTGACACTCCCTCCCGCCTCACCCAGGCGGGAGAAGTCATTCGATGATTTTCCCCCCTTAAAAAAAAAAAAAAAAAAAAAAAAAACCCCTTCGGGGATAAAAGTATTGATGTTATGTTATGACGTTTCAAAAGTCCATAATTAAGCTAAATTGAAATAAATGCTTTGATTTTGACTAGAATTTTCTCCTGTATCGTTTGCGTTTATAAACGTATGCCATGGGTGACATGCATTTGTAAACCAGACCCGAGTCGCGGAGAACCTAACGGGTAACCGGGGCTCCGGCTCGACGTGCAGGAGAAGGAACGGGGTGGTTTTTAGTCAGTAAGAGTCTGACACTCCCTCCCGCCTCACCCAGGCGGGAGCAGTCATTCGATGACTTTCCCCCCTTAACAAAAAAAAACCAGACCCGAAACAACAATTTGTGGGTCAGACAAAGAGTTTTACTGAACCCGCTAGACTTTGCATGGCAGCCGTTACCCAGTCACCGCGCCAACCGCGCTGTCTCTCCGTTTAACCTACAAAGCAGGTGTTAAACAATAGACTATGAACAATAGAATGTTTGCTTTTGTTTTTTTTTATACTATAAGCCAGTAAACGGGCAGACGGATCACCTGATGTCAAGCTATCGGCGTCGCCCATGGACACTCGAAACACTAGAGGCGTTACAAGTGTGTTACCGGCCTTTTGGGAATTAGGAGTTTGAGGATTGTGGGGATTCGGCGATTCAGACTGGGGAAGGGAGTAATTGGGCCTCCGGTAACCTCACTTACACGACGAAATACAACGCAAGCATAGTTTCACGCCAGTTTTCTGTGAGGCCGTGGTATCACTTCGGTGAACTCCGGTCGGACCGGCCCATTCGTGCCGAAACATGGCTCTTCCACACTTAAAAGTCAATTTGTTTAAAGACGAAACAATTTATGGAGTATACAGATTACCTGATGATAAAGACCCATCCATAAAGGTGAATGACCAAATTAGTATGGGCGCTGCCCCCAGGGTTGACTCTTTGTTGGTAGGTTAATACTGTTGGACTAACTATGTGTGCAAATGCGAATCAAATTCCAACCCACAGTTACAAAGTAATTCGACGTTATATAATACTGCAACAATACACTTTCGCTTGCACCAATTTTTTTTTTGTATATTATTTCTGCTTGTTAAAAATGTTGTTAGAAGGATTCCCTAAATAAATAGATGAATAATTAATTAAAAAAACGACATAGTTATTTTAATAATTATTTATTTTCGAACAATTTATTCTAAATGTTATTCATGACTCACTATTCTGCACAGTTGGTAATATAGAATGCGTATCATAAATCATTTTCATCTATTACAATACTGTCTAAAAACTGTGCTGGATGGTCAATATTTTCGTACCGCGCATATGCCAAAAACCATACTATAGACATTACATGAGCACATGTGCCCAAAGTACGTCTGCCACTCTTACACGAACAATAATAATGATTTAAAGCCTCCAACCCAGGTGGTCTGAGTTTGTTTTATATATGTATGATAAATTCGGCTTCGGGTATGCCTAGATTGGACTTTACCTCTTAATAGCCAGAAGTTATTACCAGTTATATTATAATTATTTAAAAGATTATTCAAATCATCATTTTCTCTGTACACTTCTATTTTATATACGCCATTACGAGCGTGTTCACTATAATAACTCCTGACTAGTTTTATTTGGTACGTTCCTAACGCAAACATAACAAGTTCTTCCTCAGACAACTCGGCAGACATACTTTGAAACGGAATTCGCCGGCTATTAAGATTATAGTCAATGACATACTGTGCGAGACAGTTTTCCATATTGACCCTATTATTAATTCTCTCCATAAAATCAGAAGCATTAACATTATCAGTGATTGGGTCGTGGAAAGCATTTGTGATGGCCGCGGCATTTCTAAAATTGTCCTGCATGTGAGGCAGAGCCCTGTTAAAATAATCTTGCCTGAAAATCTTAAAATCTCTCTTGAAGCGGCCATTTACTACTTCCACGACCCATCGACAAATCGTCACTAATCGAGACTTATTGGCGTCAGCCGTTGTTAATTGAGTTTCGCCCCTTGAAACAGATTTAGGCATATGGGCATCATAGCCACAAGACTCTACGTTTGGTACGGCATCTCGGAAACCTCTATCCAAAATGAGAACATCTCCTTCTTGGAAAAACCAATTAAAAACACTGTCCGCACCATCAATTAATTTATTTAAAATGCTTGCATCGGATGTAGTCGCTGAATAGGGACCTGCTACTTCAATTATATAGCCATCACAACAGACTATTAGGAATGGTTTTAGTAGATTTAAGAACTTGTGATGGCTATACGTCAATCTTTGGAAGAGGAAGTTGCTACTTTTTTGTATGTATACATAGGTACCATCAAGTATAATTATACACTTGTTTTGTTCTTGGTTTCCGAACAGAATTTGAGGTATAAAAAGGTTTCGCCTAAGCACTTGCTCCCTTGTGATGTGATCCCAACCCAAATGTAGAGGTGTAAATTCTTCTTTTATACAGTCTCTTGCGGTTTTCATTTCTCTTTCTAAAGTTGTTCGGCTTATGTGAAACATATCAGCCAGTCTTGTATTGGGTTCACCAGTTCTTAACTTAATCAAATATGCTGCTAAAGCGGTTTTGGGTCTTTTGCTCCTTCTAGACAAAGATGGCGTTTCTACAAACATTCTGTTGAACTGTTCGAAACTTCGACCAGTCAGAAAGTAAACTTCATTTGGATCCATGGTTTCTATATTTTCATGCGGCATAGTTTTCAAAATCTGCATCATGTCCATGATATGAGCTTCGTTAAAGTCATGACTTACATTTCTGGCTGACAATAAAATCTCAAAATCATTTAAAAGCAAATGTTCTTCACAAACGCGTGCAAAAGGTGGGGCGTAGTAGTTAAAATCTTTCAACAAACGGATTTTCATGTGCTTTGGTATTCGATGCCTTGTCTCCGAATATAATGCAAGAGTTTGAAGTGTTCGGTGCCCGACTAATATGTGGTAAATGTATAATAGAATGTTGAATGTCTTGTTCGTCAACTACTGCTCCACGTTGATCACCAGCATGCGGTACCACAGCTAGATCTGGTTGTACCTCGGCTTGATCTGGTTCTATCACAGGTTGATCTGCAACCTGTGATCAGGCTGCTCAGAAGCGCGTACTGGTGGTTCTTGTTCTCGTTCACTGGACGTACGACGTCTTGGTGGGTGCGCCTCGCGTCGCCAGCAACGCTGACAGACAAACTCGGCGTTGTTAAATTGTATCTGAAACAAATAGTTTCAGTTACAATTACACATCACAAATACACATCTTTTTAACAAATGTTATTCAGTACATGAATATACCAATGAATGAATAGCGCCGCTACTGAAGTCCCTTTGACGCGGCGCTAGTGTCTATGTCATTACATTACATTGCATAAAAAAATGTAGTTCCACAATTTCCGCGGGCTTTCATTCGTGATATGCACTCTATGCATTGTTACATGGTTAAATAAGTCATTATTGCAATCATTTATGTAAGTACTCACATGATAAGGAAGAACTCGTTCAGTTATATTATTTGCAGCGATTGGATATTCTTCAAAAAGCTGCGTAGTTAGTGTTCTTCTTCTGATCGACCGCACTGATCTACCACACACTAGACACACTTGTCCAGCAGATGCACGAAACATCTTTAAAACTGTATCCAAATCACAGGGCTTAAAATCAGGTCCAGGTAACGTAATGCAAGGGTCAAACACGTAATCACAGGATATCCACAGAAAATATTCGCACAGTACACAACTATAAGCGAAGAGAGTTACAGAAGGACTGCACAGTTGCAATGCAAAGCGCATACATGTGTGAGCGAGAACGTAGCTCTATCGCCTTCTCGCTCACACAACTATTGAACAATGTTCAAAGAAAGCAAACTCGCGTGTAAGCTCATTATCTGCGATAAGAAAAGGTCACCTACCTGTGTAAAGAAGTAAAATATGCAACTTTTTCATAAAATCACATTTTAGGTTATATTTATGTTTCTGTGGGACAGATTTTTTCGGTTCCATAGAATAAAATGTTGCATTTGAACTCTTCTTTCAAATAAGCTATGTGGCAAATCTGGGGGCAGACTTTGACTTTCTTTACCAATTTTTGGTCCAATTTGGTCATTCTCCTTTTATGACAAAATGTGATGTTGTGTGACAAGGGGGAGGGAGCGATCCCAAACTTTGTGACGTTGTATTTCAAAAATTTGCCTTTTATCCCCGAAGGGGTAGGCAGAGGTGTACATTATGCCACTGTACAATGTAACACCCACTTTTCACTATTTATGTTTTGATTCTCATGTCATAGGGGGTGAGCCTATTGCCATATACCGGGCACAATTAATCCTTAATAAAATTATAAACGGGAAAGTGAGTTTGTTTGTTTGTTCCGCTTTCACGCCGTAACTACTAAACTAATTGCTTTGAATTTTTGCAGATGTAAAGTTAGAAGTCTGAATTAAATAATAGGGTACTTTTTATCCCAGAAAAATTTGATATTCTCGAGGGATAACGAAATTATTGGTATAGATGGCGCTGTGTGTACATAGGCTACTTTCTATCCTTTTGTGACGCGAGCGAAGCCGCGGGTAAAAGCTAGTAAGGTAATAAAATACACGAAATTGTTTTTAGCCATTTATAGCTGTCTGGACTAAACTTAACAAGCCGTTAATAACCAACTGTCCAGGGTTGCAGGCAGTGATGCATTCAGCGTAGGTTCGAAACCTGTTTCGGTTACCCCCGCATCTTGAGAACGTGAACGGAACACAGGTGCTTCTTCCCCAGTCGTAACCATACCTGGGGATAAAGTTAAAAACAGCATTAAGATATTATATTTCTATAATATCTATCATGAATTCATGACACATAGTAAATTAACTGAAAATCGAGGGTTACTTACGCGAATATACTGAGAACAGCTCTACTAGTTTCGACCCACAGAGGGGTTCTTCCTCATGTGCAGCGTGCGCGGTCGCGGCGATGTCACGCAGCCTACTGACGTGACTGCTGTAAACCGTAACCCCTCTGTGGTTTGAAACTAGTAGAGCTTTTCTCTGTATATTCACGTGAGTAACCCACGATTTTTAGTTAATTAAAATGTATTATTCATCGACTCGAACTATTGCGTTTGGGTCGCGGCATTTTAGCTGAACACTGACCGCGATTCTCCTCTTCCTTGAGGGTCTCAGGGCGGGAGGATTGCCAAATACCGACTCTTACTAGTCGAGATGTAGGACATTATTCATATAATATCTATAATAATATAGAGGTATATAAAACACATCTCGTGACCAGAGGGCTGGTCTTTTTCTCGGTCAGAGGTTAAGCATTGCCATACAACGTGGCAATGCTGCCAGCCTTCTGGGTACTTTCCCCACTGACGTCGATGCGGACGAGTTTTTCGATGCTTTTTAAATAGTTTGTTTTTCCTGTAATTAATTTTAATCTTTAACAGTGAAAAATGTATACAACATACATTTTTCACTGTTTATTTTTTAAATATTTTGTCGTGTTTTTTGTATTTTGTAATGGTGCAAAAAAACTGTCTTCTTTGTTGGTTAATCGTATTTTTTGATAATATTGAGGTTACACGTCTATAACATAAGATAACCACGTTATTATCCCTTATGGGGTAGACAAAGGTACATTACGGCACTTAATGCCACTGTACAATGTAACACCCACTTTTCACTACTTATACTATGAGTCCCATGTAATAGGATGTGAGCCTATTGCCATATATCGGGCACAATTCCAGACTCCGTGTTACTACTGAGAATTTTTTAAACCGAGCAATACTTTGCCCGATCCGGGAATCGAACTCGAGACCCCTTGTTCGGCAGTCGCACTTGCGACCACTCTGCCAACGAGGCAGGCTGACTAATGATAAATTATTTTGGTTTAGTTACCTTTGCACTGGGGTATTAAGAAGATACAGAGCTCCACAGTTCCCTGGATCTATCGGCAGTAGGCATCTATTGAGTGCTGGAAATATAATTAAACTATTGTAAATAATACATTAAGTCACACTTCTGAGCAAAGCTCTACTAGTTTCGAACCACAGAGGGGCTCTTTCTCATGAGCAGCGTGCGCGATCGCGGCGATGTATGAGTAGGCTGCGCGACATCATACTGAGAATTCAGTATACGCGACAGTATATTAACGTGAGTAACCCGCGATTTTTAGTTAATTTAGTATGTCTCACGATATATTATAAAATTCACACTTCATCACCAGCATACTATCTATACAAGCGCTCACTGCTGACCCAAGGCCTCTTCTTACACTGAGAAAGTTTGAGCATTGATCACCACGCTTGTGAATTGGCGATTTCAAACTAACATTAAGATATAAGCCCAGGTTTCCTCGTGAGGTTTTTCCAACGTCAGGAATAACTTTGTATATTTGACAATGTTTCCATTCCATACTGAAAACTGTCAAATGTCAATTTTATTCTTCAGTTAATTAAGAATTAACAAGTGTTGAGAAATTGGTTCTAAATAGTAAATAATATATTAGTAAGTAAATAGTACTTATAATACTTAAAATTATTATCCGAGACTTAAAATAGTAAAGACTTGTGGTAATAATTTAGATAAAGATAAAGATAAAGATAAATGCAAATAAATTATCTTTATCTTTATCTTTATCTTTAATAATTTAGGTTCAAGACCTGATTTAGGTATTTAATGTAAAAATGTTAGGTTATTTATTCTCTTTTTAAATGGTATAAGCCGGCAAACGAGCAAACGAATTACGGATCCTGATGATAAGCAATCCCATGGACAACCGAAACTCCAGTGACGTTACAAGTGCGTTACCGGCCTTTTGGGGATGGTTGAGGATTCGAGGTTCAGGGAGATTGAGGAACGGGGTACTTGATGCTCCGGTAACCTCACTCACACGAGAAAACACAACGCCAGCGTTGTTTCACGTCAGTTTTCTGCTCGGCCGTGGTATCACTCCGGTCGAGCCGGCTCATTCGTGCCGAAGCATGACTCTCTCACACTTAAATAGTATTTTAGTTTCAAATAGGTACATACCATTGTTTTGACAATAAACAACACTAGTCAGAACAAAAACGAAAACTAAAGTCCTTAACAGCGACATTTTAACTCTGCTTCAAAATGACTATACTGAGATTTTTTATGATAAACAAAAAGTAACTTAAAATGAACGCCTGTAGAATCTTTATAGACACGTAGGTAAGTAACGATTTTCGCAAAATCTTTCTTTCTATTGTATTTATTTAAGTGAAATCACAATGAGTTTTAGTTTGAATCTGGTTGATTGAACATATAGAACTACTATAAGTACTGAATTGTTTTGAAGTAGCTATCTTCATTTCAAATTCAGTTACTTCAATGTCAATTTCTTATTGTTAGTAGAATCATGGGTTATGCATGGATGGAGTGCTAATTGTAAATTTTATCTGGGGTGAAAATTTTCCTTTGATTTCTTCCGTCTAGAGTGAGGCGAGAGGAGTGTGTGACTTATTGACTGTTATGTTGGTTGATCATTACTTAATACTCGGATTGGTTTTACTTTTTTTTTTTTTAAGGGGGGAAAATCATCGAATGATTGCTCCCGCCTGGGTGAGGCGGAAGGGAGTGTCAGACTCTTACTGACTAAAAACCACCCCGTTCTGCGCGCGCCTCAAAGAGCCATCAGACCACCACAGATGGGGCGCAATAGGGCCGATGCCGATTCGGAGTCACGGAGAACCTAACGGGTAACCGGGGCTCCGGCTCGACGTGCAGGAGAAGGAACGGGGTGGTTTTTAGTCAGTACGGGAGAAGTCATTCGATGATTTTCCCACCTTAAAAAAAAAAGATAGTGATGATAATACATACATGTATGTTGTTCTTAGTCAATGTTACATGTAACATTGACTACCACCCCGATCTTCCTTTTGATTCGAGCAGAGTTCCAGCAAGTGTGGGAGAGCCATGCTTAAGTGTGGGTGAGCCATGCTCAAGTGTGGGAGAGCCATGCTTAAGTGTGGGAGAGCCATGCTTCGGCACGAATGGGCCGGCTCGACCGGAGTGATACCACGGCCTCACAGAAAACCGACGTGAAGCAACGCTTGCGTTGTGTTGTGTTATGAGTGAGGTTACCGGAGGCCCAATTACCTTCCCCTTCCCCAATCTCCCCAATCCCTGAATCCCCAACGATCCTCAAACTCCTAATCCCCAAAAAGCCGGTAACGCACTTGTAACGCCTCTGGTGTTCCAGGTGTCCATGGGCGACGCCGATTGCTTACCATTAGGCGATCCGTCTGCTCGTTTACCGGGTTATGTATTCCATAAAAAAAAAAAAAACTGGCCTAGGAATATGGCTTTAATGAAACAAATGAATGTGCATAATGGTTAGTATGTGTTAATCAATTTCTTAGGAAAACTAATACTTTTTACAATACCTCAATCAGTGCCATCTCAATACAACGTATTCAGTCACACTATAATGTCTGTCACGTTATCTAGTGGTAAAAAAATGCACCTACTTATGTGAGTACTCCATTTTTTCTCAAGCCATGGTTGTCGTGTCGAATAATCATAAAAAATACAGTTGAAAATGATAAAATGCCAACTTTAACTGCTTCTAATCATCAGTTGATTGCTATAGAATTAGAGTTTATGCAGTTATGTACTGTATAATTGAGGAAAATTAACAATACTGTAATAATTCAGGGCTTTAAACATAGACAATTGACTTAACAGTTAGTAACTTAATATAGCCTTAACCACTTAACCAATTTGACCTGGGTCAAGGTGCTGAGGGCCATGGGGGTGTAGAATGGATCCTAGATGCACATCAAGTGGCCACAGAGAAGGTGGTGGCATAGTGGTCACGTGCTACCGTAAACATTGCACATTCCTAGGGAGACTTGCGTCTCCCTAGGAATGTGCTGCAACAAGCATCGCAACGTGGGGTCTGCGGAGCAGGTCTATTAGAGGTTACGGTGGGGTTATAGATGCGGAAGGTGCCCACTGAGGTGGTTTTAGTTGTAGCATGAAACTGCTACCACAGTTTGACGCCGGGAGTAGCGGTCGATATTTATACCTATAATAGGTAGATGCCTAATTTTTATTTTAATGTCTGTCTACTTTAGATCATGAGGCATATATTTTTTATTTTCTTACGGAAACGAATACTTTCGACGATATATTGATTTGAAATGTCCCGTGACGTCACTTCTATGTACATTTTAGTATAAATGACGTTATCCTAAACTTTGGTTCGTTTTATCTAAGTATTGTTTTATTATACGACAAGATAAAAAAAATACGTGTTTAATATTCTGCCAGTCGCTACATCATCGATTACCCCACTAGATTCAACCTCAATAAACCTTCTAACGATATAATTTTAAGAGATGGAGACAGTGTTTTTAATTGTGGGAGAGCCATGTTTCGGTACGAATGGGCCGGCTCGACCAGTTTGATACAGCACGGCTTTACAATCCTCGCGAAAAGCAGGGGGATTCATTTTCGGCGCTAATACTGTTGTGATAAGGGTAATGAAATAAAACTTAGATATTATATTTATTTATTTATTAACTGCCTCGTTGGCCGAGTGGTCGCGAGTGCGACTACCGGGCAAGGGGTCTCGGGTTCGATTCCCGGGTCGGGCAAAGTATTACTGGGTTTTTAAAAAAATCTCAGTAATAGCACGGAGCACCCCCTATTACATGGGACTCATAACATAAATAGTGAAAAGTGGGTGTTACTTCTGTGTGCACCTCTGCCTACCCTTTCGGGGATAAAAGGCGTGATGTTATGTATGTATTATTTATTAAATAGGTTGCAAGATAGGCTATTTTTTACCAAAGGAAACCAGGACGAAGTCTCTGGCCGAACTAGTTACTAATAAGAATTATATTAAAGACGTACTTACATGATTACTGAGAATATGCTTAGGAAATTATCATAATTTATATAACTACATAAATATTTACAACTTAAAATTAACTACAACTAAACTATTAAATAAAAAGAAAGTAAAAGAAAACAACAAAAATTATACCCTTAATTTAGGCGTCAAAGTATTCGTCCGCATCACTATCACAGGGGAAAGTTCCTAGAAGACTGGCAACATTGCCACGTTGAATGGCAATGCTTATTTTCATAATTTTATTCGTGATTACTTAAATAATATTTTTTTAGCTTTACTTACAAATAATGATGATTTAGTTTCTCAATTCTGTCCCCAATACTTCCCGAACTACACGTGCGAAATCTTCAATCAATGACAACACGATCAGTGCGGTGGCTGTGCAAACGGCTGCTATGCCGTTGCATAGCAGCCGGAAATAGCCTATCTTGCAACCTATTTAATAAATAATACATACATAACATCACGCCTTTTATCCCCGAAAGGGTAGGCAGAGGTGCACACAGAAGTAACACCCACTTTTCACTATTTATGTTATGAGTCCCATGTAATAGGGGGTGAGCCTATTGCCATATACCGGGCACATTTCCAGACTCCGTGCTATTACTGAGATTTTTTTAAAAACCCAGTAATACTTTGCCCGACCCGGGAATCGAACCCGAGACCCCTTGCCCGGTAGTCGCACTCGCGACCACTCGGCCAACGAGGCAGTTAATAAATAAATAAATATAATACCTATCTAAGTTTTATTTCATTACCCTTATCACAACAGTATTAGCGCCGAAAATGAATCCCCCTGCTTTTCGCGAGGATTGTAAAGCCGTGCTGTATCAAACTGGTCGAGCCGGCCCATTCGTACCGAAACATGGCTCTCCCACAATTAAAAACACTGTCTCCATCTCTTAAAATTATATCGTTAGAAGGTTTATTGAGGTTGAATCTAGTGGGGTAATCGATGATGTAGCGACTGGCAGAATATTAAACACGTATTTTTTTTATTTTGTCGTATAATAAAACAATACTTAGATAAAACGAACCAAAGTTTAGGATAACGTCATTTATACTAAAATGTACATAGAAGTGACGTCACGGGACATTTCAAATCAATATATCGTCGAAAGTATTCGTTTCCGTAAGAAAATAAAAAATATATTCCTCATGATCTAAAGTAGACAGACATTAAAATAAAAATTAGGCATCTACCTATTATAGGTATAAATATCGACCGCTACTCCCGGCGTCAAACTGTGGTAGCAGTTTCATGCTACAACTAAAACCACCTCAGTGGTGCCCCTTCCGCATCTATAACCCCACCGTAACCTCTAATAGACCTGCTCCGCAGACCCCACGTTGCGATGCTTGTTGCAGCACATTCCTAGGGAGACGCATGTCTCCCTAGGAATGTGCAATGTTTACGGTAGCACGTGACCACTATGCCACCACCTTCTCTGTGGCCACTTGATGTGCATCTAGGATCCATTCTACACACCCATGGCCCTCAGCACCTTGACCCAGGTCAAATTGGTTAAGTGGTTAAGGCTATATTAAGTTACTAACTGTTAAGTCAATTGTCTATGTTTAAAGCCCTGAATTATTACAGTATTGTTAATTTTCCTCAATTATACAGTACATAACTGCATAAACTCTAATTCTATAGCAATCAACTGATGATTAGAAGCAGTTAAAGTTGGCATTTTATCATTTTCAACTGTATTTTTTATGATTATTCGACACGACAACCATGGCTTGAGAAAAAATAGAGTACTCACATAAGTAGGTGCATTTTTTTACCACTAGATAACGTGACAGACATTATAGTGTGACTGAATACGTTGTATTGAGATGGCACTGATTGAGGTATTGTAAAAAGTATTAGTTTTCCTAAGAAATTGATTAACACATACTAACCATTATGCACATTCATTTGTTTCATTAAAGCCATATTCCTAGGCCAGTTTTTTTTTTTTATGGAATACATAACCCGGTAAACGAGCAGACGGATCGCCTAATGGTAAGCAATCGGCGTCGCCCATGGACACCTGGAACACCAGAGGCGTTACAAGTGCGTTACCGGCTTTTTGGGGATTAGGAGTTTGAGGATCGTTGGGGATTCAGGGATTGGGGAGATTGGGGAAGGGGAAGGTAATTGGGCCTCCGGTAACCTCACTCATAACACAACACAACGCAAGCGTTGCTTCACGTCGGTTTTCTGTGAGGCCGTGGTATCACTCCGGTCGAGCCGGCCCATTCGTGCCGAAGCATGGCTCTCCCACACTTAAGCATGGCTCTCCCACACTTGAGCATGGCTCACCCACACTTAAGCATGGCTCTCCCACACTTGCTGGAACTCTGCTCGAATCAAAAGGAAGATCGGGGTGGTAGTCAATGTTACATGTAACATTGACTAAGAACAACATACATGTATGTATTATCATCACTATCTTTTTTTTTTTAAGGTGGGAAAATCATCGAATGACTTCTCCCGTACTGACTAAAAACCACCCCGTTCCTTCTCCTGCACGTCGAGCCGGAGCCCCGGTTACCCGTTAGGTTCTCCGTGACTCCGAATCGGCATCGGCCCTATTGCGCCCCATCTGTGGTGGTCTGATGGCTCTTTGAGGCGCGCGCAGAACGGGGTGGTTTTTAGTCAGTAAGAGTCTGACACTCCCTTCCGCCTCACCCAGGCGGGAGCAATCATTCGATGATTTTCCCCCCTTAAAAAAAAAAAAAAGTAAAACCAATCCGAGTATTAAGTAATGATCAACCAACATAACAGTCAATAAGTCACACACTCCTCTCGCCTCACTCTAGACGGAAGAAATCAAAGGAAAATTTTCACCCCAGATAAAATTTACAATTAGCACTCCATCCATGCATAACCCATGATTCTACTAACAATAAGAAATTGACATTGAAGTAACTGAATTTGAAATGAAGATAGCTACTTCAAAACAATTCAGTACTTATAGTAGTTCTATATGTTCAATCAACCAGATTCAAACTAAAACTCATTGTGATTTCACTTAAATAAATACAATAGAAAGAAAGATTTTGCGAAAATCGTTACTTACCTACGTGTCTATAAAGATTCTACAGGCGTTCATTTTAAGTTACTTTTTGTTTATCATAAAAAATCTCAGTATAGTCATTTTGAAGCAGAGTTAAAATGTCGCTGTTAAGGACTTTAGTTTTCGTTTTTGTTCTGACTAGTGTTGTTTATTGTCAAAACAATGGTATGTACCTATTTGAAACTAAAATACTATTTAAGTGTGAGAGAGTCATGCTTCGGCACGAATGAGCCGGCTCGACCGGAGTGATACCACGGCCGAGCAGAAAACTGACGTGAAACAACGCTGGCGTTGTGTTTTCTCGTGTGAGTGAGGTTACCGGAGCATCAAGTACCCCGTTCCTCAATCTCCCTGAACCTCGAATCCTCAACCATCCCCAAAAGGCCGGTAACGCACTTGTAACGTCACTGGAGTTTCGGTTGTCCATGGGATTGCTTATCATCAGGATCCGTAATTCGTTTGCTCGTTTGCCGGCTTATACCATTTAAAAAGAGAATAAATAACCTAACATTTTTACATTAAATACCTAAATCAGGTCTTGAACCTAAATTATTAAAGATAAAGATAAAGATAAAGATAATTTATTTGCATTTATCTTTATCTTTATCTTTATCTAAATTATTACCACAAGTCTTTACTATTTTAAGTCTCGGATAATAATTTTAAGTATTATAAGTACTATTTACTTACTAATATATTATTTACTATTTAGAACCAATTTCTCATCACTTGTTAATTCTTAATTAACTGAAGAATAAAATTGACATTTGACAATTTTATAATAAAGTTTTCAGTATGGAATGGAAACATTGTCAAATATACAAAGTTATTCCTGACGTTGGAAAAACCTCACGAGGAAACCTGGGCTTATAATATCTTAATGTTAGTTTGAAATCGCCAATCCACAAGCGTGGTGATCAATGCTCAAACTTTCTCAGTGTAAGAAGAGGCCTTGGGTCAGCAGTGAGCGCTTGTATAGATAGTATGCTGGTGATGAAGTGTGAATTTTATAATATATCGTGAGACATACTAAATTAACTAAAAATCGCGGGTTACTCACGTTAATATACTGTCGCGTATACTGAATTCTCAGTATGATGTCGCGCAGCCTACTAATACATCGCCGCGATCGCGCACGCTGCTCATGAGAAAGAGCCCCTCTGTGGTTCGAAACTAGTAGAGCTTTGCTCAGAAGTGTGACTTAATGTATTATTTACAATAGTTTAATTATATTTCCAGCACTCAATAGATGCCTACTGCCGATAGATCCAGGGAACTGTGGAGCTCTGTATCTTCTTAATACCCCAGTGCAAAGGTAACTAAACCAAAATAATTTATCATTAGTCAGCCTGTCTCGTTGGCAGAGTGGTCGCAAGTGCGACTGCCGAACAAGGGGTCTCGAGTTCGATTCCCGGATCGGGCAAAGTATTGCTCGGTTTAAAAAATTCTCAGTAGTAACACGGAGTCTGGAATTGTGCCCGATATATGGCAATAGGCTCACATCCTATTACATGGGACTCATAGTATAAGTAGTGAAAAGTGGGTGTTACATTGTACAGTGGCATTAAGTGCCGTAATGTACCTTTGTCTACCCCATAAGGGATAATAACATGGTTATCTTATGTTATTGACGTGTAACCTCAATATTATCAAAAAATACGATTAACCAACAAAGAAGACAGTTTTTTGCACCATTACAAAATACAAAAAACACGACAAAATATTTAAAAAATAAACAGTGAAAAATGTATGTTGTATACATTTTTCACTGTTAAAGATTAAAATTAATTACAGGAAAAACAAACTATTTAAAAAGCATCGAAAAACTCGTCCGCATCGACGTCAGTGGGGAAAGTACCCAGAAGGCTGGCAGCATTGCCACGTTGTATGGCAATGCTTAACCTCTGACCGAGAAAAAGACCAGCCCTCTGGTCACGAGATGTGTTTTATATACCTCTATATTATTATAGATATTATATGAATAATGTCCTACATCTCGACTAGTAAGAGTCGGTATTTGGCAATCCTCCCGCCCTGAGACCCTCAAGGAAGAGGAGAATCGCGGTCAGTGTTCAGCTAAAATGCCGCGACCCAAACGCAATAGTTCGAGTCGATGAATAATACATTTTAATTAACTAAAAATCGTGGGTTACTCACGTGAATATACAGAGAAAAGCTCTACTAGTTTCAAACCACAGAGGGGTTACGGTTTACAGCAGTCACGTCAGTAGGCTGCGCGACATCACCGCGACCGCGCACGCTGCACATGAGGAAGAACCCCTCTGTGGGTCGAAACTAGTAGAGCTGTTCTCAGTATATTCGCGTAAGTAACCCTAGATTTTCAGTTAATTTACTATGTGTCATGAATTCATGATAGATATTATAGAAATATAATATCTTAATGCTGTTTTTAACTTTATCCCCAGGTATGGTTACGACTGGGGAAGAAGCACCTGTGTTCCGTTCACGTTCTCAAGATGCGGGGGTAACCGAAACAGGTTTCGAACCTACGCTGAATGCATCACTGCCTGCAACCCTGGACAGTTGGTTATTAACGGCTTGTTAAGTTTAGTCCAGACAGCTATAAATGGCTAAAAACAATTTCGTGTATTTTATTACCTTACTAGCTTTTACCCGCGGCTTCGCTCGCGTCACAAAAGGATAGAAAGTAGCCTATGTACACACAGCGCCATCTATACCAATAATTTCGTTATCCCTCGAGAATATCAAATTTTTCTGGGATAAAAAGTACCCTATTATTTAATTCAGACTTCTAACTTTACATCTGCAAAAATTCAAAGCAATTAGTTTAGTAGTTACGGCGTGAAAGCGGAACAAACAAACAAACTCACTTTCCCGTTTATAATTTTATTAAGGATTAATTGTGCCCGGTATATGGCAATAGGCTCACCCCCTATGACATGAGAATCAAAACATAAATAGTGAAAAGTGGGTGTTACATTGTACAGTGGCATAATGTACACCTCTGCCTACCCCTTCGGGGATAAAAGGCAAATTTTTGAAATACAACGTCACAAAGTTTGGGATCGCTCCCTCCCCCTTGTCACACAACATCACATTTTGTCATAAAAGGAGAATGACCAAATTGGACCAAAAATTGGTAAAGAAAGTCAAAGTCTGCCCCCAGATTTGCCACATAGCTTATTTGAAAGAAGAGTTCAAATGCAACATTTTATTCTATGGAACCGAAAAAATCTGTCCCACAGAAACATAAATATAACCTAAAATGTGATTTTATGAAAAAGTTGCATATTTTACTTCTTTACACAGGTAGGTGACCTTTTCTTATCGCAGATAATGAGCTTACACGCGAGTTTGCTTTCTTTGAACATTGTTCAATAGTTGTGTGAGCGAGAAGGCGATAGAGCTACGTTCTCGCTCACACATGTATGCGCTTTGCATTGCAACTGTGCAGTCCTTCTGTAACTCTCTTCGCTTATAGTTGTGTACTGTGCGAATATTTTCTGTGGATATCCTGTGATTACGTGTTTGACCCTTGCATTACGTTACCTGGACCTGATTTTAAGCCCTGTGATTTGGATACAGTTTTAAAGATGTTTCGTGCATCTGCTGGACAAGTGTGTCTAGTGTGTGGTAGATCAGTGCGGTCGATCAGAAGAAGAACACTAACTACGCAGCTTTTTGAAGAATATCCAATCGCTGCAAATAATATAACTGAACGAGTTCTTCCTTATCATGTGAGTACTTACATAAATGATTGCAATAATGACTTATTTAACCATGTAACAATGCATAGAGTGCATATCACGAATGAAAGCCCGCGGAAATTGTGGAACTACATTTTTTTATGCAATGTAATGTAATGACATAGACACTAGCGCCGCGTCAAAGGGACTTCAGTAGCGGCGCTATTCATTCATTGGTATATTCATGTACTGAATAACATTTGTTAAAAAGATGTGTATTTGTGATGTGTAATTGTAACTGAAACTATTTGTTTCAGATACAATTTAACAACGCCGAGTTTGTCTGTCAGCGTTGCTGGCGACGCGAGGCGCACCCACCAAGACGTCGTACGTCCAGTGAACGAGAACAAGAACCACCAGTACGCGCTTCTGAGCAGCCTGATCACAGGTTGCAGATCAACCTGTGATAGAACCAGACCAAGCCGAGGTACAACCAGATCTAGCTGTGGTACCGCATGCTGGTGATCAACGTGGAGCAGTAGTTGACGAACAAGACATTCAACATTCTATTATACATTTACCACATATTAGTCGGGCACCGAACACTTCAAACTCTTGCATTATATTCGGAGACAAGGCATCGAATACCAAAGCACATGAAAATCCGTTTGTTGAAAGATTTTAACTACTACGCCCCACCTTTTGCACGCGTTTGTGAAGAACATTTGCTTTTAAATGATTTTGAGATTTTATTGTCAGCCAGAAATGTAAGTCATGACTTTAACGAAGCTCATATCATGGACATGATGCAGATTTTGAAAACTATGCCGCATGAAAATATAGAAACCATGGATCCAAATGAAGTTTACTTTCTGACTGGTCGAAGTTTCGAACAGTTCAACAGAATGTTTGTAGAAACGCCATCTTTGTCTAGAAGGAGCAAAAGACCCAAAACCGCTTTAGCAGCATATTTGATTAAGTTAAGAACTGGTGAACCCAATACAAGACTGGCTGATATGTTTCACATAAGCCGAACAACTTTAGAAAGAGAAATGAAAACCGCAAGAGACTGTATAAAAGAAGAATTTACACCTCTACATTTGGGTTGGGATCACATCACAAGGGAGCAAGTGCTTAGGCGAAACCTTTTTATACCTCAAATTCTGTTCGGAAACCAAGAACAAAACAAGTGTATAATTATACTTGATGGTACCTATGTATACATACAAAAAAGTAGCAACTTCCTCTTCCAAAGATTGACGTATAGCCATCACAAGTTCTTAAATCTACTAAAACCATTCCTAATAGTCTGTTGTGATGGCTATATAATTGAAGTAGCAGGTCCCTATTCAGCGACTACATCCGATGCAAGCATTTTAAATAAATTAATTGATGGTGCGGACAGTGTTTTTAATTGGTTTTTCCAAGAAGGAGATGTTCTCATTTTGGATAGAGGTTTCCGAGATGCCGTACCAAACGTAGAGTCTTGTGGCTATGATGCCCATATGCCTAAATCTGTTTCAAGGGGCGAAACTCAATTAACAACGGCTGACGCCAATAAGTCTCGATTAGTGACGATTTGTCGATGGGTCGTGGAAGTAGTAAATGGCCGCTTCAAGAGAGATTTTAAGATTTTCAGGCAAGATTATTTTAACAGGGCTCTGCCTCACATGCAGGACAATTTTAGAAATGCCGCGGCCATCACAAATGCTTTCCACGACCCAATCACTGATAATGTTAATGCTTCTGATTTTATGGAGAGAATTAATAATAGGGTCAATATGGAAAACTGTCTCGCACAGTATGTCATTGACTATAATCTTAATAGCCGGCGAATTCCGTTTCAAAGTATGTCTGCCGAGTTGTCTGAGGAAGAACTTGTTATGTTTGCGTTAGGAACGTACCAAATAAAACTAGTCAGGAGTTATTATAGTGAACACGCTCGTAATGGCGTATATAAAATAGAAGTGTACAGAGAAAATGATGATTTGAATAATCTTTTAAATAATTATAATATAACTGGTAATAACTTCTGGCTATTAAGAGGTAAAGTCCAATCTAGGCATACCCGAAGCCGAATTTATCATACATATATAAAACAAACTCAGACCACCTGGGTTGGAGGCTTTAAATCATTATTATTGTTCGTGTAAGAGTGGCAGACGTACTTTGGGCACATGTGCTCATGTAATGTCTATAGTATGGTTTTTGGCATATGCGCGGTACGAAAATATTGACCATCCAGCACAGTTGTTAGACAGTATTGTAATAGATGAAAATGATTTATGATACGCATTCTATATTACCAACTGTGCAGAATAGTGAGTCATGAATAACATTTAAAATAAATTGTTCGAAAATAAATAATTATTAAAATAACTATGTCGTTTTTTTAATTAATTATTCATCTATTTATTTAGGGAATCCTTCTAACAACATTTTTAACAAGCAGAAATAATATACAAAAAAAAAATTGGTGCAAGCGAAAGTGTATTGTTGCAGTATTATATAACGTCGAATTACTTTGTAACTGTGGGTTGGAATTTGATTCGCATTTGCACACATAGTTAGTCCAACAGTATTAACCTACCAACAAAGAGTCAACCCTGGGGGCAGCGCCCATACTAATTTGGTCATTCACCTTTATGGATGGGTCTTTATCATCAGGTAATCTGTATACTCCATAAATTGTTTCGTCTTTAAACAAATTGACTTTTAAGTGTGGAAGAGGCATGTTTCGGCACGAATGGGCCGGTCCGACCGGAGTTCACTGAAGTGATACCACGGCCTCACAGAAAACTGGCGTGAAACAATGCTTGCGTTGTATTTCGTCGTGTAAGTGAGGTTACCGGAGGCCCAATTACTCCCTTCCCCAGTCTGAATCGCCGAATCCCCACAATCCTCAAACTCCTAATTCCCAAAAGGCCGGTAACACACTTGTAACGCCTCTAGTGTTTCGAGTGTCCATGGGCGACGCCGATAGCTTGACATCAGGTGATCCGTCTGCCCGTTTACTGGCTTATAGTATAAAAAAAAACAAAAGCAAACATTCTATTGTTCATAGTCTATTGTTTAACACCTGCTTTGTAGGTTAAACGGAGAGACAGCGCGGTTGGCGCGGTGACTGGGTAACGGCTGCCATGCAAAGTCTAGCGGGTTCAGTAAAACTCTTTGTCTGACCCACAAATTGTTGTTTCGGGTCTGGTTTTTTTTTGTTAAGGGGGGAAAGTCATCGAATGACTGCTCCCGCCTGGGTGAGGCGGGAGGGAGTGTCAGACTCTTACTGACTAAAAACCACCCCGTTCCTTCTCCTGCACGTCGAGCCGGAGCCCCGGTTACCCGTTAGGTTCTCCGCGACTCGGGTCTGGTTTACAAATGCATGTCACCCATGGCATACGTTTATAAACGCAAACGATACAGGAGAAAATTCTAGTCAAAATCAAAGCATTTATTTCAATTTAGCTTAATTATGGACTTTTGAAACGTCATAACATAACATCAATACTTTTATCCCCGAAGGGGTTTTTTTTTTTTTTTTTTTTTTTTTAAGGGGGGAAAATCATCGAATGACTTCTCCCGCCTGGGTGAGGCGGGAGGGAGTGTCAGACTCTTACTGACTAAAAACCACCCCGTTCCTTCTCCTGCACGTCGAGCCGGAGCCCCGGTTACCCGTTAGGTTCTCCGCGACTCCGAATCGGCATCGGCCGTATTGGGCCCCATCTGTGGTGGTCTGATGGCTCTTTGAGGCGCGCGCGGAACGCGACGCGCCGTACGCTCGGGTCTGTTTCTGGTCGGACGGGGAGCCACCCATGCTCGCCGTCCGCAGGCCCGCGCTTACGGTGGCCGGAGATCGTCTCGCGATCCCCGACGCCCGGTGTGTCCTTCGCGATGGCTCCCCGAAGGGGTAGGCAAAGGTGTACAAAGAAGTAACACCCACTTTTCACTATTTATGTTATGAGTCCCACGTAATAGGGGGTGAGCCTATTGCTATATACTGGGCACATTTCCAGACTCCGTGCTACTAATGAGATTTTTTTTAAAAACCCATTATTACTTTGCCCGACCCGAGAATCGAATCCGAGACCCCTTGCCCGGCAGACGCAGTTTGAAACGTCATTAATTGAATTTTTCATCCGTCTGTCTGTCAGTGAAGCTAGGTGACAAGATAAATAAAAAACAAGAGAAAGTGAATGAAATAAATAAATGTATATAAAAAAAAATGAATTGAGGAAGGCCTTTTCCCAGACTGTCACCTAACATAAGATCCATCTTCCACCTCATCATCATCAACACCATGTCAGCCACAATATGTTTTCTACTATAGGACTTTAATTTCTTTAATTAGAGTAATATTTGTATAGATAAACCTATATACTAACTATAACAACTTACAACTATCTATTACATTTTATACTAACTATCTTATTCCTCCTTTAAAAAAATAATTACTTAAAAAAAACTTAAAGTTACATACTTTATACTATATACTTATAACTTTTTTATTTATTTAATTTATTTATTTATTAATTTACTTATACTTATTACTTATCTATACATATAATAAAATCGTACGAAAGTGAAAACTGTGCATCAAATATTTTTTTTAAAGAATACGTTGGGCGTGATCTACAGTCGATACCGAACTGTCTGTTTGTTTGTATGTATGTCCGGCATGAACTCAAAAAGTGCTGCATGGATTTTCTTCAAATTTTGAATAAATATTATTAACAGGTCAGGGTGCTTACTCTTGAAACCAATCTCAATGCCAATACAATTTCAATCCAATAAAATCTCAATAATTATTCAATGTTAACACTATACAACCCCTATTGTAGCTATTAGAATAGCATTCAGAGTACGGAATATAAAGCCAAACTCAATACCATTTAGTTCATTCAATATCCACGCGATACGGATTCAATGGGCGCTAGTGTTACAACTCAAGAGTACGAAATTTCACAATACCAATGTCGATCGATCGGAATTGGATTCAAGAGTAAGCCCCCAGGTCAACATATAGGCTACATATTATCATGCCAACTACGGGGGAGGAGCTGTGAATCACTATTTCACGCATACTAAGTTGCGGGCTCAGCTATTACATACGTCTACATATATTAAAATCGTAGGAAAGTGAAAACTGTACATCGATCGAATATTTTTTTTTAAAGAATGCTTTGGGCTTGATCATTTAGTTTATTCAATATCCTCGCAATACGGATGCAATGGGCGCTAGTATTGCAACTCAAGAGTACGAAATTTCACAATACCAATGTCGATCGATTGGAATTGGATTCAAGAGTAAGCCCCCAGGCAAGCAAGACTCGCGGTATCCCTCTATAACCTGTCGCCCTAGCACTTCCCTAGTTTTCTTTAAAGATAATACGGCCGCCGAGTAGCTACATATTATAACATAACATCACGCCTTTTATCCCCGAAGGGGTAGGCAGTGCAATACGGCACTTAATGCCACTGTACAATGTAACATCCACTTTTCACTATTTATGTTATGAGTCCCATGTCGGTAATAGGTAGTGAATATTGCCACATACCGGGCACTATTCCAGACTCCGTGCTAAAACTGAGAACTAGTTAGTGACAGTACTTTGGAAGTAGCTAGTCTATACTAATATTATAAAGAGGAAAGATTTGTACCTATTTTTGTATGTTTGTATGTTTGTAATGAATAGGCTCAAAAAGTACTCGGCCGATTTAAAAAAATCTTTCACCAATAGAATGCTACATTCTTCCAATTTGACATAGGCTTCATTTTATTTTGAATAAAATTAGGGATCTCTTTCGTCGAATGCGCTGCCGAAACTATTAGCGATAGAACAAAATAATGTACAACAATATTGAAGAACAACATAATGTCTACAAAAAACTCCGCGGTAGCATATGTCCAACTATTGTAGTCACTACAACAATTCAAATTTCCAAAAATATATAATTGTCTACCCCGTGCGAAGCCGGGACGGGCTGCTAGTATAAGATATATCGATAAAAATGTAAGGATGTATGAATGTTTCCGTGAAATTAAATGAATGAACTCACTTCAGAAACTCTCAGACTTTGTTTTAGAAGTTGTTACAAACAAATAGTAAAGTAGAACAATGGTCGTGAAAACAATTTGTACGGCGTGTTCTCAAATGATAACAAGCTATTTTAATTTTTAATAGGAAATGCAAAACTGGCAAGAATACGGGGGGTCAAGCACGGTCTTATGAAATTATTATAAAATAATAATAATATAACATCACGCCTTTTATCCTCGAAAGGGTAGGCAGAGCAGAGTTGCACATTACGGCACTAAATGCCACTGTACAATGTAACACCCACCTTTCACTATTTATGTTATGAGTTCCATGTAATAGGGGGTGAGCCTATTGCCATATACCGGGCACATTTCCAGACTCCGTGCTACTACTGAGGTTTTTACAAACCCAGTAATAATTTGCCCGACCCGGGAATCGAACCCGAGACCCCTTGCCCGGCAGTCGCACTTGCGACCACTCGGCCAATGAGGCAGTCCAGTATTATAAAATACTCTCGCCAATGTCGCGAGATTATGAAATACATTCTCGCCAATTACGAGATCTCGCGAGATTATTAAATACAATCTTGCCAATTACGAGATTCGCAAGACTGGCAGTTTTATATGGTTTTTTTTTTGGAAATATTTTATGAATATATTAAGAAAAAATAATAATATATAGATCTACACATTTATCTTCACGATATTTTTTATCAAAAATTGGAACAAAAGGATTTTATTTAAAGTTATGCGGACTAAGTTGGATGCAGATGTTAGTTTTTTTAATGAACTTTAATCAATTCTACTTTGAAGTACGATACTGCCAAATAATAATTGTCTTCTCTTTTAATACAAAACAAAAATCCTTCAGTGAAGCAATCTCATTAATCTCGCGAGATCTTACTCCTTTTTCGACCGAGATTAATCTCGATAAAGCTGAATGGAATGAAATTTCCAAGCCCAAATCTTGAGGCTATTGTAATTTTAATTTATAAATATAATTGAAAAAATACGTTTTGTGAAACACCTCTAAAATCTGCCATGACAAAGTCATATTGTGTTGGCAATAATAGAACACGCTGTACCTGAGGTTAAGAGCAAGCAAATTCAAAGAGAAGAAAATAATCACAATGAAAGAACACACGTGCAAAGTGTAACAGCAAAATCTACTTAAATTCATCAGACAATATAAACAAAAAAGAAATAAATCGCAAATAAATAATCAAAATCAATCATCCATAAATAACTAAACATAAATTTATTTTCCATTAATTTTATTTATGAACCACCAATTAGTGACAGCAAAAATGAGTGTTATAAAAATGAGTTATTGGATTGTTTTATTCGTGATTTTGTTTATAGTCGGGTCGGAGTGCAAAAAGAAGAAGGTTTCTTTAGGTATGTTCATCAATTTCACATAAATCGAATTATTTTATGCAACTCGGTAAATAATTGTGTCGCGTCAGTGGGTTGGCCTGGTGATCTGTGATACAGGTTTCAACAGAAACCAGTCTCAGGTTTAATTGTAAAATAGTTTGTTGTAAATGATGAAGAGAAATAAACGAATATTGATATTAAAAAAAAGAAAATAATAATAAATAAATAAATGAATAAATAAATAAATAAATTCTTTATTTCAGAATTGTACACTCCATAATTATCTTATACAACAAAAAAAAAACCAGCACATACTTATGTTATCTAGAAAAAGTAAGAAAGAAACAAACAAAAAAAAACAGCAATTTATCATAAACTAAAACACAATAACAACCTTAATAACATGAACAGCATTACGCTGCAATTTGCATCCATTTTTTATATACAGACGTGGCATACAATCGGTTGTATAACTCCTTGATGATACTATTTGTGCAATAATAGTACTTATTAAACATCCATAGTAGTCATTACATTGTGTAAATCTCATACAGTCTCAACATTAATAGTGCATGACAATCCTTTGGACTGTTGGCCTCCTCTATTACAAGAATGAGAGTTTAGCTCTATTACGATTTTAATGGCTACGATCTTAGCAAGTTGAGCTCCGGCCACCGTAAGCACAAGCCTGTGGACGGCGAGCTACCCGTACTTGCTCGACCAGAACCAACTATTTTTGCCACAACCTCCCAAAACCGCTGCAACTCCTATAAGCCAGGATCTACAGTAGATACAACCATGAAAACACCGGAACACTGAAGTCCGGCGCGTCCCAGAACCAGCTAGACTATATTTATATATTTCAATTCGAAACACCAAAGTTAACATGCTTGTGGTCTTTCATCCATGTCATTGATTGTGAGAATCTCGACCGATGACATGCGAAAATGCGATCAAGGTCACTCCGAAAGTTCGAATTGACAGTTACAAAATAACCTAATTGACCCGAGCGTAGCTCAAAGAGCCATCAGACCACCACAGATAGGGCCCAGTAGGGCTGATGCTGATACGGAGCTGTGGAGGGCTTAACAGGTTGCCGGGGCTCCGGCTCGAAGTGCAGGAGTAGGAACGTTGTGGTTTTTAGTCAGTAGGAGTCTAACACTTCCTCTCGCCTCACCCAGACAAAGTGGAAGGAGACGCTTGCTAATTTTCCCCCCTCAAAAAAGCGTCAGTAACAAAAACTATTTAAAATAACATAGTAGTCTACAAATTATGTGCTATTGATCTATTCTATGGTGTTTTTCATCAGGTCACAAGCCAAAACTGAATATCTGTACCTTAGAAATTGATGAAGGTGACTGCGGAGGAGACAGTATGAGTGAAGAACCAGAAAATTCAACTATTTAGTAAGTAAAATGAACTACACTTAAGAGCAGAGAAATGGAGCCTCTCTCATTATTTTCCATATTATTATCGAACCCTTTATAACTATAAAAAAACATATTCCATTTACAACAAATTGCTCTCATTTTAAAGGTAACCTAATTGCCTTTCACACGACATACGTTACCAATTAATAAAATGCTGGTATCAGAAAATATTCATGAGGAAATAAAAAGAAAATACGCTAGAGGCTCCAAAATGTGCATTTCTGCCCCTATAGACATTATTCTAAGTGTGGGAGAGCCATGCTTCGGCACAATTGGGCCGGGTCGACTGGAGTGATACCACAGCCTCACAGAAAACTGACATGAAGCAACGCTTGCGTTATGTTTCGTCGCGTGAGGCTACCGGATGCCCAATTACCCTCCCCTTCCTCAATCTCCCCAATTCCTGAATTCCCAACGATCCTCAAACTTCTAATCCCCAAAAGGCCGGTAACGCACTTGTAACGCGTGATCCAGGTGTCAATGAGCGACGCCGATTGCTTATCATCATGTGACCCGTCTTCTCATTTACCGTATGCCATAAAAAATGCCACAGTGACTATGATCACATCAAACACCATCGACTTTTGGACTATTGTAAGCTTTATTGGAATCGGCCAACGTAGCAAGGGTTGAGGTGTCATGCACACATAAATGTCCTACAGTCGGTGGCGCTGTGTGTTGGGTTGTTCCGTTCCCAAGAAAAAGGTTGATCGGACCAATTGCTGACACACACGTCAAACTCGTTCTGCTGGGTCAGGGTGCTTACTCTTGAAACCAATCTCAATGTCAATGCAATTTCAATCCAATAAAATCTCAATAATGATTCAATGTCAAAACTATACAACCCCTACCGTAGCTGTTGAAATAGCATTCAGAGTACGGAATATAAAGCCACACTCAATACCATTTAGTTCATTCAATATCCACGTAATACGGATGCAATGGGCGCTAGTGTTGCGATTCAAGAGTACGAAATTTCACAATGTCAATGTCAATCGATCGGAATTGGATTCAAGAGTAAGCCCCCTCGTCGGCTCTTCCATCTTTTTGGTGAGCTGATTTCGTAGGGCCGTCGAAATAGATACAAATAGATCATAGGTAATTATTATGTAATGTATACTTTTAGTAATAATTATATATGTGGTTAATTGTAGGGTGTAACTAGGTACCTACTTTATATGTATGACAAGGGCAAGGACCAAGAGTCCGTGGGAAATTAATATGTAACATTATAAAAAAATACCATTGACATGTAATTCACGAAAATGCCTCTTTTTACAGCTACGGATTCAACAACGAAACGATGAAATGTGAAGAATTCGTCTATGAAGGCTGCGGAGGGAATGACAACAGGTTCGATTCCATAAACGAATGCTGGCGTATGTGTTATACTCCGCTGAAATACTTCTTGGCAAGAGTCACTGATTACCTGATGCACCAGTATAATACGCATCCACCTGAGACGAGTACATCTTCATCTAATTCTGAACAAAAAGACTGATTCTTAGTTAGTATCCGTAAATCATCACCATCATTTATTTTGGGACACCACCACAGCCTCCCAAAACCACTGCAACTCCTGTAAGCCAGGATTTGCAGTAGGTCCCAGGGACATGACTAACTGTCTTGGAAACGAAATAATAAATATTATTAGAGGAGAAGAGAAACCGGAAAATTTTCTACTTCTCTGAGGAGACAGAATGACTCATTAGAGTTGAAGAAAAAAATAGTATTGTAGATAAAAATAGTCATATGCCATACCCTCGGTGAATATTATTCGGGAGACAGAATGACTTTAGCCTAAGACACAATGGGACACAAATGGGAGAATCCTAAATCTCAGCATCATCATCATCATCATTATTTCCATCATCGTACCACAAGACAATCGGCGAAGCGTCACCGATTCATGGTAGATGTCCCGTCCCACCCACACGCATGAAGCGCTTCGCATCAAGCTTCCTTGTGCGTACTGCTAAGGAGTGGAATTCTTTGCCAAAGTCTGTATTTCCTGAAGGGTATAACCTGAGTGTCTTCAAGGCCCGAGTGGATAGATTGCTATAGTATGGCGTGCTCCATCGTACACCGCATCATTGTTTACCACCAGGCGAGATAGTGGTCAAACGTCAGCCCATCAATTATATAAAAGTCCACTGCTCAAACAAAAGCCTTAGTCCTCCACGTCGAACGACTACTCGGTACTTGCATCCATCGGCTCTTCGCGATCCTGATGATATCGTTCTTCCAACTTGTGCAAAGCCAGCCCACGCTAAATCTTCCCATAAACTTTTACCCGACCTGAGGATCTAACCTAAGACCTTTCGGCATTTGCGATTGCAATCGCTTGACCAATAAGGCAATCTGGAACATTAATGTGTACCTTTAGGGATAAAATTAAAAGCGTGATGTTATGTTAGGAATACTTTATTTATTAGTTTATTGATAACAAAAAAATATATACTTATTGTTAAAATTTTATACTATTCCAAATAAGTTGATATTTTCTATTAATGAAATAAATAAACTGTTTTTATATCTCAGCTGTTTGAATTCCCACTCTTTATCGTTTGCAAACCAATGCGATGCCATTATTTAAATCATAATATTTATAACTTACCTACAATAGAAAAGTAAATAAGGTTGAAATTACCTTGGGCCAAGTTTTTCAAACGTCAGTTAAATTTTATCAGAATAACAACTTTGAACATTTGGCAATTTGACTGTCAAATAATCAATTTGTATTATATTAATATTTAATCTTTATCTTTATTGATGAAAATATGAGCAAAATACAAAGAGAAGATGTAGACCTTATACAGTTTTTTTTAAGGGGTGAAAATCATCGAATGGCTACTCCCGCCTGGATGAGGTGGGAGGGAGTGTCAGACTCTTACTGACTAAAAACCACCCCGTTCCTTCTCCTGCACGTCGAGCCGGAGCCCCGGTTACCCGTTAGGTTCTCAGTGACACCTTATTTATACAGTTTACGGAGCCGCGGAGAACTTTAAGGTTACCGAAGCTCCGGCTTATAGTGCAGGAGTAGGAACAGGGTGGTTTTTGGTCCATAAGATACTGACACAGAAAGTACGAAGAAACTAAGAAAGCTATCACAGGCAAAAATAGCTTAAACATTTTAAACTAATTTAGGACATCTAATTTCTACACTTATATTATTTATCATGACTTAACAGAAATCAACTATAATTATTTTATATACATACATACATTACCTCTATAATATCATAATAATACAAAATTATGACGAATTATTTTGAACATAACATAACTTCACGCCTTTTATCCCCGAAGGGGTAGGCAGAGGTGCACACAGAAGTGACACCCACTTTTCACTATTTATGTTATGAGTCCCATGTAATAGGGGGTGAGCCTATTGCCATATACCGGGTACATTTTCCAGACTCCGTGCTACTACTGAGATTTTTTTTTAAAAACCCAGTAATACTTTGCCCGACCCGGGAATCGAACCCGAGACCCCTTGCCCGGCAGCCGCACTTGCGACCACTCGGCCAACGAGGCAGTCTATTTTGAACTAAACATAATATGGTTAATAAGAATTACTTGTTGATTGAAAAATCAGTCCTTTCAATAAAAAGACTGGACTACATATAGAACTGGATTAGAGACTACACATTATAAGAGAACAACCAGCAGCGCCCTTTTTTATATCATGAGCTGGTAAACGGGCAGACGGATCACCTGATGGTAAGCAATCGGCGTCGGCCATGGACACTCAGAACACCAGAAGCGTTACAAGTTCGTTACCGGCCTTTTAGGGATTAGGAGTTTGAGGATTGTTGGGGATTCAGGGATTGGGGAAATTGGGGAAGGGGAGGGTACATGGGCCTCCGGTAACCTCACTAACACTACGAAACACAACGCAAGCGTTGCTGCTTCATGTCAGTTTTCTGTGAGGCCGTGTTATCACTCCGGTCGAGTCGGCCCTTGCATACCGAAGCATGGCTCTCCCACACTTGGCCCTCTGATAATCCTGAATATTTTGAACTGTTAGTCGAGTCAATAGCCACACGTTAAATAAGAGCGAGGCCCCACTTTTTTGTTGCGCTGCGTTACGTGTTGCGTCGCGGCGTCGTATCGTAACGACGCATTGTAGGCTTGCTACGACTTACGGTGTAATCCGGTGAGACGTGGCGACGACGCAACGGACTAATGAGGCATATCACCATAAAACTAATACATATTATTACAAAGCTGAAGAATTTGTTTGTTTGACTGTCTGATTGTTAGTTTGTTTTTGTGTCTGTTTGCGTGCTTGCTTGCTATTTATGTTTCTGCCACTGACAGAGGGTGCAAATGAAAACTATAATCATTAAACTAAGTTCATTATAATTAAAATTACATGATAACTCCTAAAATCTAACTAACCTAAGAGCGAATGCGTTCGATGTTAGAACAACACTGCTTTCTTATCTTAAAATTCTTTATTATAAAATTAGTATGACGGTTTTATTGAGGTTAAATCTAGTGGGGTGAACGATGTAGCGATTCGTAGCTGGGCACAAGGCGACGACAAGAGGAGACGACTCAGCAGTTCGAATGATACTCCGTAGAACCTTCGTTGCATCAAAGTAGGTGTAATGTCCTGATTCATCAGATCTGGGCCTGGTGACACGCCACTGATCACGGTGTGGGTACATGTGTCGGCACAGATACATAACATGCTTGGTTGTTTGTTTAGTTATATGTTTTTTTGAGAGCGTTGATCTTGGGAACTAAGTACTGGTCCGATTTGAAAACAATAGCTTTGTCTTGGATGCTGGATAACCCATTTATCGAGGAATGCTATAGGCTATAAAACATCACGCTACGATCAATAGGAGCCGAACAGAGTGGGTGAAGCCCCGTGGGAGTAGCTATCTCTATATGTATTTATAATTTCGTCAAGGGATACTGTAGACTCGATTGAAACATTACCTGAATAACAAAACATAAAAAATATTGATTTCAACAAATATCCGCAAAATTCGGATTGCGAGATTATTTCGTTTTATTAATTAATTTTAATGACACTGACAGACAAACCGCAGTCGCCATCTTGAGTAGACAATAAACGTTCCGTTTCATACTACCTCTCAAACACACCTCGCCAATCAACACGTTTTGGCGTCAAAAAAGTAGATATAAATTAACAAGAAATACGAATAATTTCACGCGAACGAAGTCGCGGGTAATAGCTAGTAAACATATAATTATGTAAAAGGCAACGACACAACGGACATGTGGGGCCTCACTGTTATTAGATACTTAAAAAACACTGTAACTAATCTCCATATATTAAACTACTAGCTTTAACCCGCGGCTTCGCTCGCGTCACAAAAGGATAAAAAGTAGTCTATGCGACATATATCAATATACACAGCGCCATCTATACCAATACTTTTGTTTTCCCTTGGGAATATCAAATTTTTCCGGGATAAAATTAACCCTATTATTTAATTCGGACTTCCAACTTACGTCTGCAAAAATTCAAAGCAATCGGTTTAGTAGTTACGGCGTGAAAGCGGAACAAACAAACAAACTCACTTTCCGATTTATAATATTAGTAAGGATATGCCCGTTTGCCAGGTAAAATGTTGGCCAACTTTAAGATTATTCATCAATCTGTTGATTGGTTTTAATTGAAACTGTTGTTTCATTACTCCCCATGGGAGGAGGACAATGTACTTTAGGCTTTATTGTAGTTGTAGTGGGGTGGTGTTTGCCTTGGTTTTCATTGTCATTCCTCTGATAGAACCGTAGAATTCTTCCCGCTGACAGGGCCTTTTCGATGTCAGCGTCAGCTGTTGAGAAAAAAGTGGTTTAATAATGCTGAAATTGTCTTACTAGGTTCTCATGGGCGTAAAAATAAAGTTCGACACACGAATGACTGTAAAACTCACAAATATTATTTTCTGTGGTAAAACTGTATATATTAAACTGTATGGATTAAACTTTAAACTAACTGCCTGCCTACCTCTTTGGCCGAGTGGTCGTAAGTGCGAATGTCGGGCAAGGGGTCTCGGGTTCGATTCCCGGGTCGGGCAAAGTATTACTGGGTTTTTAAAACAATATTCTCAGTAGTAGCACGGAGTTTGGAATTGTGCCCGGTATATGGTAATAAGCTCACCCCCTATTACATGGGACTCATAACATAAATAGTGAAAAGTGAGTGTTACTTCTGTGTGCACCTCTGTCTACCCCCTTCAGGGATAAAAGGCGTATTGTTATGTTATGTAACTCCTTTTTTTATACTTGATAGGTCGACGATGAGCCATCATCTCGCCTGGCGTTAAGCGACGATGTGGCCGTCGATGGAGCACACCTACTTATATGCAATCTGTTCACTCGGGACTTGAAGACACCCAAATTATATTTCACGATAGGTATTTATATTGCAATAAATGGAAATAACAATGACAGCGTATATTAATTATTTATTTATCTTCATAATACAAAATTCTGATAATTTTGCAGATTCATTTTCGGAAATTATCCTGCAGCCTTCTTGGTAGCGTTGTTATTTTTATTATACAGTTTTTTAATTTTCTTTTCAGTCATAAATCGCCCACCAGACACTGTTGAAAATAATTTTGATTTTAAGTAACTGATTCTTTTGGCCTGTCTTACATATACAGTATGTTAGGTTAAACGAGGGACATATTCAAACCCATAATAGTGTATACTCACATGAACCTAACAAACATATAAACGAAACGAAAACACTAATAAATAACAGACAGAACCATAAAAACGCTTCCGCTTACGCTTACGGGTTACGGCTTAGCGGGCTTAAGCGCACTCTATCCTTTTCGGCATGGGCTCGCTGACAAGTCCCCAAGTCGCTGGTAAGTCCCCTCTTTGAGGAGTGGCTTGAGAGACGCTACGGCGTCCTCACCTACCGCCTGACGCAGGTCCTCACCGGACATGGGAGTTTCGGGAGGTACCTGTGTCTGATGGGGCGGGAGGAAACGCCCGGGTGTCATCACTGCGAGGACCGCCCTGAGGACACGGTGGAACACACGGTGGGAGAATGCCCTTCGTGGGCTGAGCACCGCCGTGTCCTCAGGGAAGTGATCGGCGATGGCGACCTCTCGCGTCCGGGTCTAGTGCAGGCCATGATGCGGAGCGAGGGGGACTGGGATGCCGTCTCCTCCTTTTGCGAAGCAGTGATGCTAGCTAAGGAGGAGGCGGGACGCGTGAGGCAGCGAAGCGCTGCCTCCTCGCAACCCAGCCATCGCGAAGGACACACCGGGCGTCGGGGATCGCGAGACGATCTCCGGCCACCGTAAGCGCGGGCCTGCGGACGGCGAGCATGGGTGGCTCCCCGTCCGACCAGAAACAGACCCGAGCGTACGGCGCGTCGCGTTCCGCGCGCGCCTCAAAGAGCCATCAGACCACCACAGATGGGGCCCAATACGGCCGATGCCGATTCGGAGTCGCGGAGAACCTAACGGGTAACCGGGGCTCCGGCTCGACGTGCAGGAGAAGGAACGGGGTGGTTTTTAGTCAGTAAGAGTCTGACACTCCCTCCCGCCTCACCCAGGCGGGGGCAGTCATTCGATGATTTTCCCCCCTTAAAAAAAAAAAAAAATCCTTTTCGGCAAGATCGGCGCATGTTTTGCAACGCGACTTACTTTATGTAAGTACTATTTCTGTTTACAAGTTCACTTGTTGCGCGCTCAGTGTTCATGATGATTTATTTTATTGGACAATTACTTCAAAAATTTTGGTTATAGGTTTTTTACATATTCGGGACGAGAATCGAATACTGAATACCCTCCCTCAATAAGTCCCACGTTTAACCTAACACACTGTATAAACATCACTAGTTTAGTAAGTGATGGCCTAAACACTATATCACTACATAGTATAAAACAAAGTTGCTATCCGCCGTCTGTATGTCCCTATGTATGCTTAGATCTTTAAAACTATGCAACGGATTTTGATGCGGTTTTTTTAATAGATAAAGTGAATCTTAAGGAAGGTTTATATGTATAATCCTATACTACTATATAAAGTGGAATAATTTGTTTTTTTTTGTTTGAACGCGCTAATCTCCGTAACTACAAGTCTGATTTGAATAATTCTTTTTGTGTTGGATAGCGCATTTATCGAGGAAGGCTATAGGCTATAAAACATCACGCTACGACCAATAGGAGTTGAGCAGAGCGGGTGAAACCGCGCGGAAGTAGCTAGTAAATGTACTATATTGCACCCGTGCGAAGCCACGGTGTGTTTAAAAAAACAAAGATGCTAGTTGTACAGTTAAAGTTTAACCCTTGTCAAAATGACGCTATCTATCTGTCATACTTGGTGAGTACCTATACGCGTCGTGTGTCTCTGTCTATCAAATATAAATATAATTGGAATGAAATCCAGTAAAACTGCCTCCTTGGCCGAGTGGTCGCAACGCAAGTGCGACTGCTGGGCAAGGGGTCTCGGGTTCGATTCCCGGGTCGGGCAAAGTATTACTGGGTATTTAAAAAATATCAGTAACAGCACGGAGTCTGGAATGGTGTCCGGTATATGGCAATAGGCTCGCCCCCTATTACGTGGGACTCATAACATAAATAGTGGAAAGTGGGTGTTACTTCTGTGTGCACCTCTGCCTAACCCTTCGGGGATAATAGGCGTAATGTTATGTATGGCTGTATATATGAAGTCCAGTAAAACCAAACTGAGTTACAATTATTCATCTACCATAATATAACCAGGCCGCAATTTAAATATCTTTAAAATGTCAGTAAAAGCTCGGAATTTTGAAATGTTTTTAATAGTTTTGCTAAGTAGGCATTCAACTACCTATTGTGCAATGCGTGATATTTGCCGGGTCAACTAGTACCTACTTAATAATTATTACAATATAAATAATAATAAATAACTAAATAAACACTCACCTGTAATAATTCCCAAATTAACAATGAACACAGTAATGATGAGATATAAGAGAAAATTCTTCATTGTGAAATTGAAATTTATATTTTGTTTTATTAATAAAATAGAAAATAATATTATAGGAATATAAACACAATGGTGCTGTTCAAGACTAAGGGGAAATATGAGTACAAAATGTAATGCAGTATGTGCAATAACTGGTGATTATTCTAATTGGAATTAGATATTACATTTGTGGTTCTCAAACTTAATCTTGGTTTTTATAATAACTATCGTGAGATACTTAAATTAACTAAAATGGCGGGTAACTCACGTAAACATACTGAGGAAAGCTCTACTAGTTTCGAACCACAGAGGGGTTCTTCCTCATGAGCAGCGTGCACGGTCGCGGCGACCTCGCGCAGCTCACTGGCTGGCGTTGGCGCTCGCCTCAGTGTTGCTACTTGCACTGCGAGCCTAACGCGCCCTCTGTCGGACACTAAGTCAAAGTCAAAGCATTTATTTCAATTAAACCATAGTTTGGTACTTTTGAAACGTCAACAAATACAAAATAAATAATAGTCTGTCAGTCAGTCCGTCAGTGAAATTAGGTGAAGATAGGTGCTCATTCCAAAATGTAGGTAGATTCAAATGGAGAAGAACGAGCAAGAAACTTCATTACGAATGCTTGCTTCCAACTCCGGCGGCGCGTTGGGCGATGTTAAAGCGCACAGTACGTTCACCAGCGGCGCGGGTAGTGGGTTCGATTCCGGGTTCGACACAAAGTCAGTGTTGCATATAACGCTTACTGTGTTACACTCCAGACTGGAGACGCTATGACTCTTAGCAACGTGTCGTGGGTTCGAATCCGCACGGAGCAACTCTTTGTGTGTTCCGCAAATTGTTGTTCCGAGTGTCTGTGTCAGGTGTATATGAATTTGTATTATTTTAAACGCACTCACGATACAGGAGAAAACCCTAGTGTGGGGCAAAGTTTAAAAAAATGTTTCGAGAACATTTGCTAAAGACTGGTTCAATAATCATTAAATTATTAAATAACTTCGAGTACGGCGGTTAGCCATCAGAGTTTTCTATAAAGGTGCTCCTTCACCGGGAGCATTCGCGTGTAATGTAACGTTACAGAGTGCCAAACACGAATAAGTATCGCACTCGTAACGTAATAGTATCGAGCGCTTTCGTCACTCTGATTGGCCGGCTCCAATGAACCAACCAGTCACAGCGTCGAAAGCGCTCGATATTATTACGTTACTTTTTCGTACTTGGCACTCTGATCTGAGCATTACATCAGTGAAGGAGGAGAACCGAGCATCAGAATGAGCACCTTGTAATGATACAATATGTAATATCTTGATACAACTTGTAACATCAATGTCTGACATCTTGCTATGAAATGGTCAAGGTCGAAACTATATGCTACATTACACGCAAATAATTAACAAGTCAGGGAGGTATTATTGTAATGTAATGCTCAAAGTCGAATTTATAATGTTACATTACACGTGAATGCTCCCGGTGAGGGAGCACCTTCAAATATACAACAATCCACTAAGCCACAAAAAAGGCAGGTAAGTACTTAGTTTAATATAGAGTTACAATTTAACTTCCTGTTTTTGGAAAACTTTAAAAATTCACCACGGTTGGCTAGACCCACGTCAAACACTGCGTCACTATTTAAATCTTTAATAATTTATCTAAAGCTAAGGATACACTATGGGACAAATATTCTGCGATACTACGGAGCTGCGGAGAACTTAATGGGTTCCCGGGGCTCCGGCTCGAAGTGCAAGAGTAGGAACAGGGCGGTTTTTAGTCAGTAAGTGTCTGACACTCCCTCCCGCCTCACTCACGCGGGAGAAGTCATTCGATGATTTTCCCCCTTTAAAAAAAGACTGCATCTAAAAGAGCTACCATATATTAAGGTTTACCTTGATGTCAGTGAAACACTTGGTAGCTGACAAGGGCTGTCGTCGAAAATGACACATATGAAAGGTTCCGTCGGCGAAATGTCCACAGGTGAAAGACCCTGCTAGGGAAACGGAAATAAATGAATCATCTTATGAAGTGTGGGAGAGCCATGCTTCGGCACAAATGGGCCGGCTCGACCGGAGTGATATAACGGCCTCACAGAAAATCGACGTGAAGCAACGCTTGCGTTATGTTTCATCGTGTGAGTGAGGTTACCGGAGGCCCAATTACCCGCCCCTTCCCCAATCTCCCCAGTCCCTGAATCCCCAACGATCCTTAAACTCCTAATCCCCAAAATGCCGGTAACGCACTTGTAACGCCTCTGGTGTTCCAGGTGTCCATGGGCGACGCCGATTGCTTACCATCAGGTGATCCGTCTGCCCGTTTACCGGCTTATGCCATAAAAAATAAATCTTGTCGTCGGACAGTCCAGTGGCGAATCGGTCGAAGGAGAGCGGTTGCTGAATCTTACTACGACATAATTATATGCAAAAACAATTCATTATAGACTACCGAATCACTGTTTGAGAAACACTGTGTTAGGTACACAATTACATTATTTTATAGGTATTATTATAAAATGATGATCAACACAATAAATAAATACGATAACACATCAAGCCATTACAACCAGTTTATCAAGGGCTCACTTTGTAAGATTTATTCGCACATTCAAGAGCCAGTTTATACTGGTTGTGCATAGCTTGATGTGACCGTAAATACAATGTTTCCAATTAACTGTACTACATGATAAGTGAGCGCATTTTAATGCAAGCATGTGTTTATTACATGTGTATATCAATATAAAGCTTAGGACTCACTGAATTTTTATTAGGCGTGTTAAATTTTAATTCTTTGGTAGTGGTAAGGCGAAATTATTCTCTTATTATTTCTACCTGTTTTTGCGAGGACAATCTGACTGTCCGGAGCTGGTGGCACAGGTGGTACGGTTGTTTGTGCCCGCATTTGCAGGTCACGAACGCAGTGCGAAAGTACAGTTCTCGTGGCCCGCCCTCATGCGCGAGAGACACACCGGGGTTTTAGTGGGTTCGAGCCCCACATAACCCGGCCTCGGCCCCACGAGGCCGGGTATGTACGGTATTTTCCCCGGGCGAAAAATAAAAGGAGTAGGAATGATAAGTGAACACCATGGGCTAAGTACACCTGCAACTAGAGGTACCACGAGAGGTTACAGAGATTCCGGCTCAAAACAGTACTAGGAACAGTAGGTGCCGGGGCTCCGGCTAGAAGTGTAGATGTAGGAACGGGGTGGTTTTTAGTCAGTAAGAGTCTGACACTGCCTCTCGCCACACCCAAGGCTTGAGACATGATTGGATGATGTTCCGCCTCAAAAAAATGGCTTAGTGATATAAATCATTGTCATCATTTAGATTTGTGTATTTGGTGCATTATTTCATGCCTAATGGCAACTCGGGATGACGACGAGGATAATGAAGATATGAGTATTTATAGGATTAAATAGATAGTAGATAATCGCTCTAATAACATAACATAACATCACGCCTTTTATTCCGGAAGGGATAGGCAGAGGTGCACATTACAGCACTTAATGCCACTGTACAATGTAACACCCACTTTTAACTATTTATAATATGAGTCCCATGTAATAGGGGGTGAGCCTATTGCCAAATACCGGGCACATTTCCAGACTCCGTGCTACTATTGAACCAGTAATACTTTGCCTGACCCGGGAATCGAACCGAAGACCCCTTGCCCGGCAGTCGCACTTGCGGCCACTCGGTCAATAAGGCAGTTCCCCTCAAATAAAAACAAGATTATTGTGTAACCTAAGCTTTTACCAAGCAATATATAATGAATGTAACAATTATATTATTATTAATATACCTCTATACTAATCAGTAAGGTTTTACCTGTTTTAGTATAAGTATAATATTAATATGTTGCAATTTTATTGGTAGGTAAGTACGTATAGAAAATAATAACAAATGCGACAATTTTGAGATTCCTTTTTACATTTAAGTATTCAATTTTTATCTTTAGTTATAATATCTTTTATGTTGTACCTGCATATTTATTTATTTATTCTCAGTTTTAATAAAACTACAAGAATGTCAATTATATCATTGAGCACATAAAAAACAAGCTTCTGCGTTCGAAAATCGATGGTTCCATTTCATTTTGTGGTTCATGAATCGAGTAAATATTGAAACTAAAAAAAATATGTCTATATGAAAACTTTCGTAGGACATACTAAATTAATTATTATGTAGTCACGCGACTGCGCGACTGTCGCGCGTCTCGGGAATGATCGAATCGAATCGAATGCTGCTCATGAATATGAGCCTCTAGCAAGGCTTGAGTCGAGTTCCTCGTCAAACAATTACATGAGTAAGCCGAATACATAATAATTAACAAGAAAAACTATTCAGGGTGCTTACTCTTGAAACCAATCTCAATGTCAATGCAATTTCAATCCAATAAAATCTCAATAATTATTCAATGTCAAAACTAGACAACCCCTATCGTAGCTGTTAAAGTAGGATTCAGAGTAGGTACGGAATATAAAACCAAACTCAATACCAATAAGTTTATGAAATATCCACGCAATACGGTTGTAATGGGCGCTAGTGTTGCAACTCAAGCAAGAGTACGAAATTTTACAATACCAATGGCGATCGATCGGAATTGGATTCAAGAGTAAGCCCACTGTTCGGATCCGGAGTTCTGGAGATTAGTACAAACAAACTAACATAAACATAACATCACGCCTTTTTATCCCCGAAGGTTAGCAGAGGTGCAGATTACAGCCACTGGACATTGTAACACTCACTTTTCACTATTTATGTTATGAGTCCCATGTAATAGGATGTGAGCCTATTGCCGTATACCGGGCACAATTTCAGACTCCGTGCTACTATTGTGATTATTTTTAAAACCCAGTAATATTTTGACCCCTTGCCCGGTAGTCGCACTTGAGACCACTCGGCCAACGAGGCAGTCTAGTATGCTCAGCTAGTATGAACTGTAACAATAAAAAATATATAAACAATTATAATGTAAGGATAATCTAAAAATTATGGTAGACAGTCTGGCGACATGGTTAACATATTATGTATATAATATCTTTGTATCTTCACAACTGGAAATTCTAACTCAAAGAACGTTTAAGGAAAACGGTATTGCGATGTTGCCACTCTGCTCTTGTTAACCTTCCGATTATTTTAAGATCTAACTACCTATTGATAAATCTGGTAACGTCGCATTTTCATTTTTCAAACAAAAAATATTTGGCGGTTAGATGAGTAGTCTGATGGTGTCGGGTATTTCGTGGTGGAAATAAAAGTTCGACTCACGTATCACCAAGTTTATTCGATGGATCCGACACACGTGTAGTACAGAAGGCACAGTAGGAAAGTCACAAGCACTTATAAGCACAGCACAGAGATAGCGAGAAGACAGTCAGTATTAGAGGTAGTAAGGAATAGATAGAACTAAGGTAATTTTTATAGCTTTAAGCAAGTGAAAGAATAATCTATGCGCGTCGTAGCAAAATCTCGGCAAGACTGGTTTGACAGATATGCGCACACGCATCGGTAAGCGATCATCGGTAGCTATCGATAGTTATAACTATATTGGTAATTAGTGATGAGGGCTCTGTCGATAGGATTACAATTATCGACTATCGATGGAATTTTTATATCGATAGTCGATAATTGTAAACAATGTATACAATATAATTGTATGCAATGTTGTCGGTACATCCATTTGAAATACATACGTATAATAATATATTTATAAATCTTATACGGTTACTAGCTGTTGCCTGCGACTTAGTCCGTAGAATATGAGTTTGTAAACATAACATAACATAACATCACGCCTTTTATCCCCGAAGGGGTAGGCAGAGGTGCACACAGAAGTAACACCCACTTTTCACTATTTATGTTACGAGTCCCATGTAATAGGGGGTGAGCCTATTGCTATATACCGGGCACATTTCCAGACTCCGTGCTACTACTGAGATTTTTTTAAAAACCCAGTAATACTTTGCCCGACCCGGCAATCGAACCCGAGACCCCTTGCCCGGCTGTCGCACTCGCGACCACTCGGCCAACGAGGCAGTCTTGTAAACATAACTTGTTGTTTATTTAAGTGTCCATGGGAGGCGATGATTGCTTACCATCATGTAGTGATTCATCAGGTCGTTTGCTGTACCTTCTATCCCAAAAAACACTGACATATTCGGGCAATATTGAGATGCTTCTCAGTTTTAAGTTGTACTTTAATATCATTCTAATGTCTATCATTTTACAAATAATTTGTGATAGAACTATTGAGAGCGTCTTAATGTTGTGGCGTTTGTGTGTGTGCCTAAAGGATCAAATCACACATAGCATAACATAATATCACGCCTTTTATCCCCGAAGGGGTAGGCAGAGGTGTACATTATGCCACTGTACAATGTAACACCCACTTTTCACTATTTATATTATGAGTCCCATGTAATACGGGGTGAGACTATTGCCATATACCGGGCACAATTCCAGACTCCGTGCTACTACAGTGAATTTTTTTTGAAAACCCTGTAATACTTTTGCCCGACCCGGGAATCGAACCCGAGACGCCTGGCTCGGCAGTCGCACTTGCGACCACTCATCCAATGAGGCAGTCAAATCACACACAGACTGCTAATTATGATGCTGCACTTATATAAATATAGAGTTATAATAATAATTATTGGAGCTGATGCTCCTTTCTTGATAATTGAAATAATCTTGATAAATAGAACTTGTTGATTAATTGTAGAAATGTAATCAACTAGCTGAGCCCGCGACTTCGTCCGCGTGGAATAGTGATTCACAGCTCCTCTCCCGTAGTTGATAGCATGATAATAATGTAGCCTATATGTTGACCCGACTTGTTAGTAATATTCATGCAAAATTTAAAGTAAATCCATGCAGCACGTTTTGAATTCATCCCGGACATACAAACAGACAAAAAATTCTAAAAACCATATTTTTTGGTTTCTGTATCGACTGTAGATCATACCCAAAGCTATCTTTTAAAAAAATATTCGATGTACAGTTTTCAATTTCCTACGATTTTATTAACATTAACATAACATCACGCCTTTTATCCCCGACGGTGTAGGCAGAGGTGCACACAGAAGTAACACCCACTTTTCACAATTATGTTATGAGTCCCATGTAATAGGAGGTGAGCCTATTGCCATATACCGGGCACAATTCCAAACTCCGTGCTACTACTGAGAATTTTTTAAAAACCCAGTAATACTTTGCCCGACCCGGGAATCGAACCCGAGACCCCTTGCCCGGCAGTCGCACTTGCGACCACTCGGCCAACGAATACGATTTTATTATATGTAGTTTATAGTAAGTATAGAGATACTTCACTTCACTAGGTCAATCGCGAACAGAATAAGCAAAGCTCTTATCTCTTGTGATACAGGGATACCTAGGACAAGTCAAGAGCCAGGGCTTCACTGTGTTAATTCTATGAAGTGCTAATAAACGTTATTATTAGGTATTATTAAAGCGTTGAATGTGCAAAGAGTAGAATTGCAATTATACCGACAAATTTATGTACTTTGTACAGTAATAATAGCTTTTTGTCACAAAAATTTCACAATATTATGTTCACAGCTAGGTAGGCATTGTCCTTTATTTTTTTGATTTGATGTTGAAAAGTGCGTAATATTTGTCTAAGGACCGATTTTTCAATCAACAGATAATTCTTACTGTAGAATAAAATTGACATTGGACAGTTTTTAGTATAGAAAAATTGTCAAATATTCAGAATCAGTCCTCAGATAAACTTTATTTGGCGTTAGAAAATTCGGCTCTAGTTGAAGTAAGTTTAAGTGTGGGAGAGAGCCATGCTTCGGCACAAAAGGACCGGCTCGACCTGAGTGAGTCACGGTCGAGCAGAAAACCGTCATGAAACAACGCCTGCGTTGTTACCAGAGGCCTAATTACCCCCCTTCCCCGATCCCTGAATCCACAACAATCCTTAAATTCCTAATCTCAAAAGGCCGGTACGCACTTGTAACGCCTCTGGTGTTCCAGGTGTTCATGGGCGACGCCGATTACTAATAGGTGATGTATGTGCTCGTTTACCGGTTTATAAAAAAAATTGTTTAACTTTTGACTATTGGATATACCTACGTGTATAACCAATAAAATCAATATTCCAAAGAATACGACATTATTCATGTTGTCTACTTGTGAGACATAAGAGGGTCCTATTTGGTTTGTGAATAAAACCCGAAAATACTTGAAAATACGTGTATACTTAAAAAAATTGTAAATTTAAGTACAGAGATGTTGTGATGACTCGATGTGATGAATAGAAAAAAAAAAATATATTTTCTATCGGGTAGATTCACAAAAACTATTTGGAAACGTCATTTTATTTCTGTTGAATTTAATGAGCCGCCACTTGTAGAAATACTTGATATTGCTGTTCATTGTGCGTAGGCGCATGCAGCTGCGCCATGCTCCCCCCGTTGAAAGGATTCTCTTTCAACTTAGGATCGTCTTCTGGAATGGGAAGGGGGCACAAGCGAACCAAAGCTCGTCGAAGGCAGCTTGTAGGAGTTCTGACGTCTGCCACTCGTACCACGCCATCAGGTCCCGGATACAATTTTGTCACCCTTCCAAGTCCCCAACACAGGGGCGGCAGGTTTTCTTCTTTAATCAGGACTAAATCATCGACCTTAAGCTGAGGAGATTCCCTCATCCATTTTTGTCTTCTTTGTAGTTCATTGATGTACTCGTTTTGCCAACGTTGCCAAAAATGCTGTCGGAGTTGCTCTAATCTTTTATATCGCTTTAGCTTGTTGGGATCAGTCTCTTCTACCAGTGGAGATGGGAACGTGGTTAACGGTCTTCCGATGAGAAAGTGTCCCGGAGAAAGAGGAAGAAAGTCGTTGGGATTTGAGGACATTGGATATAAGGGCCGGCTGTTTAATATTGCCTCCACTTGTGCAAATAAAGTCTGCAATTCCTCAAAGGTGAGGTGTAAATTGCCTATAACACGTTTGACATGGTGTTTTGCGGATTTAATGCCTGATTCCCAAATGCCGCCGAAATGAGGGGAGTAAGCAGGGATAAAATTAAATTGTATTCCTTCTAGTGCAGCAAAGTCGGAAAGTAAGTGGTTACATGTCTTTAGAAATGATCCTAGCTCCTTGGCCGCCGCGACAAAATTACGACCGTTGTCGGAGAATATTTCCACTGGCTTACCGCGTCGAGCGATGAAACGCTTCAATGTCATCAAAAAATCGTCCTTGGATAGACCGCCTACAGCCTCTAAATGTATACACTTGTAGCGCATGCAAATAAATAAGCACATGTAGCATTTCGTCAATCTTGCTCCTCGTCCTCTTCGGTTAACGATAAAGAACGGGCCAGCAAAATCTAGACCAACTGAAACAAAGGGAAAATCGACGGTAATGCGCTGTGCAGGGAGATTACCCATTTTGGGCTGAAGGGTTTTCCCTTGGAAGCGTCTACATGTTACACAGTTGCGTACTGTGCGACGAGCCAGATGACGACCGTTGATAGGCCAGATTGTTTCCCGAACTGTAGCTAGCAATAGTTGTGGCCCGGCGTGCATCTGACGAACATGTTCTTTCCAAAAAAATAACCTTGCTAGAATGTGGGAAGAGTCAAGAAGGATTTGATGTTTCCTTTCATATGAAAATCCGGAAGCTTCAATTCTGCCACCAACCCTAATTAAATTATTGCTATCGACAAAAGGTGACAATGGTAAAATTTTGGATTTATTTGGTAACGGTTTGTTTTGTTTTAAAAGTTTATACTCTAATTGAAATATTTGCTGTTGCGCCATGAAACAGAGGCTATAGAATGACTGATTTAACTCATTGGTGGATAAGTAGCCAGTACGTTTAACACATCTATTCTGAGAATTATAAATAAATCTTTTGATGAAAGCTAACACGCGTTGGAGTTTGGTAAATGAAGAGTAATTCGCTAAATTTATTAATGGTTCAACAACATCAGTGTGAAGATTGATTTTAACCTCAGGTAAGTTGTCCTTATTTATAATATTAGAATTTAATAAGGGCCAATCTGACTCATTTTTGTACAAAAAATGTGGGCCGTGCCACCACAGGTTTAACTCCGGCAATTGACTTGGAGTAACACCCCTTGAAATATGATCAGCTGGGTTGTCTGCTGTGGGTACGTATCGCCATGATGACGGCCGCGTAAGTTCCAAAATTTCACCTATGCGATTTGCTACAAATACCTTTAAATTTCTAGGTACACTGTGAATCCATGCGAGGACTACGCTGCTGTCACACCAATGGACCACGCGAGAAGGCTTATACTTTATGGCGTCGCACACTGCTTTGGTCAATCTGGCAGAGAGCAACGCGGCACATAGTTCCAAACGAGGAATTGTTACGGGCTTTAAAGGTGACACTCTAGATTTTGAACATAACAATTTAATGCTAATGGAATTATTTTGATTTATAGATTTGACATAAACACAAGCACCATAGGCGCATTGTGAAGCATCACTGAACGAATGTATTTCAATAACGTTTGCGTTCTCGCAAAGTACGTTTCTTGGAATGTATAAATTGGCTAGATAATGTAAATTGTTTACAAACTCGTACCAAGAGGATTGAATATCCTGAGGAACAGGGTCATCCCAGTTCACTCGGAGGAGCCACAGCCTTTGCAGCATTATCTTGGGTACAATTGTGCAAGGACTCAATAAACCTAAAGGATCAAATATTTTTAAAGAATTTGACATTATAATACGCTTTGTTAGCTGTCGATTAACTGACGTACATTTAATTGGAAAGTGTAGTTCGTCAGTAGAAGGGTTCCATCCTAGTCCGAGAGTGCTCGACGATTCACTTGTAATTAGTTTATCTCGTTGTACATCAGTGTTGTTATGGAAAATGTTTTTTGAGTTACTTTTGTATTTCCGTAATGGAAAACATCCTGAGTTTAGAGCATTAGACACTTGCTCTTTTATATGGCGCAACTCATCCTCGTCATTTGACCCAGTGATGAGATCATCGACGTAAAAATCATTTTGTATTATAGATTTGATGAATTTATCCCCACATTCTTCCCCTAGTTGCCACAGGCAACGCGTACTTAAATAGCTCGCACTTGCTGTGCCGTAAGTGACGGTATTCAACTTGTACGTTTTGATTGGCTGTGACTCGTCTTCTCTCCATAAGATCAGTTGTAGATTTTGATCGTCACTGTGACACGCCACCTGGCGGAACATTTTCTCAACGTCAGCAGTGAGAAGAAATTTGTACTGTCTAGCCCTGATCAAAATGTAAAAAAGAGAGTCTTGCTTATTAGGGCCAACCATGAGAATGTCATTGAGGGAGCGGCCAGAAGAAGAGGGAGCCGAACCATCGAAAACCACTCGGATTTTGGTAGACTCACTCTCTTCCTTGAAAACTGCATGATGACACAGGAAATAATTTGGGGTGGGTTTTGCATTATGTGATTCGGATAAATGACCTAGTTTGGCATATTCATTAATAAATTCTGCGTACTGTATTTTGAGCTCTGGATTTTTATGAAATCGTTTTTCCAAATTTAAGAACCGTTTTTTGGCTAAATTGTATGAATCGCCAAGAGTGTTAGGGTTATCAAGCAAAGGCAATTTGACGCAAAACCTACCTGAACTTAAACGAGTGGTATTTTCGATAAAATGTTGCTCGCACAATCTTTCACTTGGGGAGTAACTAGACCTTTGGGGAAGTTCTTCGATTTCCCAAAATCTAGTCAATTTTTTATCAATTTCTGTAAGTGCATCTGAGTGACATTTATTTAAACTACTTGAATGATTGCATTGTATATATTTAGAACAACTTGAAAACATCGGGCCAGCTACAAGCCAGCCAAAGGAGAATGCCCACGGCACTATGGACAAATGTACTGAATTCAACATTGTTGTGTCTCAATGAAATAATCTTTAAAATATTTGATGGCATGTCCAAATACTACCTCAAAAGATTTAACACAAAATACATTGGCATTTTCGAGATATTCACAAAATAAAATTACTATTTTGAGGTTATGTACGACCAAAAATTAACTGATAAAAGCTATTTAAAAAGATCTGAATGGGTTTACGGGTGTGCTTAGTATCTTTAAAGCATACTTATTTGTGTAAAATCTGTAACGTGTTAGCTATGTCAGGTGGCCAGTTACTGGTGGACACATATGTATACCTCCATGTCTTATTGATTTAGATTTTGCACATTTTTAAATCTAACGCCCGCGTTTCATGAAATTGCAAAGCATGGAAGGAACCGTTACTAAAATAGTCAATAGCTCAGTGTTATATCTAGGTCCTACTCAAATCATAGATGTTGTATCATGACATGGCCTTTATAAATACCTACAGAGGGAAGAAACAAACAAAAACAAATACAATAAATAAAAGAATGATTAATTCTTATTATTATTTTATATGACTGCCTCATTGGCCGAGTGGTCGCAAGTGCGACTGCCGGGCAAAGGGTCTCGGGTTCGATTCCCGGGTCGGGCAAAGTATTACTGAGTTCTGAAAAAAATCTTAGTAGTAGCACGGAGTCTGGAACTGTGCCCAGTATATTGCAGTAGGCTCACCCCCTATTACATGGGACTCATAAAAAAGTGGGTGTTACATTGTACAGTGGCATAATGTGCACCTCTGCCTACCCCTTCGGGGATAAAAGGCGTGATGTTATGTTATGTTATTACTATTTCTTTTCTTATGAGCAGTTGAGACATTGCATCACAGTCGCACTCGGCATGATCGTAACTCAAAAAGTCCAGTTATTAGTGATACACACACACGGTGCTGCGGCGTTAAAAGTATGTTTATTTTCAATGGATTGACAGGAATTACGGAGGAACTAAAAGGCTCGACTAGACGCAGAACATACCAAAATCAGCAGAAATAACAATATTGTATTGCAAAAATATGACAGACGCACAATAAACGTCAAATAAGGTTCTACCCATAATGATGAAAGCTATTTTTTTCTATTTCCGTAAACCAGCCAGTAGTCTTTCACAAATACAACATGGTGCTGATGCCGCCGTTTACAGTGAATGTTGTTACTTTATAATAATAGATTGAACAATCAATACAAAAAATAGAATACAATAAAAAATAACATTTAGGGAACGGAGAGTAAAGTTCCCTAAGATCGAAAAAGGAGGATCGTTCATCGATAGTCTATGTGCGTAAACTGCCATGCTGTCATTTGACATGTGTCGGCACAGACATACCTATAAATGGCGTACTATAACTCCGGAAACATAAAATAACTAATTAATTTTCAAAAAACTATCCCAATATAAATATCATTCAAAGTCTTTTTAAAAATATATTATTATTTTAGATATTTCATGCCATTAGAGATTTTAAGACACAAGTAATTTATCAAGAGTACTGTCCATGGGCATTCTCCTTTAGAATTAATTAATTTTGGGTTCTTGGGACCGAGGGAGTATTGTTCTGTTCCTACAACATCCCAGAATATGTCAGCTCCTAGTATAACGTCTGTCTTCGCTGGTACGTTAAAACTAGGGTCGGCTAACTTTATATAATCAGGTAAAGTAAAGTGTTGTATATTTATAGGAACCTTGGGTAGCTCTCCTGTGAGCTCATCAAGCACTAAACAGGATAAGGTAACGCTATATGGATTGTTCGTAGAATTTAATGTAATCTTGCAGGATTCAGTAACCTTGTGACATAGGTTATTGCCTATACCCATTATATTTATTTCATTTGTTTTATTTGTATTTAATTGTAATTTATGTTTTAGATTTTTTGTTATTAGTGAAGACTGACTACCACAATCCAAGAGAGCGCGTACTTTCTCCGTGGTTTTGGTCAGCGGGTTCGACACTTCAACAAGAACGGTAGATAAAAATACATGATCTGTGTATGGCTCTGAAAAAGTTGATAGTACTTCAGCTGAGTTCGTGGATAATACTGCACGCGATTGATGCAAAAGAGAATTGTGGCGCTCATTGCAGTCCTTAAAAGTACAAGGACCCAATGGACAGTCAGCCGCATGATGTCCCTCTCTCAAACAATTATAACACAGATTGTATTTCTGAACATCAGCTAGTCTTTCACTAACACCTTTGTTTTTAAATGTAGGACATGAGTATAATCTGTGTGACTCATTACAAATAACGCAATCAATTCTTTTTTGTGTTTTTTGTTGATTGCTAATAAAAGATTTAACGAATGATGGCTTATTATTCTTGTTCGTGAAACTATTGTTGTGTTTGTTATTAAAATGTGACGTTTGGTTATGAGAACTCTGGCTAGGACGAGATGTCTCCCTTAGCATTTTGTTATTATTATCCGATTTACCACGATTGATAGCTTCCAAGACACTAGCGCGGTCAGTTAAGAATTTATGAAACTGAGTTAAGGTTGGCAGATCATCAACAGAATCAAACGAATTTTGTAACTCTTCCCATTTCATTAGACTATTACTATCCAATTTGGACGTCATCATAAATATGATTATATCATCCCACTTATCGGTGGGTCGACCCAAGTTAGAAAGCGCACGTAAGTTTTGTAACGTGGTCTGCTAAAAATCTTAACGATCGCTCGGATTCGTTAATTATCGGCTTCATGTTAATTAATTCTGATAAATGATAATTAATAAGCAACCTCTTGTTGTCGTATCGTTCGCATAATAAAGACCAGGCCTCCTTATAATTTGATGAAGAGACTTCCAGATTTGAAATGATACGAGCCGCATCTCCTTCAAGGTATGATATCAAATAGTGAAATTTATGAATGTCGGAAATGCGTTCGTTATTATGAACTAACGCCTGAAACGTGTCTCGGAATTCAAGCCAGTGAAAATATGCTCCGTTAAATTTAGAAATCTCAATACGCGGCAATTTAAAACCGGTAAACTCAGAACCATGAGGGTGATGGCATGAGAACACAGAAGACTTACGCCGCGCGTCAGATAAATTGTTCGCATCTTCAATTAAATTCTTTGCAGTTGCTATACATGAAATAATATCTCGCTCGATAACATCACGCTCATCAAGCTCTGAATCTATATTTTTGTGATTTAACACTTCAATTTCAGTCTGAAGGTCATCAAACTTGGTGGACAAACCTTCAAACTTACTTAACCTTAAAGATAACTCGACAAGTTGAATGCCAGATAGCTGCACTAATTCTAATGTTGATATATAATTTTTAAATTTTGTTATTTGTCCTTTGATAGAACTACGCCTCAAACTCAATTCCTTGAATTTAAAAGTATTATGTTTGTCAGACTCAGAAGTCATTGTTATGACTTAGAAAAACAAAACTAATAATAACTTGTCCACTTAGCTGCACTTGGTTTACAATAGAATGTAAATAGGTGTATCTCACTCCCTTCAGCTCGACGACAGCGTCAAAGAAACCGGTTCCGTACACGTGCTCGATCAAACAGCGAGCTGGATCGTGTCCGGGCACCGCCTCGTCCTGGAAATTTCGGCAGAACAGATAAAGCAACAAATAATAATGTGATAAATTGATGAGTTATTGTAATAACTTTATGTTGAAATAGGATGAACTTGTAGTACCTAACTACGAAATGGAACGGTAATTGTTTAAAGATATAAAAATGTACTGCTAAAATAATCGAAATCTGTTTTGGGACAAATTATCACTGTAGTTTATAATGGCTAATCAAAGTTAACCTCAATGAAATTGAGAGGGAATACTTCAATGAAGTTGAGATTTAATTAATATTTCTCATTAAATAAACATCAAATTGTTACCTAAAACGAGATTATGTTGAACAAATAATCGTTTGAAATAATAAATAGGAAATATATAAAACAATATTTGCAGGCAACTTTGAATTTGTAGGTAACAATGTATTACCTTAATGACCTTTGAACCCCAATCTGTTAAACAAGGAAAACCTAATTTACATGAATTATTGTTGTAAATGATTCTACTTGATGAATATGACTTTAGTCTTGTTACCCTTTGTGACCTTGGATGCACTGTGGAGGCAATATAATGGTGAGTAACTGGAAATCTATGATTTGGTATGAGTAGGAACAAGGATTGGAACACTTATCTCTTTGGAAGTTTGCTGTCGTGGTCGTGACTAAGTCGTCTGTAGCTTAGACGCCGATTCTGACGATCTTCAACTTCGGATGCGCCACGTACTCCTGACTATGGGGCGTAGTACGTCGCAAAGATTCGTTTTGATGAAATCCGTGTCCTGTCACGGTCGCCAATTTATGTCTACTTGTGAGACATAAGAGGGTCCTATTTGGTTTGTGAATAAAACCCGAAAATACTTGAAAATACGTGTATACTTAAAAAAATTGTAAATTTAAGTACAGAGATGTTGTGATGACTCGATGTGATGAATAGAAAAAAAAAATATATATTCTATCGGGTAGATTCACAAAAACTATTTGGAAACGTCATTTTATTTCTGTTGAATTTAATGAGCCGCCACTTGTAGAAATACTTGATATTGCTATTCATTGTGCGTAGGCGCATGCAGCTGCGCCACATGTTTATTTATTAAGTTACGCTTAACATAATTTACATAGTGGCATGTTGGTTCGTTCGGTACTGCAGCGTACTACATATTTACTTAGCGTGCGGTCGAGTGGACGTGTTTCGCACAAGATGAAGTCGTGCACAGTATTGTTCCTGCTCATTGTTGTGCTCTGTGCCATCTCCTCCTTTGTGGATGGTAAGTCTAAACACAGCATTTTTTTTTAACATTGCCCTGTCTAGGATTTTTCCTGTGTCGCGGGTGCGTTTGTAAACATATAATTTTATTTGCACATCACATCCAAACCAAGGATAACCTTAAGGGTTTTTTTGAGGGGAGAAAATCATCGAATGACTGCTCCCGCCTGGGTGAGGCGGGAGGGAGTGTCAGACTCTTACTGACAAAAACCACTCCGTTCCTTCTCCTGCGCTTCGAGCCGGAGCCCCGGTAACCCGTTAGGTTAGAGTCGCGGAGAACCTAACGGGTTACCGGTACTCCGACTCGACGTGCAGGAGAAGGAACGGGGTGGATTTTAGTCAGTAAGAGTCTGACACTCCCTCCCGCCTCACCCAGGCGGGAGCTCGATGATTTTCCCTCTTAATCAAATCAAATCAAATCAAATGTCTTTATTTGCGGAACAGAGGTGTAGTACATAATTAGTGACTAAGGTGTTATTTATTTTTGTTACATATTGTATCTCTTTGTTCTACCGTTGGGCATGCAAATGTTGGGTATGTCTCAACCATTGTACGTATTAATGAAATTCACAATCAGTCAATATATGTAGGTACGAGTCAAAAATATCTTTTCACATTCATAAAGCAATCAAATAATTAGTCATAGAAATTATACATCAATAATCGACAAAAAAAGAAAAAAAAACCTAATTGTTTTTCCTTGGGGACACGAGAGAATAGCGTGATGACTAAATTAGTACACAAAGATCGTATTAGGGTACGATGTTTGCGTAATAATTCACAATTTGCATTATCAATCACAGTGAAACATGTGCACTTGAGTCCCTATACAATACTTAGGTATTCTCGACGTAACCTATAAATTAGTTGTAGTATTGTTTTATGTATTCATTCAATTTATTACTGACACGTAACATGTTCATTGTATGTAAGTATCTCATAGCTTCTCCATTCGATTTATATAGCTGCCTAATAAAATATAATAATTTAAATGGGTTGGACCACGGCCTCACAGAAAACCGGCGTGCATTGTCTTTCGCCTCGTGATTAGGGTTTCCGGAGACCCGATTTCTCCGCTCCACAAATCATCAAATCTCTAATTCCAAAAGGTACTACGTACGTGTAACTCCTCAAGCGAATTTCCATGGGCAACGCCAATTGCTTACCATCAGGTGATCCGTCTGCTCGTTAGCCGCCCAGAAAAAAGTTGAGAGACGACGGAATTACCACTCCTTCTTAGAATACCAGCATGAAATAATGACGTAGCATTATTTGACCCACTTAATGATTGCACCATCATTTTCGAAAGATGAGGTTATTGAAAACAATGTCGCAATTAACTAAACAGTTCTCTATGTCGTCAGCAATGCACTCATAATACCTCACTTTGTTTTAAGGATTTTTTTTAAGGGGGGAAATTAATCCAATGACTTCTCCCGTGTGGGTGAGGTGGGAGGGAGTGTCAGACTCTTACTGACTAAAAACCATCCCGTTCCTACTCCTGCACTTCAAGCCGGAGCCCCAGCAACCTTTAACAGTACAGACAGTAGCTAATAGTCATACAAAAGGAAATAGTAGTTGGGATAGCACTGTGACTCAGTGTAATACTACAACAATAAACAATATACTTACGGGATACCTACACCGTAAAATAAAATGACTCAGCAGGAAAAACGAAAATAATTCTAAGAATGTAGGTACCTAACGGACCCCCCGACCAGAACCAGGCCCGAGCGTATGGCGCGTCGCGTTCCGCGTGCGCCTCAAAGAACCATTAGACCACCAGGGATGGGGCCCAATAGGGCTGATGCGCCGATTCGGAACCGCGGAGAACCTAGCGGGTTACCGGGGTTCCGGCTCGAAGTGCAGGAGTAGGAACAGGGTGGTTTTTAGTCAGTAAGAGTCTGTCACTCCCTTCCGCGTCACCGAGGCGTGACGAGTCATTCGATGATTTTCCCCCTTAAAAAAAGTGTTATATCTTTTTAATATATAATGCAATAATTATTTTACGTGTGAATTAAATGAGCTAGTCATAAGCACACTGGATAAATTTCATAAAGAAATGAAGAACATGAAGAGGTTTCCACTCTTGAAAGTTGCCAGGTTGCCACAGATAATATAAACATTTATAAAAAGTATTTTTTTTTTGTTTCAGCGGCACCAGCTGTAGCGTCCTGTTCGAAAATCTTACTGGCGTACTGGAGAAAGGAATTAATAAAGCAAGGAACTATACAAGAATCAATCAGCGACCAAAAGCTTGAGCAAATACTTATAGATTTAGGAAAATGTTGAACATTCTGAATCACTGTTTTTCAAAATACAATCTTAAGGCTGCCTGTCCATTGACGCGGAGAGGGGCAGCGGAGTGGAGAAACGAAGAAATATTAACCAATAGAATTGCATGAAATCTCCGCTCCGCATTAGCGGAAAGGGATTTGCGAGCTAGTTTAAAATTTCATACATTTTCGGAAGCGGTGCGTGGTAGCGGTGCGAGGTACGGTGCGAGACGGCGAAGCGAGGCAACCGAATGAGCCGGCGGGAAAGCTGTTTCGGGAGAGGGGCGGGGGTATGGGATACTGAGATAGTATAGTATACCGCTGAAGTTTGACAGTCCATTACTCCGCTCATCAATACTCGCTGGCTCCTCACCGCTGCCTCGCTCTGCCTCAATGGACAGACACAGTTCGTAACTCCGCTCCGCAATACTCGCTAGCTCCGCTCCGCTGCCCCTCTCCGCGTCAATGGACAGGCAGCATAATTATAGCTTAATTTGGAAAACAGTATCAGTATCCTTCGAAATTCACACTCATCCATGTAATTGACTCATTTCTGTGAATGTAGATAATATTGTGAACATTTTGTGACAATACACAGTTTTTATTATTCATTTATTTATTTTTCCTCCCCTACCTGATCCCTACATCACCAATCCTCAAATACCCAAAGACCCGGCAATGCCCTTGTGTTGTGAACGTCCGCGGGTAGTGCCGATTGCTTACCATCAGGTGAACAGCCTTCTTTTTTACTTTCTAAGATTATCTAGACACCACTGACAAACGGTGAAGGAAAACATCGTGAGGAAACCTGGGCTTACAATTTCTAATTACCTATAAGTTTGTGATCGCCAACCCGCATTGAGCAAGCGTGATGATTAATGCTCAAACCTTCTCCGGGTGAGAAGAGGCTTTGTTCAGCAGTGGGCATTTATAGGTTGTTGATGATGATGATGATGATGATGATGATGATGATGATGAGGTGAACAGCCTGCTTGATTGCCAGCACATCACATAAAATAAATATGCAACCGGTACGACTTTCAAGAAATGAGCGTACTTCTTCTTAAAGGCCCGGCAAAGCACTCGTGCTGTGAATATCCATGGGCGGTGCTGTTCGCTTATCGTATTCATTAAAAAAAATATTTTATTAATGGTTGGCGCGGTGGTTGGGCAACTGGCTGCCGTGCAACGTGTCGCGGTTTCGATTCTCTCACGGAATAACTCTTTGTGTAATCCACAGATTGTTGTTCCGGGTCTGGGTGTCATGTGTATGTGAACTTGTATGTTTTTAAACGCACCCACGACACAGGAGAAAATCCTAGTGTGGGGCAACGTTTTTAAACACAAAATATTTTTCTTTTATTTATTTCATTGAATCATCACGCTTGTTTGTAAGCATAATTTTGTTCTGTTTTTACAATAACTACTTATCGTTAGACATTGAATAGGGTCAGTAGATGTATAGTAAATTTAATTTTAATGTCCGTCTGGTAGATTGTTTTAACACATTAAAAACGCTATTTTTCTATTCTTGCAAAATTAAATACTTTCGACGATATATTGATTTGAAATATCGTGTGACGTCACGATTCCAGGCATTTTATAGGGTTTTTTAAAGGAATAAATGGCCTGAATTTTCGAGGAAAGAATATCCAATGACTTCTCTCGCCCGGGTGAGGTCATTCGATCAGTGAGAGGCTCATCATCATCATCATAATCATCATCAGCCTGTATTCGTCCACTGCTGGACATAGGCCTCTCCAATGGCACGCCACTGAGCTCGGTCTTCAGCTCTTCTCATCCAACCACTGCCAGCCACCTTGCGGATGTCGTCACTCCACCTAGCTGGAGGGCGCCCTACACTGCGTTTGCCTAGACGCGGTCTCCACTCTAGAACACGTTTACCTAATAATGAGAGGCTCAGGCTTTATCCTAATTGTAAAAATTAGTTTTAAATTTCATGCCTGTACTTGATCCCTTGCCCGGGAGTCGCACTTGCGACCACTCGGCCACCGAGGTAGTCAGTCGCTAAGACCTTAAACACGTCTTTTAAACTGTCAAATACCAAGCGGTCACCGGTGACCGCAACCTATTGTTCTATAATTGTGTCTGCTAAACCGGTACTCGACGAGTTAAATAATTATTAGAGCAATAACACAATTCTAAACATGGCAACTTTGAAATAAACATAAGGGAATACCCCACGAGACTCATATTTCTTAGTTTTACATAAGGGAATTTCTTCGATTTCTCAGTTCATTGAATGAGTACGTTAAATGAGGGAACAAAAGGTATTGGAGGAAAACACTTGGAAAATATTATGAAATAAACAAAAGTGATTCATTATTCCTCACTGATTTGTTTATTTGGGTATTTGCCAACTAGTCAAATTCAATACTTTTTGTACGAGATTGTGTTTTGTGACGTTACATATTTTTGGGAGTGGGGGTGTGTTTTGGTATTGGCTCTAAAACGTCATTTCTACGTTTAAAATGTACATAGAAGTGACGTCACGCGACATTTGAAATCAATATAACGTCGAAAGTATTCGTTTCTGTTGTAATTGAAATAAACTTTTTTTCTATATTACGAATGCAAAAGTTTATGTTTTTCACTTCTTCGCGTCAAAACGGCTGAAGGGATCAGGATGACATTTGGAATATAGCGTAGATTAAGGTCTGAAATAAGCCATAGGCTACTTTTTATCCAACGGGCGAAACCACTGGCAGAAGCTAGTTTATACTATAATGTTACGATCTCCGGCCACCGTAAGCGCGGGCCTGCGGACGGCGAGAGCAGAACCAGACCCGAGCGTACGGCGCGTCGTGTTCCGTTCGCGCCTCAAGGAGCCATCAGACCACCACAGTTGGGGCCCAACAGAGCTGATGCCGATACAGGTTGCCGGAAAACTTAACGGGTTGCCCGGCTCAAACTGCAGAAGAAGGAACGGGGTGGTTTTTAGTCAGTAAGAGTCTGACGTTCCCTACCGCCTCACCCGGGCGGCAGAACCTATTGGATGATCCCCCCTCAAAAAAAAAAGCGTAAATGATGGTCTTCAATAAGCCATAGGTTTTTAGTCAAATTTCCGTGGTGCTTGGCGACTGGGCTTCACCCAGTTGTACAGTCTCTTCTTTATGCCTTTAGGCTTAATTCATTCTGTCTCCTGCAGTAATTCACCGAGGGAAGTGAAAACCATAGTTTTTTCTTCTTCTCCTTTTATAATAAGTAGTGATGATTCACCGGTTCTGGCTCACGCGTTTGACAGGTCAAATCCGGGAGAATCAGTCGCACCAAACCTAAAAAAAAAAAAAAAAAAAAAAAAAAAAAAAAAGGTTTTGGCATGCTCTGATCACGTTTCTGCAGTCCTTTTTTGCGTAGGATGCGTGGTTCTGGAGTTATGCAAATCAATTGCAAATCCATTTATTGTTATCTCATTCATTTCCGGTGCTCCTGACCCTCATCAACGCTCCATTGTTATTATCTATACTTCGAACACCCTTTTGACGTTCTTATCTATTACTCACTGGTAACCCTCATTATCTTTCATTTCCTATGTCATCAATAAAACACAATCATTCATTTTAATTTTCTAATTAATTTATTACTTTTTTCTACAAAATATGAGTGGAACATCTCATCCACAAAAATATCATTGTACAGTGTGTTCCCTGTAAATATGTTCGTAAAACTATGCATTGAACATCCCTGAAACTTAAATAGCAAATACATTAAGCAATATTCACCACAAACTGAAGTCCAATCATTCTGAATCCTATCAACATTCCGGTCCCATCTCTTACAATTCCTTTTCAAAAACTGAAGATGATATCGCTCAGGTGTTCGTCCATATGAATCAAAATATTGACCGATGCCATTCGCATCGATATGTACAGCTATCCAGTGTGACCCTGGTTTATCATCCGCATCCAAATTGCATATTATATACGTTGGTACATGTGTATACATAGGTAGTCTATTAGCAGCATAAACATTATTTTCTAGACTGACATGAATCTTTTTCATATGCTTTTGTAATTCTAGTGTGTCCATGATATTACTGTTATTAACAAATTATTACAGTACTAATCTATTCAATGGTTGTCATACGAATGTTCAATTATAGTGATTTGTAAATATTAAATCGCATTCTTTTGGGAATCACAAAACAAGTTCATGCCTGTTGCGATGTGCGATAAATTTGTTGACTCATAGAGTTCAGATAAGAATGGTGCTATATAAGATCGAACAGTTGCAGTCATGCAGTCAGTCTATGGTCGTTTGACCACAGTGGATTGTGTACGTCTACCAATACTACGTTTGTGTTACTTACTTCAACGCATCAATGGTCATGGAGGTAAGTGTTTATTCTATTGACAAACTTACTTGTATTTCTGTTGTTGTTTCCTAACGTGTGTGTGTGTGTGTGTGTGTCAGATTAAGTGTAAACTAATTGATATTAACGTGATAACTCTGTTGTTGCAGAGATCATTCAACTTCGCAGACGATAATGAAAATACCTATAAACAGTATTACTACTCGCCACTCTCTCCCCAACACGAAGAAGAGAGTGATGACATCGTCGTTATTAACACAGACGATGGAGGAAAAAGGAAATCGCAACCGATTGATCAATTTTTTGAAGTGACACCAAAAATAAAAAGGAAGAAGCTGCTATCGTCGACTGTGGCACGAGCTGCTAGAGATGGCGTATCATACATCTCTACAAATTCTGACGACGGAGACCAAGCGACGCATCTCATAAAAATTGAAATGTATGATATGAAGAAACTATCCAAGATTCCAATTAGTGATCACTGGAAGCACGCTACCACGAGGATTAAATATTACGTAAAGAATAATAAGGATAGCATCTACGACAACACAAACGGTCTCGTATACAATATTACAAAGACAATAGCAGAAAGTGAAAAAGTTAAAAAATACTTTTTTAACAATGACACTCATTAGTGGATTAGTGAATGTGATTCTGTTTACTTAAAGTACTTCTGTGTACTCATTAGATCCAAGGAGCTGTCGCCTTGTGATGCTGAGAGAAAAACAATAGCAGAAGGAAGAGATGAGTGCGGTATACGTGTACAGAACACTTCATGGAAAAACAAAACTACAAAATTGATTGGAGAAGAAAAAGTGAAGAATATGCAGTACCTAAGAGCTGAATATCCATTTTTCAGTTCAAAATCTAGACGATTGATGAGTTTCGAAAACTGGCCTCTCGTTATGCAGCAGAAGCCTGAAGATCTTGCAGAAGCCGGTTTCTTTTATACTGGCTATGGAGACAGGACCAAGTGTTTCCATTGTGGTGGTGGTTTAAAAGATTGGGAAGATGACGATGATCCTTGGCAGCAGCATGTTCAGTGGTTTAGTCAATGTGCTTATGTAAAGTTTAAACTCGAACAGTGTTTTGTTTAAGATTAAATAGGGGAGGTATATAAAGAAATAAAAATGCAACTTTCGAAGCGCATGGATATTTAATGATAGATTTAAAACAGAATACAAATAATAAAAATAAAAAAATAAAAAATAAAAAAGTGTTTATTGCAACAAAAACCTTAGACACACAGTTTATGAATACTAACATCTAAACTAGGCCGAGCCTGTACCTTAGATGTTAGTTCCTTCCAATTGATACAATATATTATTTACAATTGATTGAAATGATTTTTGTCGTATCAAGACAAATGTATTCCCATTTAATGGTTACTGCACAGTCTACGTCCCCACGAAAGAGTTTAAATACACCAAGAATCAAACAATTCAAATCATTTCTAAATGATGCATCGTCGACTCACCACGCATAAACATTTGCTAAACGCTTTGCATACGCTTAAACCAAAATATCAAAGAGCGTTACTTAAAGCGTGTGATGAAGAAGAAATAAATTGTATTTGTGAATGTATTCATAACGTTTTACAAGGAAAGATACCTCTCAAAGATCAAGATAAACAAAAATTGAATAAACACAAAAATATACTCCGTAAACTGGTGCATAAGTGTACACATAAACTAAGAAAAAATATTATTATACAAAAAGGAGGGGCTTTCTTACCAATAATATTAGGTGCAATATTGAGTGGATTAGTAAGTGGACTAGCCAGTTAACATGGAAAATGCTAAGAAAATGATACTTATTGAACCTGGATTGATTGAAAAATTAAAACAAGAAAATAAGGTTACTAGTAATTTGTCTCGACTAGATATTGAAATGCAAAATATTATGAATAGTAAGACGGAAGACCGAAAGAAGTGGATGTTATATTTACAAACACTACAAAGATACCTTCACTTTACCGAAGAGGATCGTCAACCACTCAGATTACCAATTTATTCTGATACATCTAATGAAGATTCAAATGGATCTAAAATTGGTTTTAAAAATAAAGATAGAGATCTAAAAAGTTCAGTTGATGCTGAATCTTTGTTAGAGGAGAAAGGATCTATTAAAAGTATAGAAAGTGAAGCAAATCCACTGTATTCACCAACACAAATACTCAGTTTAATTCCAAAAACTTATAATAAAAAAGGTGAGTCATTATTAAACTTAATTGGAATAAGTAAAAGTAAAATACGTTGGGACAATGAAGGCACAGTCATAATTGATAATGAAAAAATTCCAGGAAGTAATATTGTTGATTTAATAAATGATTCACTTAGACCCTTAAAAAAAGTGATCCGATAGGGTGGGATAGATTTGCTAAAGCATTAAAAGATATTAAAGTACCACTTACTTATATTGGAAATCCAAAGAGATGTGAGTTTATTAACCAACTTCAAGCAAAAGATCTGAACAAAACCTCTGAGATTGAAGTTCAAGAGTTTTCTACACCGAGCAGTGGAGATAAAAGATCTATAACTAAAATACGTAAAAAGATCGATTGGGAAAAATGGACCCCGTACTAGAAGAAATTAACAGGATTTATTATGATCCATCTAACCCCGCTGGTTTTGGTAGTATTGATAAATTATCAAAAGCTATGAAGGAGAAAATGGATAAAAAGCAAGTAAAGGAATGGTTACAATCACAAGAAACATATACACTACATAAACCCATTCGGAAAAAATTCCCGCGTAATAGGTACATTCTATCAAACATTAATGAGTTGTGGCAAGCTGATTTAAGTGATATGCGAACTTATGCTCAATATAATGATGGTTTCAACTACATACTTTGTGTTATTGATGTATTTAGTAAATATGCTTTTGCAAGACCAATGAAAAAGAAAAACTCAGAAACAACTAAAGAATGTTTTGAAAGTATATTTACTGAAAGTAATTCAACACCTACTCACATACAATCTGATAAAGGTACAGAATTTATTTCAAAAGATGTACAAAAATACTTTAAATCCAAAAAGATAAATTACTATACCACTAACAATCCTGATATTAAGGCTAGTATTGTTGAACGATTTCAAAGAACTCTAAAAATGAAAATGTGGCGTTATTTCACTCATAATAATACTTATAGATATGTCGATGTTTTACAAGATTTAATATACTCTTATAATCACAGCATTCACTCGAGTATTAAGATGTGCCCATGTGATGTAAGTTCCAACAATATTATGACAGTTTGGACTAATCTTTATGATAGAGGATCAAACAAACTTTCTTTAGAAAATTCTAAACCAAATTTCAACGTGGGTGATTATGTTCGAATAACTAAATATAAACATGTTTTTCAAAAAGGATATGAATCCAATTGGAGTGATGAAATATTTATTATATCTTCAATAATTGATAGATCTCCATGGATTGTTTATACAATAACTGATTTACAAAATGAACCAATAGTTGGTACTTTTTATGAAAGAGAATTACAGAAGGTCACTTACAACCCCACCTCACAATATAAAATAGATAAAATAATTGGCACTCGTTATTCGGGTAACAGAAAAGAAGTATTAGTGAAGTGGAGAGGTTATCCAGATAAATTTAACAGTTGGATTTTAGCTTCTAGTTTACAAGAAATATGAATAAAGAAAGTTTTTATTTAACTTTGCTCAGCAATAGTTCAATGGAATACTTTCCTGATAACAAGACCACAAATTTTTCAACAAAATTACCAAAAGCTATGAAATTAGAAGGTGAATGGTCGGTTGGAGTTGTCGAGTTTCAATATCCATGCACCATGTTTACTGTTCAAGATCATGAAAATGTTGTATACATCACAAAAACCATGATAATGCCTAATGAAGATAAACCATCAACAGTGTACTACAAAAAACATATTCCCGCTACCAACTACGATAACGTTGAACATATTTTAAAAACGTTAAATAGTATCAGAGAGAACTTGAAATTTCGTTATGATGAAATAACAAAATTTGTGTCTGTTTCTGTTTTGGATAAAAATATAACTTCCATAACATTATCACCCAAATTAAGTTTACAACTAGGTTATGAACCAAATACAAATCTCCTAGACAGAAATTTTGGGAAGTGTCCTGCTAATTTACACTTAGGGTTACCATCACAACTATTTCTATATTGCGATATTATCGATCCTCAGATTGTGGGTGATGTTATGACTCCGCTATTAAGAGTCATTTCATTAGATCCTTCAAAATACATTTATGGTGCGAATAAAATGCACATTTTCTCTCCACCTCACTACTTACCTGTTATGCGAAGAGAGTTCGATACGTTAGAAATAGATATAAGATCGAGCACAGGACAAAAAATCCCATTCCAGTTTGGAACCGTGTGTATTAAACTACATTTCCACAAATTATAATAATGTATTCTCATCAGGATCATCATAAATGTCCATACGAAAATTATTATTCTCATCAAGCTGGATCAGGAGTTGGAGTAATTTATAAGGGTTCACCATACCAACGTGGTCATGGTATTGGGAGCTTCTTAGGAGGGTTATTTAGATCAGTTTTACCTTTACTTTCAAGTGGTGTTCGAGTGGTTGGTAAGGAGGCATTAAATGCTGGAGTAGGACTTTTATCAGATATGGTTCAAGCCCGTCCTATGGAAGCCTCAATAAAAAATCGTCTAAAGCAAGTTAGTACGAACTTAAAACGAAAGGCTGATGACAAAATTGATCGATTTAACATGACAGGATCTGGGTATATAACTAAAAGAAAACGATTGGCCTCGTTCATTCCACCACTAACAGCGAAAGTGAAAGCTACGAAAAAACTTGGTCGAAAACCAAAAAACATCAAAGATATATTTTCAAATTAAGTATGTCTTTCCTTCATAATCATTCTTGTGAGTGCGTTAAGTCAGAATTAGATTTGTTTGCATTACCGTCTACACAAACAAGCATTGAAAATGGATTGTGGATTCATTATAAACCAATTTCATCTCTTGCTGATGATGGACCTATCGAGTTTCAAGTTCCTGGAACAGGCGATGACTACATAGATTTGTCTCATACATTACTCCACATAAAGGCAAAAGTATTAAATCAAGATTCAACAAACTTGATATCAGCTACAGCAGTAGCACCTGTAAATAATTGGTTGCATTCACTTTTTAGTCAACTCGATATCTATTTAAACCAAAAACTTGTGTCACCACCTAATAATACCTATGCTTATCGAGCATACATGGAAACCCTTTTAAACTATGCACCTGCTGCTAAACAATCTCATCTTACTTGTAGTCTTTGGTATGATGATACAGCAGGAAAAATGGATTCCACAGATGGTAAAAACATTGGATTTGTTAAAAGACAGGAATTAGTTAATGAAAGCAGGGAAGTAGAAATGATTGGTCATCTTCATGGTGATATTTTCAATCAAGATAAATTTTTAATTAATGGCGTTGAAATGAGTGTAAAATTAGTTCGGTCAAGAGAGAGTTTTAATTTAATTGCTGGATCAAATGATGTAAAGTTTAAAGTTTGCATTACGGATGCAACTCTTATTGTTCGAATAGCACGAATTAATCCAAGTGTATTACTCGCACATCAGAAAGTTTTAGCTTCTACCACTGCTAAATATCCTATAACTCGTGCTGAAGTTAAAGTTTTAACTATTCCATCGGGTGTTCAAGGGAAAACTCTTGATAATATATTCTTAGGACAGGTACCCAAAAGATGTATTATTGGTTTTGTGAATAATTCCGCATTTAATGGTTCACTTACTAAAAATCCATTTAACTTTGAAAACTATGGTATTAACTCTTTCAGCTTATATATTGATGGTCAACAAATACCTTCCAAAGCTTTGCAACCATCTTTTAATAATAATATGTTTACATCAGCATATCATACTCTATTCTCGGGGACTGGTATTCACTTTCTTAATGAAGGAAATGCAATCTCTCGTGAACAGTATGCCAAAGGTTACTGTCTTTTAGCATTTGATTTAACTCCTGATTTATCAGCTAACTCATCAGCCCATTGGAATCTCATAAAGCATGGTAGTGTAAGATTAGAAGTACGATTTGAATCCTCACTAATACAAACAATTAACTGTATTGTTTATGCTGAGTTTGATAATATTATTGAAATAGATAAAAATCGAAATGTTACTGTAGACTATAGTAGTTAGGATTATAATGTGTGTTGTGTTTTAGATATATGTGTTATGCTTAATGCATTTTTGTGTGTGTGTAACTAAATGTAACATTATAAAATTAATAAAACAAATTATATGCAATATATTATTTTTTATTTCTTTATATACCTCCCCTATTTAATCTTAAACAAAACACTGTTCGAGTTTAAACTTTACATAAGCACATTGACTAAACCACTGAACATGCTGCTGCCAAGGATCATCGTCATCTTCCCAATCTTTTAAACCACCACCACAATGGAAACACTTGGTCCTGTCTCCATGGCCAGTATAAAAGAAACCGGCTTCTGCAAGATTTTCGGGCTTCTGCTGCATAACGAGAGGCCAGTTTTCGAAACTCATCAACCGTCTAGATTTTGAGCTGAAAAATGGATATTCAGCTCTTAGGTACTGCATATTCATTTCTTTTTCTTCTCCAATCAATTTTGTAGTTTTGTTTTTCCATGAAGTGTTCTGTACACGTATACCGCACTCATCTCTTCCTTCTGCTATTGTTTTTCTCTCAGCATCACAAGGCGACAGCTCCTTGGATCTAATGAGTACACAGAAGTACTTTAAGTAAACAGAATCACATTCACTAATCCACTAATGAGTGTCATTGTTAAAAAAGTATTTTTTAACTTTTTCACTTTCTGCTATTGTCTTTGTAATATTGTATACGAGACCGTTTGTGTTGTCGTAGATGCTATCCTTATTATTCTTTACGTAATATTTAATCCTCGTGGTAGCGTGCTTCCAGTGATCACTAATTGGAATCTTGGATAGTTTCTTCATATCATACATTTCAATTTTTATGAGATGCGTCGCTTGGTCTCCGTCGTCAGAATTTGTAGAGATGTATGATACGCCATCTCTAGCAGCTCGTGCCACAGTCGACGATAGCAGCTTCTTCCTTTTTATTTTTGGTGTCACTTCAAAAAATTGATCAATCGGTTGCGATTTCCTTTTTCCTCCATCGTCTGTGTTAATAACGACGATGTCATCACTCTCTTCTTCGTGTTGGGGAGAGAGTGGCGAGTAGTAATACTGTTTATAGGTATTTTCATTATCGTCTGCGAAGTTGAATGATCTCTGCAACAACAGAGTTATCACGTTAATATCAATTTGTTTACACTTAATCTGACACACACACGTTAGGAAACAACAACAGAAATACAAGTAAGTTTGTCAATAGAATAAACACTTACCTCCATGACCATTGATGCGTTGAAGTAAGTAACACAAACGTAGTATTGGTAGACGTACACAATCCACTGTGGTCAAACGACCATAGACTGACTGCATGACTGCAACTGTTCGATCTTATATAGCACCATTCTTATCTGAACTCTATGAGTCAACAAATTTATCGCACATCGCAACAGGCATGAACTTGTTTTGTGATTCCCAAAAGAATGCGATATTTAATATTTACAAATCACTATAATTGAACATTCGTATGACAACCATTGAATAGATTAGTACTGTAATAATTTGTTAATAACAGTAATATCATGGACACACTAGAATTACAAAAGCATATGAAAAAGATTCATGTCAGTCTAGAAAATAATGTTTATGCTGCTAATAGACTACCTATGTATACACATGTACCAACGTATATAATATGCAATTTGGATGCGGATGATAAACCAGGGTCACACTGGATAGCTGTACATATCGATGCGAATGGCATCGGTCAATATTTTGATTCATATGGACGAACACCTGAGCGATATCATCTTCAGTTTTTGAAAAGGAATTGTAAGAGATGGGACTGGAATGTTGATAGGATTCAGAATGATTGGACTTCAGTTTGTGGTGAATATTGCTTAATGTATTTGCTATTTAAGTTTCAGGGATGTTCAATGCATAGTTTTACGAACATATTTACAGGGAACACACTGTACAATGATATTTTTGTGGATGAGATGTTCCACTCATATTTTGTAGAAAAAAGTAATAAATTAATTAGAAAATTAAAATGAATGATTGTGTTTTATTGATGACATAGGAAATGAAAGATAATGAGGGTTACCAGTGAGTAATAGATAAGAACGCCAAAAGGGTGTTCGAAGTATAGATAAGAACAATGGAGCGTTGATGAGGGTCAGGAGCACCGGAAATGAATGAGATAACAATAAATGGATTTGCAATTGATTTGCATAACTCCAGAACCACGCATCCTACGCAAAAAAGGACTGCAGAAACGTGATCAGAGCATGCCAAAACCTTTTGTTTTTTTTTTTTTTTTTTTTTTTTTAGGATTGGTGCGACTGATTCTCCCGGATTTGACCTGTGAAACGCGTGAGCCAGAACCGGTGAATCATCACTACTATAATATCTTCTGATTCACTTCGTTGCGGGAACCAAGACAGTTACTCATGTCCCTGGGACGCGCCGGACTTCAGTGTTCCGGTGTTCTCATGGTTGTATCTACTGTAGATCCTGGCTTACAGGAAACCGCTGCAGGTTTTGGGAGGTTGTGGCGGGCTTGTCCCCATAAAAAAAGAAGCTAGTTTATACCAATAACCTCTCAAGGCGAATAGAAGACCAAATAAATAAAAGAGTCGCTGAATGCAGATCGCTTCAACCGGTGTATCTGGAAATTTTTAAGACAAGGCCTATTTTAAGCAGTCCGTCGACTTCCGTTAGTAATTATTAACGTTAATCATCATCACAGCCTTTTTATACTGTGTCATTATTAAGCCCCGCCATTGTAGTTGTATAAAACGAGAATTTTATAATAAATTGCCCGCGACGTTCAGTGATCCAGCGACTGCAGTACTTATTTGCCGCGCGGTCGAGTGGACGTGTCTAACACAAGATGAAGTCGTACACAGTATTGTTCCTGCTCATTGTTGTGCTCTGTGCCGTCCCATCCTGGGTTGATGGTAAGTCGAAATTATTTTAAAATTATATTCTATTGCAAACTTCCTTTTTCCTACTTCGTAAATCACATAATATTGGTTAACATAGGTATATATTTTTCCTTGTTGATATTTTTGTCGTTATTCTATTTCTGTATATCTACCTATTTCATTCAGGTAAATACAGTCATCATGTCATTCATTTTGTATTTATTTCACACCTGAGTGTTGGAAAGATTGTTTATGGATCTTAAATAAAACCTGAACTTGTTTGTTAAGAAAGGAAGAAATTATTTTGTCAACAAATTTTTGCAATGTCAACGGTGATTATATAAAGCCGGCTGAAATCTGCTGAAATATCCATTGTTTATCATTTTACCACGCTTATTTCCAACACTGAGTGTTACTTAGACAATCATTATTTTTCGTTTAAGATTGGGTACTTTCCTTAATCAATAATAAATGATTTCGACTGTTCAATATATGAATACGTACTAAAAAATAAACACACTATCATTAATTGACTTTATAACCAACTTAAATTTAGTATATTTCCCGCCAATTTTTTAAACATATGTGTGCTGTTTGATGTTAAAAAAACGTGACGTCACAATACACAATCTCGTACAAAATTCATAGAAAACAGTCGTTTTTGACAGTTCGAAAAAAGTATTGAATTTTACTAGTTGGCAAGTACCTCTACACAATTGTATATCTTTTATGTGGCGCAATATAATTGTAAATTGTTTAGAGTTAATATATAGGTTAAATAAAAAATTGAGCGAAAGGACAATGTCCAAAATGGCCCTGTGAATTATAGAGATATTCCATTCAATTCAATACTTTATTGCAATCCATAAGTTTCATGAAGGTGTTACATTAGATATTTTGGTACATTATGGACCTCGTAGGGCACGGCAACGTAGAAGAGAGGAGGAAGCTTGTTTTGTAACTATTATTATAATTTTATTATTTGCTATAAATTGATTAGATTATATTATTGCACTAACTGTTTTATTTTAATATTAGACGAAATGTGTTAGAGTTAACATTTGTATTGTTTATTTCATTAAGGTGGTACTTGTTTAAGTAATTGGAGTAAGACTTATTTTATAGTATCATTAATACATTACGAGTATCAGAATATACGATGATTAATCCCCTATTTTATTATATAAGTTGCAAATACTTCTGTATCACGGACTAGCTGTATTCCAAAATTTACTTTTGATAGAATTTAACGCGATTTATAACACTAGATCGCCATCTTCGATTAACGTCAAATGCCTTCGCCTAATGTAATGAATAATAATCGCCGTAATTGGTGATAACAATAATATTATACAGTAATCAAAACTTCTTTACTTCTATACAATCATTCAAACATTCAACATTCGTTCAAATATTCGTTGTTATGGTTAGATTATAACCTCAAAATCTGATACTTTTTTGAAATATCTGTCTGCAGCTAGTCCGCTATAAAAACAAGATCTTCTAGGAGTCTAAAATTGATAGGGAACACAATACATAAATTTTTGTTTTTGTTTTTTTTAAACGTTGCCCCACATTAGGATTTTCTCCTGTGTCGTGGGTGCGTTTACAGACATACAAGTTCACATACACAATGACACCCAGACCCGAAACAACAATTTGTGGATCACACAAAGTGTTGTTCCGTGCGGGAATCGAACCCGCGACACGTTGCACGTCAGCCGGTTGCCCAGCCACCGCACCAACCCAACCGTGCAGTCAAATTATCCGATACTCTCGGCTGCAGGGCCAACAATGTATAGACGCAGAGCAATGTCCTTTAAATATTTATTAGGTAATATTTCTGTTGCTGATTACAAGGGATTGTTTTCAGTCTATTAATATATATTTTTTTCTCTTCATTTAATTAGGAGCTTTTGTACATAAATACACGAAAGTTCCATTATAGCTTATATCTTACATGTTAAACTTATAACTTATACAAACAGAATACTCTTAATATCTATTTAACAAAACATAGACTGCAAAGCCATACTACTTTTTGGCCGCATCAGATAAAGGGGCAGCTAAAATTTCATTAAATAATCCTATAGTGTTTTTACTCCTTACTAATATTATAAATCGGAAGGTGAGTTTGTTTGTTTGTTCCGCTTTCACGCCGTAACTATTAAACCGATTGCTTTAACTTTTTGCAGACGTAAATAGAAGTTCGGATTGAATAATAGGGTACTTTTTATCCCGGAAAAATTTGGTATTACCGAGAAAAACCAAAATTATTGATATAGATGGCGCTGTGTGTATTGGTATATTTTTATTGTTTTGTGACGCGAGCGAAGCCGCGGAGAAAAGCTAGTTAAACATAATTCATTAGTCAGGATATCTCTTCCATTAAGAGATGAACAACATCTTCTACCTTATCATATTCCTCACAGTTAGGCGAGGAACATTTTTTCATCAGAAATGCAAAGTTGTTCAGCGGCATGTGTCCGGATTTCAGTCTGAGAGCTGTTACCAACAATTTCGTACTAATTTTACAATTTGAAAACCATGGTATACAAGGAGGTTCACAGACTATAGTTTTTTATAAATAATTATTAATATTTATAGTTGCCTGTAGAGGTAGTATAGTAGACTGCCTTGTTGGCCGAGTGGTCGCAAGTGCGATTGTCGGGCAAGGGGTCTCGGGTTCGATTCCCGGGTCGGGCAAAGTATTACTGGTTTTATACAAAATTCTCAGTAGTAGCACGGAGTCTGGAAATGTGCCCGGTATATAGCAATAGGCTCACCCCCTATTACATGGGACTCATAACATAGAGGTAAATAGTAAAAAGTGGGTGTTACATTGTACAGTGGCATAATGTGCACCTCTGCCTACCCCTTCGGGGATAAAAGGCGTGATGTTATATTATGTTATTTATAGTTATATTTTAACAGAGACTGACCTTTGATGTTCTTTCGGCATTTCTTTACAGAGTACCTAGTCAGATACCTATTCCTTTGGGCATTAAAATCTAAAGGTACCTACTGTTACACATGCTTATTCCAAGCACGACAGCATACCCGAGCGTACGGCGCGTCGCGTTCCGCGCGCGCCTCAAAGAGCCATCAGACCACCACAGATGGGACCCAATAGGGCCGATGCCGATTCGGAGTCGCGGAGAACCTAACGGGTAACCGGGGCTTCGGCTCGACGTGCAGGAGAAGGGACGGGGTGGTTTTTAGTCAGTAAGAGTCTGACACTTCCTCCCGCCCCACCTAGGCGGGAACAGTCATTCGATGATTTTCCCCCCTTAAAAAAAAACAGCACGACAGCGTGCTACTATTAAGCACTCGTCACTTTGTAGCATGTTGCTCAATATTAGCTCATTTCAGAGGCCTGAGTACCATTTTGTTTTACGTTAAAAGTATTCGAAACGAGACTGCATTTAGCGCTCTGATTGGTTGCTTCATTGGAGCCGGCCAATCACAGCGCTGAACGATTACTCGTTTCGATTACTTTAACGTGAAAGAAACTCGTACTAAGGCCTCTGGCATGTTTGCGAATCGACAGGCGTTTGACTGTTAAACATGTTTGATTATGCTCATACATCGCCTTTTAACATGCTATTTTAATACATAACATAACATCACGCCGTTTATCCCCTAAGGAGTAGGCATAGGTGAGCATCACAGCACTTAATGCCACTGTACAGTGTAACACCCATATTTCACAATTTATGTTACCCTCTAGACCCCTTGCCCGACAGTCGCACTTGCGAGCACTCGGCGAACGAAGCAGTCTTCCTTTATTACAATTAAACCATAATTTGGTACTTTTGAAACGTCAACAAATACAAAATAAATAATAGTCTGTCAGTCAGTCCGTCAGTGAAGCTAGGCGCTCGTTCCAAAAAGTAGATTCAAGTGGAGAAGAACGAGCAAGAAATTCCATTCGTTACTCTTTTAAAAAATAGTATGATTGAAATCTCTCTGATACATATTGTTGTACATTCAGGGTGTCTCTGAAGGCGACGATCAAACGGCATCAGGTAACCGGCATATATGACGTGGCGTGTTGCGTGAGTCGCTAATTGCTTGCAAACGATTAGTGGCAACTACGCCACGACACTGCACGACTAACAAGGGCGTTTCTGAATCTAATTACTGCTCTATTTAAATACTTATTTAAACTGTCAAACACTGCGAGGACACCGGTGACCGCAACCTATTGTTCTATAATTGTGTCTGTAATGACGGTACTCGACGAGTTAAGGCGATGTTAAGAAAGAAACAAAAAACATTTATTTAACACAAGGCACGATGCAGCATAAATAAAATATAAAAAAGACAATGAAGGTGTGATAGTGAAAGTACCTAATAAAAACACTGAGTTGAAAAATTAAAACAGAAGAATTAGAAGATAGACGCTGACAATATGCCTATGCTAAAAGGGTCACCCACTCAGTGTAAGCCAGGCATACAAGTCACCCAGAACTGATTTTCACTGGGCACCCATTTAAAAAGAAGATCTCTTGTCTTATTTGATTGGGGCCTTAGGCTTAAAACCGCCGATTCTCTTTTTTGTTTTTAACAAAACGTTGCCCCACACTAGGATTTTCTCCTGTGTCGTGGGTGCGATCACAAACATACAAGTTCACATACACATTACACCCAGACCCGGAAAAATTAGTGGTACACACAACGCTCCGTGCGGGAATCGTACCCGCTACACGATGCACGGCAGCCGGTTACCGAACCACCATCAACCGAGCAGTTAAAAGTCTATTAGGTCCTCCTAATAGACTTTATTATCTCCTGATAATAAGATAGACATTCTTAAATAATAGTACTCCAAAGAGGAGGTGGAAAGGGTTTTTGTTCCGTGCTCGGCTGGCTGATAATGGCATTTTCTGGGTAAAATGACAATCATTAGCCTGGAGGCAAGAAGAATGTATAGCCGTTGGTTCTGCGCCTGACCACTCCGTTCGTGTCGGTCTGCCGTCCCATCGGGTTCCGAGAGTGAGGAAACAGAGAGTGCACTCGTGTTTACGCACACACTTATGCATTATAATATCTCTTTTTGTTGGGGAAAAGCATCCAATGACTTTGGGTTAGTCTAGTTAGACTTAATCGAAATTGATCGATCGGGAGATTTATTATTATTATTCAATGAATCTCAATGAATTATTTAATTCAACTGTGAAGTATGTATATAGGTACCTGCATAGTGTATTTCCTATTATACATTATTTGCAACAAAGTGTTTCGTAAGACATACTAAATTAATTATTATGTTTTTCGGCTTACTCACGTAACTGTTTAACGAGGAACTCGACTAGTTTCAAACCATGCCAGAGGTTCATGAGCAACATTCCACGACCCGCGCCACGGCGACGGTCGCGCTGCTAATGTCCCTTCCCTGCTATGAAGTTCCTCGTCAAGTAATTACGTGAGTAAGCCGAAAAACAAAAATTAATCTACCTCTAGTATTAATATTGTTACGAAATATATAAACATACTCATATTATTTATGTGTCATCAATTCGTCTGATTTGTGGTTAAGGAACTAGGATTCATCTAGGGCGTATTACATCATAAGGAAAGATTCATTGAAAAACATGAAACTGTTTTTACCAATAAACAAACAGTGATTCATAATTTTATCAAGTGTGCGAGAGCCATGCTTCGGCACGAATGGGCCGGCTCGACCGGAGTGATAAAAAACCGACGTGAAGCAACGCTTGCGTTGTGGTGTTTCGTCGTGTGAGTGAGGTTAACGGAGGCCCAATTACCCTACCCTTCCCCAATCTCCCCAATCCCTGGAATCGCCAACGATCCTCAAACTCCCCATCTCCAAAATGCCGATAACGCCTCTGGTGTTCCAGGTGTCATTTAACAAACATAGAAATTAAATATTAATGCAACCACATATAAAAAATATTTATTACCGCGTGCCCACGACGATGAATATAGGTAAGATATAGAGGTATATTACACGCATAGACTGATTATAGGTAAGTGCCACCATATTTTAACAGTCAATCATATTTATTTATTGCTCCTAACGATGGCCGTAAATGTATCTGTGGAACAATGGGGATCATCATCAGCCCGTATTTGTCCACTGCTGGACATAGGCCTCTCCAATGACACGCCACTGAGCTCGGTCTTCACCTCTTCTCATCCAGCCACCTTGCGGATGTCGTCACTCCACCTACCTGGAGGGCGCCCTGCACTGCGTTTGCCTAAACGCGGTCTCCACTCTAGAACACGTTTAGGGGATGGAGATGTTAGGTTTCAATTCCCAAGTTTAGGGACTAACGAACTACATATTAGATAGAAACCACGCAGCAGCGCTCTCTGATAAACCTTGAACCTTTTACACTGCGATCTCCAATCATCTCCAAAAATCTCTCTTGTACTCGAAGTCGCGATCAATAACAGAGGCATTAATACGAGTTTTTTTACGTTTAAAGTAATCGTAACGAGTACGCGTTAGGCGTTGTGATTGGTTGCTTCATTGGTGTCGGCCAATCAGAGTGCCGAACGCATACTCGTTTCGAATACTTTAAACGTTAATCAAACTTGTACTAAGGCCTCAGTTTACCGGCTCCGGCTCGAATCAGGAGTTGGAATGGGGTGGTTTTTATTCAGTAAGAGTCTGACACTCCTTCTCGCCTCACCCAGGCAGTCATTCCATGATTTTCACTGCTTATAAAACCTATTGTATAACGTGTCTTATACCTCTAGTCTAGTTTGTGGTCAGTTACGTGCTGTTGATTTCGATCGTGACTCATTTTTCGACCAAAGAAGTTTACTATGTAATTATGTACATAATTTAAATTATGTTTTACTAACAGCCGCCCCGGCTTCGCACGGCGTAAACAATTAGATATTTAATTTTGGAAATTTGGATTGTTGTAGTGACATAACTACAATAGTTGGACATATGCTACCGTGGAGTTTTTGTAGACATTATGTTGTTCTTCAATATTGTTGTACATTATTTTGTTCTATCGCTAATAGTTTCGGCAGCGCATTCGACGAAAGACATTATAAGACTAATTTTTCTACACCTTCGGTTACATTGTTCAAATTTTATCAAGGATCTCTAATTTTTTCAAAATGAAATGTAGCCTATATCAAATTGGAAGAATGTAGCATTCTATTGGTGAAAGAATTTTTTAAATCGGCCCAGTACTTTTTGAGCCTATTCATTACAAACATAGAAACATACAAAAATAGGTACAAATCTTTCCTCTTTGTAATATTAGTATAGATATCGATAAACTAGTAATACGCATTTAAGTAAGAATGTTTAAGGAAAACATTGTATGCGATGTTGCCATTCCGTATTTACCTCTAGTATAGTGGATGACCATGAAGTTTTGAGATTTAAATAAAGATAATGTTTGTAGTGGGTATTTATGATATAACATACAGTGAAACCTGGTTAAGTGAGACATCAAGGGACTTGCAATGTCGTTTCACTTATAGAGGTATTCCATTGGACAAATACCCACACTGAGTAAATACCCAGTGTCTCAGATATACAGGTATAAATAAATATCTGTCTCAATTAAAGAGTTTCCATTAATAGAGGTGGACTTGGAATTACGGGTGGAATTTGTGAGTAGAATAAGAATGAATAAACAAACAATGATATCTCAGTTACAGAGGTTTATACATATAACATTTATAGAGGTAACTATGATGATAAATTGAAAGAACAAATCCCAGATATAGAGGTTTACCTCTTCCCACTGACAGAGGTAATGCAGTGCCAAAGTGTTGGGACCTCAGCATGAGTTCCAGTTATGGAGGTTTCTCACTTATCCAGGTCCCACTTAACCAAGTTTCACTGTATATTAGTAGCTAATTACCCCAGTTCGTACGTCAATATGCTACGGTAATTGCTTTGAATGTAGCAGTGCAACAGTGAATTATGACATATACTACAAGAGCACTCCCCGTGATGAGGTCCACATCTTTTATCCCCTTTAAGCTTTTTATCCCCGAAGGGGTAGGCAGAGGTACACATTAAGGCACTTAATGCCACTGTACAATGTAATGAGTCCCATGTAATGGCCTGAAGGCCTGGCTGTGGTAAGCCTATTGCCATATACTGGGCACAATTCCAGACTCCGTGCTACCACTGAGAATGTTTATAAACCCAGTAGTACTTTGTCCGACCCGGGAATTGAACCCGAGACCCTTTGCCCAGCAGTCGCACTTGCGACTACTTGGCCAACGAGGCAGTCAATATGTACCTAACATATCACGCCATTTAATCCATAAAGGTGAAAGATGCCGCCGCCGAAGAAAGAGTCTGGGTGTGATGTGTATGTGAACTTGTATGTTTGTAAACGCACCCACGACACAGGAGAAAATCCTAGTGTGGGGCAACGTTTAAAAAAAAAATAATATAACTAACAAAACAATGCACATTAACACATGTAGGTACTACTGCAGTACATAAGGTAACACTCATTTTTCAATCACAAATCATAATTATGTACAATCATATAATGTATTACATTGTGTCGTCATTTAGATTACGAATACATAAAATCACGCCTTATCTCCGAAGGGGTACGCAGAGGTGCACATTACGGTACTTAATGCCACTGTAAAATGTAACACCAACTTTTCACTATTTATGTTATGAGTCCCATGTAATAGGGGGTGGAGCACAATTCCAGACTCCGTGCTACTACTGAGATTTTTTTTAAACCCAGTAATATTAAACCTGACCCGGGAATCGATCCCGAGATCATCATCATCATGGCTGATATATGCATAGGACGTCCATATATAACATAGGCCTCCCCCAAAGACTTCCAGATAGGCCGGTTGGAAGGTTACCCTAAATAAGTTTGCTTTGAAAAGCCGTGGCTAAGAACAAGTACCTACTTAACAATTTATTCATTTTTATATTGTAGCTGTAAGCTGCAAGCCCGTGTACTATAGCTGTACAGTATCATAGAAAAGAAGTTGTGAAGTACTTGCGAGTGCCCGAGTCGACCAGCGACGAAGAATTAATAAAATTGCTTAAAAAACAGAAAAAATGTTAACGTACCTCTAGAAATATGTAAATGTAAGTTCTTTGTGTTTTGCGTTTTTTGAGGGGGGGAAAATCATCCAATAACTTCTCCCGCCCGGGTGAGGCGGGAGGGAGTGTCAGAGTCTTACTGACTAAAGCCCACACCGTTCCGTCTCCTGCACGTTGAGCCGGAGCCCCGGTAACCCGTTAAGACTTTCGCGGCTCCGTATCGGCATCAGCCCTGTTGAGCCCTATCTGTGGTGATCTGATAGCTCCTTGAGGCGCGCGTGGAACGTGGACGCGCCATACGCTCGGGCCTGGTTCTGGTCCGCAGACCCGTACTTACGGTGGCCGGAGATCGTCTCGCGATGATGCCCGGAATGTTTCTCGCGACGGCCGGGGTGTGAGGAGGTTTGTTCCCTCACGCGCTCCGCCTCCTCCTTAGGTTCGGGGGTGCCTACATCCGCATTGCACTATTCACCTTTCGCTGGACGGGAACGGCACACACGACCGTTCCCAACATTTAACAGTTGAGCAGTTTTCGCGTAGTACCATGTGTGTCGGAATCTCGCTCAAAATTTGTATGCTAATGTCGAGCGTGCTTGCGAATCGACTGGCGTTCGATTTTTGAACATTTTTGAGTATGTCGAATAGAACGCTTTTAGCATGCCATCCACCACCGCTTCACCCGCGTATATTGTATGCGCCCGGCCGGCGCGTCGCCCGCGAGTTGTAAGTGCCCCGCCGGCGCTTCGCTTGCGAGATATACGATGACCTTAAGAGACTATACCTACACAGAGGGAGCAGGACTCTTTCTGACATACTTGAACTTTTTAATCTGCAATTATATCGATTTCTCTTATATAGCGAAGACTGGTAATGCAGCAGTAACCTCTCATAGACTGTTCAGGCCCATAGTTCCCGATACGGAGCCGCGAAGGACGTAACGGGTTACCGGGGCTCCGGCTCGACGTGCAGGAGAAGGAACGGGGTGGTTTTTAGTCATTAAGAGTCTGACACTCCCTCCCGCCTCACCCAGGGCCAGAGAAGCCATTCGATGATTTACTTTAAAAAAAAATGTGGCCTGCCACGGGCCATTGATGATAAAGATTAATTTTTTTAATTGTTTCAGCTGAATTCATTACGGCGTCCTGCAGTAAAGTATTCGTGTCATATTATAGACGACAACTATTAAAAGACGAAGCTATTGATGAAACAACGACCCTTGATGAAGTTAAAGAAATCCTCAAACGATTGAGAAGATGTTAAATTAAAAATGTTTGGAATTAATGAGAAAGGATCTAAGTCCAAAAATTAAACTTAATCATCATCAACAGCCGAAAGACGTCCACTGCTGGACAAAGGACTCCTCTTTAGTCCTCCACGTCGAACGACTATTCACCACCTGCATCTGCACTGGCTTCCCGCAACTCTGGCGATGTCGTCGGCCCACCTTATGAGAGGCCTGCCGACGCTTCGTGTCTTCCGGCCTCCACTCAAGAAAAATCCTGGCCCATCTGCCGTCAGTCCTTCGAGCGACTTGGCCTGCCCATTGCCACTTCATTCTACAAATTTTACGACCTATGTCAACACTTATAGTAAAATAGCAATAGTAGATGCAAAAACACTTCATGCGCTTCAAATTCGTGTTTTCCTCGTGTGTCATTTAATTCAAACCACAACTCAATAAATAAATGTGATGTTTTTATTGGTAAACAGCTTGAATGATGAAGCATGTTTTTTCTGATTATTTTGGTGTAATTAAAACGATTGCGACAAAATTGGACTGAGCAGCCTTTTTTGCAAGGACCACAGATAAGTGAAATTAATATTTTTAGCTTACCTCTATATGTGAATTTATAAGAATATTTTGATAAATTGATATTAATAAAGATATTGATTTTAGGGAATAAAGTATATTCTGTGGAAGGTCAGTAGATGAATCGGGATAACACTTAATAAATGAGATACGTGTTCATGTAAACTGTGTTTAATTACGACTGGACTTACGTGGCGGGCGCAGCCGCCTCTACACACCTATACACGCACACTCACAACTACATATCTTTGGAGATCAGTTGTTATTAGTGAAACAACTTGTTGTCGTAGAACGAATGAATTTATTAGCCGGAGGTGGTTGTTTTTATACAAAAATTGGTACTAGTGCTACTTACAACTAATTCTGTACATTAACCAATTAAAACTATTAAATTAAAAATAAATAAAATTTAGAAATTTGTACACCAATAACATCGCCTAAATTATAGCCAATAGCGTTACACTATTTAGGACAGAACTTTATTTGCAATGTGAACAATGGAAAGAAAAGGATAGCCGATAAAAGAGCGAGATAGTCGATGAGTGAGAGGTCCGTGCAAAGAGGACGCGCCTCCGCAGCGCCGCGCGCTGAGTTTCGCGCCGCTATAAATATTGCGTAACGCGAGCCTCTGTCCTTTCCTCCTGCGACCGTCTAACCGTGAAGATGTAAACGCCGTGCGCCGTGCCGCGCTGCGATACCTACGCGCGATGGTCGGCGCGTGATACTGGCAGCGGCGTCGGCGAGTTACTTCGTCTCTTGTAGACAGAGGATGAAAAACGTTCAGCAAAATAGCTCTTTTCAGAGCTTTCTGTGTTAACAGAGCATATCAAAAACGTGAAATAAAATAGCTCTTCTCCGAGCTGTCTGTGTTAACAGAGGTGGTCAAAAACGTTGAATAATATAGCTCTTTTCAGAGCTGTCTGCTTCTTGGTTTCTGTTAACCGATGGTCTAAATCCTTGTAGCTTGTGCTATGGCTAGTGTGGCTACAGTACTCCCCCTCAAGCGAAGCGTACCGGCAGTTTGACGACACGGCCCGAGCGAGTTTTCTTATCGCCGGGATGTGACGTCGCTGTTGGTCGCGGTACATGTGTTTTCTTGGTAATCTTGCTGGTTTTCTCGGTAATGGTGGTTGAAGGTAATGGTAATTGCTTGGTAACGCTGGGTTGAGGTAATGTGAAGGTAACTGTACTGGAGGTTGGAGGCAAAGTATCTTGAATGTCTTCGGTGAGTATAAATGCAGGCTTCAATCGGTCGATTGATATATTTGCTTGGCGCTCGGGTAATTGTACTGTGTATACCTTCTCAGTACGTTGTAACACTCTGTAGGGTCCTTCGTATGGTGATTGAAGTGGTTTTTTTACTGCATCTGTTCTTATGAATACGTGGCTGCACGTGAGTAGGTCTTGATGCACGAATACGCTTTTATTGCTGCTGTGATGCTTCGTAGGTACTTGCGGTTTGTTTTGTTGAATTATATTACGTAGGTTGTCAACGTAGGTATAATCCAAAGTAGCAGGTGTGCAGGTGGTACTTGTAGTGAAAAATTCGCCAGATAGACGTAGATTGTAGCCGTAGGTAAGTTCGGCGGCACTCACACCTGTGTCTGAGTGTAGCGCGGCTCGAAGTCCTAGTAGTACAGTAGGTAGTACGTCGGTCCATGTACTTGCGCTCGCGAGTTTGGCGCGTAATGCAGTCTTGAGTGTTCGATGCCAACGTTAAATTATGCCGTTGCTTTGTGGATGATATGGTGTAGTACGATTTTTCTTGATTCCCATTAGTTTAGTTAGGTTTTGAAATAGTTGACTCTCGAACTGACGACCTTGATCACTTGTGATGGTAGTCGGGCATCCAAATCGGGCGATCCAGTGTTGGTACACAATATCGGCGATTCTAACAGCTGATATTTCGTCGGTAGGTATTGCTTCGGGCCACCTAGTTAGTCGGTCGATCATCGTTACTAAGTACCTGTGACCTTGAGGTGTTGTAGGTAGCGGTCCGACGATATCAATGTGAAGGTGTTGGAATCGCTCGGTTGGCGGGAAAGATCCGACGTTCGAGTGCGTATGTCGTTGTATCTTGCTTTTCTGGCAAAGTATACAAGTTCGAGTCCAGCAACCGATGTCTGCGTTCATTGATGGCCAGAAATATTTTTGAGTAATGAGTTTGCGAGTTGTGCGTGTACCGGGATGACTGATGTTGTGTACACTGTCAAATACTTGTTTTCTATATGGTTTAGGTATGTACGGGCGTACATAAGAGGTCGATGTTTCGCAGTATAGTTCGATGTCGCTGTTAGGTATAGGTATTTTCTTCAAAGTTACGTTTTCTTGTGATAACAGTTGTTTAATGTTGCTGTCCTTGTCTTGCGCACTCGCTATGTCGTTGTAGTTGATTGCAGATGGGAATGTGATGGATTCTATGCGGCTTAGGGTGTCGGCAACAATGTTGTCTTTGCCGCTCACGTGTCGAATGTCGGTGGTAAATTCACTGATGAATAGTAACTGTCTTGTTCGCCTCTGAGTTTCGGAATTTGATTGAGTCTTGGACATCACATATGTAAGCGGCTTGTGGTCGGTGAATATGATGAGATGGCGACCTTCGAATATCTTCCGGAAATGTTTGACTGCCATGTACATTGCAAGTAGCTCTCGATCGAAAGTGGAGTATTTCTTCTGCGCGTCGTTGAATTTCTTGGAAAAGTATCCGAGCGGTTGCCACGTATTATGTAGGTATTGTTGTAGTACGGCACCGGCAGAGTTATCTGATGCGTCGCAGAATAAGGCGAGTGTTGCGTGATGAGATGGATGAGCGAGTAGAGCTGCGTTTATGATGCTAGCTTTACATTGCTCGAATGCTTGCGTCGCCTCTTCGGTCCACGTGATCGGAGTCTTATCGCGCTTCTTGACGTTGTTTAGGTAGGCATTTAGTGGTGCTTGCTTCGATGCGGCGTTCGGTATGTGATCACGATAGAAGTTGATCATGCCGAGGATTCTTCTTAGTTCTTCGATGTTCGTTGGTTTCGGGTAATTAGTGATTGCTTCGATTTTGTGTTGCGGCGGCTTGATTCCATCAGCTGATACGGTGTAACCTAGGAACTGTACTTCAGGTTTGCCTAGGTTGCATTTAGCGGGGTTGATGGTAATGCCGTTGTCTTCTAAGCGTTTTAATACGGTGTGGAGATGTTCTCGATGTTGAGTTTCGTTTTCAGATGCAAGTAGTAAGTTGTCGATAAATGGGAAAACAAAGTCTAATCCTCGTAGTACTTCATGTATGTAGCGTTGAAACCTTTGTCCCGCGTTTTTCAAACCGGGGCACATACGTGGGAATTCAAATAGTCCCATTGGCGTGATGATAGCGGTCTTCTCGACGTCTTCTTCTCGCACACTGAGTTGTTGATAAGCGCGGTTGAGGTCAACCGTGGAGAATATAGTTTTCCCCGATAGGTGGTGAGTGAAATCTTTGATGCGTGGCACTGGGTATCGATCTGGTATAGTGATCGAGTTGAGTCGGCGATAGTCACCACATACTCTAATATCGCCATTTTTCTTAGGCACGATGTGTAGAGGTGATGACCATGGACTCTTGCTAGGTCTGCATAGTCCTTGGTCAATCATATTTTCGAATTCTTTCTTCACTGTTTCGAGTCGATGAGGTGGGATTGGTCGAGCTCGGCAATGAACTGGTGGTCCACGGGATTCGATGTAATGTTGCACGTTGATGTTAGAGTTTAATTTCATTGATGTTAGTCTTGTTATGCCGGGATATTGTGCTAATATGTCGTGGTATGATTGTGACATATTGATGCTGCGTACGGTAGGCACGTCTGACACTCGCACCGGGGCGTTGACTTTTAGGCTCGTGACGCCGTCGATTAATCTTCCGTTTTTTAAGTCGACGATGAGTTGGTGATGTTTGAGGAAGTCTGCTCCGAGGATTGGCCTTGAAACATCAGCTACTATAAATGTCCACTTGTACGGACGTCGTAAGTTGAAGTCGAGAGTTAGTGTTCTCTCGCCATACGTAGCTATAGTTGTGTTGTTCGCAGCGTACAGTTTGAATGGTAGCGGTGTTCCAACTTCTCCTTTTCTTCTCGGTAGCACTGATATGTCGGCTCCGGTGTCGACTAAGAAAGATAAGTTTGTGTTTCTATCGGTGATTTGAGGGCAGTGTGATTTCTCTTGAACGCCGGTAGCCGCCTCCGCCAACGTTCGGTTTAGTTTTCCGAGGTCGTTGCTTTGAATGAGCAGGGAGGTGTGCAGCGTCGAGCTTGTTCTTTGAAGCGCCGATGGTAGTAGCAGAATGGTGAAGGTGATGATGAATCACGATTCCGTGAACGTGACGTGCTGCGTGTGCGTTGCTGAGATGGGTAACGGCGGCGGCGGTAGTCGGGGTTGTATGCTGGTCTTGACTTTAATTCGGCGATCTCCAATGATAATTTTCTTATCTCGGTGATAAGGTATTGTGTATCGGTGTGTGATGATGACGTGGACTGTGCTGGTGATGGTTGTATTGCTGAGACTTCTGTAGTTGACGCGGACTGCTCCATCATTTTGTCAGCGAGGAGAGCGAGCTCTTCCAGCTCAGTTTTTGTGCTAAATGATTCGCTGACGGCCAGGACGGATCCGATGTGTGATGGTAAGTGGTTGGTCCACATGAGTCGTAACGTGGAGTCAGGGACCTTGTCTCTGGCTAGGTTACGCATGCGGCGGAGTAGCTGCGTAGGCTTCTGATCTTCGAGTTCCATCTCGAACTGTCGGCTGTCGGACTCTTCATAGGCAGATATGAGACGTTCCTTGATTGCGTCGTATTGATTCGTCGCCGGCGGGTTGTATAGGAGGTCCATGTTTTGCTCGATGTCTTGACGTTCGAGCTGTGCGATGACCATCTGGGCGAGCTGAGCCTGTCCCTTCTTCATGTCGTTGGTAGCTGCTTCGAAGCTAATTTTATTTTTTATTTTTTTTTTATTTATTCATTTACATCAGGCAACGAAGGCCCATATTAATACAATAATACTATAATATAAAACATAAAAATACTATAAATACATAATTAAACAAGTCATTAATTTAAATCATTCACGATATGCGTGGTGTCGTGTTACGCTGGTCGGTGTCACGTAGGCGACCTCGAAAACGTCGGTATGTGACACCCTTCGGCCAAAACTCTGCCTCCAGGAATTTGTCGAGATGTTGAGTAGGAACTCGCACCACAAACGACTTGAAGTTGGTATTGTGACGCGGTTCCAACCTCTCGACCCTTAAGGTCCAATTGGTCTTCATCTTCACATATTCCACGATCTCCTCAACCTTCGTGTAGTGGTGTAATCGGGACACATACAGCAGCGTCGTAGGCACAGCTGGACGCAGCATGTTAGGTCCGGTCAGTCCGGTACCGCGTTGATTGCGTGAAGTAGGCTTCTTCTTTTGAACTTTGATGAAGCCCTCCTCATCACACACAGGCTTTTCTGGACAGCGCTGTATCGGAATCCTTGTTACGGCTTCACAGCGACGGTTCTGCTTACCCCCTTTTGGCTGCTTAGATTGTGACGCAGCTGTTTTGTTTGCGGCAGCAATTGCAGCGTAAGCTACTTTGGGGATCGACATAGCTTCGCGTGACATGTGCTCTGCACGTGGAGAGACACGGGGCGCGTCGGGGCACGGTGCATCGACATCATTATTTGCAATAAGCGATGTGTTAAATTTCGCCGATGCAAAACTGCTGACTGAAGCATTTTGCGCCCCGCGACGTGTGTTCACGTTGGCTTCGCCTTGAAATCTACTTTCCGAAACAGCATTGCGTAACAACACTATTTCGGCATGCAGTTCCTGGATGGTAGTGTCAGACGTCTCCAACTTGCTCTGCATCTGGGCCAAGCTTGACTTCAAGGATGTGATATCCTTTAGCAGCCTGGTTACATCTACGTGGTCGAATGTGACGGGTGGCAACTTGTGTAGCTCCTTCGCCACGAATGTCGGCACGTCGTCAGGGTCGGTCGCCTTCAGAAAGGTGATGATGTCTTGGACGCTCTTATCCGTACCATCTCTCCTTCTCGATGGCATTTGGTCGAGCTTCCCAGTCGTCTGGTAGAGTAGCATCTTGCCTTTGCTGATCTCGTCTTCTTTGAAACTCGACCTACAAATCTGCATGATGCTGATTTCGTCCATGGTGTCGATAGCATTTTGTATAAACGCCAATAGCTCGTGAATGAACCATAGACGTGGTCGGTCACGCCAGAATGGTGGAATGCGCATTGTGAGGGATATGCCAGCTGTTTCCGTCTTCGCTACGGTGTGGGTTAGGTCTTCCGTCGGGCAGGGATTTGCCATCTTGATGTTGGATAATAATTAATTTTCTTCCAGCAGGGATTCGTTCTTCCAGCAGGGATTTCTTCTTCTTCTTGCTGTTCTTGCTGGGGGTCACCACTTTGGAGATCAGTTGTTATTAGTGAAACAACTTGTTGTCGTAGAACGAATGAATTTATTAGCCGGAGGTGATTGTTTTTATACAAAAATTGGTACTAGTGCTACTTACAACTAATTCTGTACATTAACCAATTAAAACTATTAAATTAAAAATAAATAAAATATAGAAATTTGTACACCAATAACATCGCCTAAATTATAGCCAATAGCGTTACACTATTTAGGACAGAACTTTATTTGCAATGTGAACAATGGAAAGAAAAGGATAGCCGATAAAAGAGCGAGATAGTCGATGAGTGAGAGGTCCGTGCAAAGAGGACGTGCCTCCGCAGCGCCGCGCGCTGAGTCTCGCGCCGCTATAAATATTGCGTAACGCGTGCCTCTGTCCTTTTAACCGGATTCGCCGCGCAGCTGAAGATCAAAGAACAAATACCCTCACCGCTCGGACCGCACTGATACAGAAAAAAAAAAAAGAAGACTACCCGACAAGCTCGGACGCGGACGGCTCGCCCACAATAGTGCACGCTCGGCCGTCGCCCCGATAACGCGTGGCCCTCCGTCGTGCCCGGTGCCCGGTCAGCCACCAGCGGCTAGCCCCGGGTACCGGCTCGGCGGGTCCCCCGCGCGGGGTGCCGACCGGCGCGTCGCCAAAACGCCGCCACCGGGGGGGCGGCGTTTTGGCGACGCGCCGCAACAACCTCTAACGCGCCTTTGGCGCTCGTGCGCACCACCCCGCACCCACCATGCCTCACGGTGGCCGTGAGCCGCTAGCATCGCCGCGCTCCTCCAAGCCCAGCAAGGGCAAGGGGCGCGTCTTCAAGAATCCCAAGCTGCAGCCCTCGGAGATCAGGGCGCTGCAGGCCGTCGCGCGCCAGTACAACGCAGCGGCCTCACCAACCCCAACCCCGACCGGAGGCACCATTGGAGCAGGGGAGGAATTTTTCCCCCCGCCCCCCTCGATACCCGACACCCCGGCTTCACCGTCACCGCCGCCACGCGCAACCCGTCCAAACTGGCCCGCGCCGCTGGCAGTCACCACGCCGGAGCCAATGGACGTGGTGGCCCCACATCCAAACACCACCGATCAGGACGCGGGTAGCTCACACCCGACCACCACCATACCGGACGCGGGCTCTATACACCCACCGTCCGCGATCCCGCGACCGACCCCACGGCCGCAGAAGAACACGGCGCAGTCGCAGCCGGCCACTACCGCGACCGCCGCCCCCCGCGACCCCGCCACCACCCCTGTGACACCCGAAACCAGGCCACCGGCGGGCGCTCAACACGCCTCGGCCCCACCACGCCCGCAACGACCCAAGAAGCCCCAGCAGGGACCAACGACTGCACGCACCGCGCCCTTAAGCGCCGCACCCGCACGCGCCGCGGCCCCAGGTGCTGCGCCCCCGCGCACCGCGACTGGGGCCCCCGCGCCCCCGCACAACACCACGCCGGGACACTTCCCCTCCCCTACAAGGGAGCCGGCGGACAAGCGGCAAGCCGTCTTCATCACGCCGCCCTTCCGCCCGCCCCCCATTCTGCCACCATTCACCGCGTCGCCCCAGCACGACGCTGCGCCCCCGACGACCTACGCGGCCGCCGCTGCGCCTAACCCCGTTGGTACACGCGCCCCAGCCTCAGCGGCGGGCCGCACCGCCACACCAACCACAACGAACGCCGCCGCCAACAACACCAGCGCCCCCGCGCCGGGACCACAGAGCGCCCCCGCCCCGAAGTTAAGATACCCGCCCCTCATCGTGGAGAAGCTCCCCAACTGGGTTGAGCACTTCGCGGCGCTGAGGAGGCGGATGGGCCACGCGCCCAACGCCCGCCCTTTTGGCCAAGGCGTGCGCTTCACCCCCCGCTCCGACGAAGAGTACAGAGCGATCCAGGCGTACCTAGCCGACCTGGAGAGGACCCAGGGAGTCGCCTGGTTCTCATACTCCCTCCCGGCGGAGCGGAGCCTAAAGGTGGCCATCAGAGGGTTGCCTGTGGACACTCCACCGGAGGCGATACAAGAGGCCTTGCGGGATGCCGGCTATAAGGCCGAATACGTCCGCCCAATCCGTGCGCGCCAGGGACGACCTGGGTGCCTGTATTACGCCCAGATCGCGCGCGCGGAAAACACCACCCCGGGCATCTACGCAGTGACGGAGTTGCTCTGCATGCCCGGGATCAAAATCGAGGCATGGCGGGGCAAGAAGGGCCCCGCGCAATGCCACCGCTGCCAACAATTCCGGCACTCGTCGCACAACTGCCACCGGCCTATGGCATGCGTGCGGTGCGGCGAGTCACACCCGGCCAGCGAGTGCCCCCGCCCGAGGGAGGAGCCGCCGACGTGCGCGAACTGCGGCGGAGCGCACACGGCGAACAACACGTCGTGCCCGGTGTTCCGCCGCGAAACGCGCAACCCCAGGGCGGGCACGGTGGCGCGCACTACCATCACCACCACCACCACAGCAAACAAGCCAGCTGCAACACAGCCAAAGGGCGAACCAAACGCCCCTGGCACCCTAATGGCCGCGGCAAATGAGCCGGGCGCTAAACGCCGTGCAAGGCGAAGGCGCAGGAAGACGAAGAAGCCCGCCAATGCCGCCTCTGCCCCCGCCCCCACTACCGCCGTCGCCGTCGCCCGCGCCGCTGCTAAAGCAAAGGCGCCCCCTGCCCCCGCGACCAAGGCGCCCGTCATCGCCGCGACTAAGACGAACCGACCGACCGCGCCAACCGCGCCGAAAGCATCTTCACCCCCGCCGATCACCATCAACACCGTCGTCCGCATCCTGCAGGGGATTGTGACGGCGCTCATTCAAGAGCAGAGCGATCCAGTGCCGCTGCTCCTAGACGCGATCAAGTCCCTGATCTGCGATGGACCACCGGCACCTTAAGATCGTTCACTGGAACGCCAATGGGATGTCCCCCGAGAAGACCAGGCTATTGAAGCTGCTGCTAGACCAGCGGCAAGCTGATATAGCCCTGATCAACGAGACACACCTTAGACCGGTAGACAAGCTGAAGATGGCTGGCTTCCACATCTACCGGGAGGATCACATCTCGCCGTCAGGGATTGCCTACAGGGGACTGGCAATCCTGGTCAGGAGAAAAGTCGTCCACCAGCTACTGCCAGTACCGACGCTGCGCGCGTCCTACGCGCTGGGCGTGGAGATCTGCATCGACCATCAGCCGACCCGGGTGTTCGCGTTCTACAGACCGCCGCACTACCGCCTCGCAGTGGCTGACGTCCACACCCTGCTGGACTCGCCACTGCCAACCATCATCGCCGGTGACTTCAACCTGAAGCACACGGCGTGGAACGCGAACGCCAACACACGTGAAGGCAGCCGCCTGCTCGATGATGCGGAGCTCCACAACTACGTCGTGCTCGGGCCGGAAGCCCCGACGCACTACCCGCACGACCGGCAACTCACGCCCGACGTCATTGACCTGGCCGTCCTACGCGGAATCTCCGCGACGGTCAGCTGTGACGTCCTGGACGACCACCTCCGGTCAGACCACCAGCCAGTGAGTCTGACTATCGAGGACATCCCACAGCACCTGCGACCTCTTCCCCGTCGCCCACGGCGGGACTGGCGCGCATTCGCCGCGCACATGGCGCTAAACTCGCCGTCACACCGGATCGACACGCCCGCCGACGTCGACCGACTCGCCGCCGACTTCACCGCGGTTACCCAGACCGCACTAGCCGAGTCCCAGATGGCAAACGTGTCGTCACCGAGGAGGCCATCACCCCTCCCAGCCGCCATACTCGCCATGGTCGAGAGGAAGAGGAGACTCCGCAGGCAATGGCAAAGGACCCGATGCCCGACAATGAAGAGCTCGCTCAACGCTCTGGCCGCCAGAATCTCGTCCGCCGTGGCAAATCACACGGCCGAATCCTGGCAACGAGCCATCGAGCACGTGAGCGACGACTGGTCGGGCATACACAGATTGTGCCGCAGTCTCTCCGGGAAGCCAGCTCCGATAAGACCCCTCCTGGCCGGCGACGGTACACCCCGCTACCGAGCCGAAGACCGAGCGGAGCTCTTCGCTGATTCCCTGGAGAGCCAGTTCCAGCCCAACCCGGCCCGCAACGTGCAACACACAGCAGCTATCGAACTTCAGATAGCACAGTACCTGGAGCAGCCGATCTCCCCGAAGAGGACCCAATCGTGCTCTCCCCTGGCATGGTGCGGCGTATGGCTCTGCGAGCCCCACTACGCAAGGCACCCGGCCCGGACGGAGTACCCAACGAAGCCCTCCGCCGCCTGCCGCCACGAGGAATCGCGACGTTGACGCGGCTATTCAACGGCATCCTCCGCACCGGACACTTCCCTGCCAAGTGGAAGCTCGGCAGAGTAATCATGCTGCCCAAACAGGGGAAGAACACACTGCTGCCGGGGAGCTATCGCCCCATCACGCTCCTGGATACTGTCTCGAAGCTCTTCGAGAAGCTGCTGCTGTTGCACTTGCGCCCACATCTCCAGCCACGCGGCGAACAGTTCGGCTTCAGGGCTGAACACTCCACCACCCTGCAAGTCGCGAGGGTACTGCACGACCTGGCGGCCGCGCGCAACAAGCGCGAGCGCGCCGCGGCAGTATTCCTCGACATGGAGAAGGCGTTCGACCGCGTCTGGCATGCCGGCCTGCTCAGCAAGCTGGCCACATCTACTACTCCTCGAAGACTAGTTAAGATCGTGGCCACCTTCCTGCACGGCAGAACCTTCCAGCCTAACCAGCCTAGCGAACCTACCAGTGGCAGTGGAAGGCACTCTGTCGACCGAGCGGAACATCCGAGCCGGCGTGCCCCAGGGAAGCTGCATCTCACCTGTGTGCTACTGCGTGTACACGGACGACATCCCTGTCGCGAGCGGCGTCAAACTAGCGCTGTACGCCGACGACGCCGCCTACTACACGACATCGCTGAACCCGAGGCACGCAGTAGTTAAACTACAGCGCGCCCTAGATGCACTCCCTGAATGGCTGGAGAAGTGGAGACTGGCTGTGAACGTGGCCAAGACTCAAGCGCTCGCCGTGGGGATCATGAAGCCGACACCCATGACACTCATGGGAGAGCAGGTCCGGTCGGCGCCGAGCGTTAAATACCTCGGCGTGACCATCGACCGCTCGCTCTCAATGACGCCCCACGTGCAGCAGGCTGTTGCTCAGGCGCGCGCCGCGCGTTGCCTCTTGCGCCCGGTGATCGACTCGGCGCTACCTCTCCGTGCGAAGCTCGGTATCTACAAGGCCTACATTCGGACACGGCTCACCTACGCCGCCCCGGCATGGTACGCGCTCGTGTCCGAAACTAACAAGAAACGCCTCCGTGCGCAGCAGTCACTGTCGCTGCGCACCATCGTACAGGCCCCGCGCTTCGTACGGAACGCGACAATCGCCCGAGACCTCGGCGTAGAGAGCGTCGACGCATTCGTGCAGCGCCTGAGCACCACACTCTTCGAGCGCTCCGATCGGTCGCGGCACGACCACCTCCGAGAGCTGGCACCCTACCACCGGCGCCCCCCCGACGGCTTCGGCCTCCCAAGAGACCTGGTCGCGCCGACCGACCCATCGGACACCGCGTGAGACTCCCGCCCGCCCGCCGGCGGGTCGGTAGAGTCTCCGCCTCCACCGGACACGACCGCGCGCCGCTACCAACCCGCCGCTCACCGGGCTCCCCCCGGCTCGAGCGCGGCCCCTAGCGGCGCCCCCACTGGACACGACCATGCCAACGCCCCGCCAACAGCTTGCTGCTCGCCGAGCTTGTCAGGCTAGAGCGCGACCCATAGCGGGGCAAACCACCGGACTCGACACCGCATCGGGCCCCGCAAGGAGCCCGACTAACCCAACCCCTCGCCTGCTGTAGCAGGCAGCGAGCGCACCCGCCGAAACAGGCATCGGCCTGGAACGCGCGACCTCGCGCCCCCTGCCGGGGACGCAGAGAAGACTCGACGGCTCTGTCCTTTCCTCCTGCGACCGTCGAGCCGTGAAGATGTAAACGCCGTGCGCCGTGCCGCGCTGCGATACCTACGCGCGATGGTCGGCGCGTAATACTGGCAGCGGCGTCGGCGAGTTACTTCGTCTCTTGTAGACAGAGGATGAAAAACGTTCAGCAAAATAGCTCTTTTCAGAGCTTTCTGTGTTAACAGAGCATATCAAAAACGTGAAATAAAATAGGCTCTTCTCAGAGCTGTCTGTGTTAACAGAGGTGGTCAAAAACGTTGAATAATATAGCTCTTTTCAGAGCTGTCTTGTTTTTTTTTTTTTAGCTTCTTGGTTTCTGTTAACCGATGGTCTAAATCCTTGTAGCTTGTGCTATGGCTAGTGTGGCTACATATCTAAACACATACATTCCTGTTGTCCCTACATTGATATTAATATTGATATTATAAAGTGTTTTTAGAATAAGTAAACGATTAACAATGTATAAGAGATGCAGCACAAGTAACATATTGTGTAGATATTACATTTTTATAAAAATATAACTATTAAAACAAAGGTGCAGCTACGAGCCAGCCGACCTATTTTAAGGGGGGAAATCATCGAATGTCTTCTCCCGCCTGGGTGAGCCACCAAAACCACCCCGTTCCTACTTCTGCACTTTGAGCCGGAGCCCCGGTAACCTGTTAAGTTCTCCGCGGCTGCGTATCGCCCTCAGCTCTATTGGGCCCCATCTATGGTGGTGCGATGGCTCTTTGAGGTGCGCGCCGCACGCTCGGGTATGGTTCTGGTCGGGCGGCGAACTACCCATGCTCGCCGTCCGCAGGCCCGTGCTTACGGTGGCCGAGCTGACCTAAGTGCTAGTTTAAGTCGTGCGACAAAATCGTGCGACTTTTGTCGTCTGTATCTTTAGAGTATCTCTCCACGTTGCATCATTTGACGAATGCATGCATTCTTCACAACCAAAGACGACTTACATGGTAAATGCTTGCATCTTGCTTAGAAACGACAAGAACTGTCCACGAAGCGGCAACGTTAAAACCGCGTATCGTTTTGACGAACGCATGCATTCGTCAAAAACGTTGTTTTACGTTGAAAGTAAAAGAAAGTTGTACTACGCTCTCAGTAGGCCTGAAGATCATCATACGTCTAATACGCACGCCTTCAACCCAGCAATTAAGTTGTTATTTAAAGATAAACTTTAAATCGTATGTCATATATTTTATAACGTCACTCGAGGTGTAGTTGCCTCGCGTCGAGGCGCCCACGTGCTTATGCCTCGAGACGCCGCACTGACGCCTGGCGGGCGACAGCGAAGCAACGTCGCATTCGCATCGTAGGTATTGTTGAGTATATGTACTTGTAGTGACAAAAAGCTTCCAGCTCGCGGCCGGCTCACCGCCCGCGAGTTAGAAGCGCGCGGTCACCGCACCGAAATCGCGCCAGAACCATACTTAGGGGCCGTTCAAATATTACAGACTTACAGATTTTTTACAATTATTACAAACTTACAGTTTTTTTACAGACGTCTGTAAAGATTACAGATTTTTTACAATTATTTACCCCCCATCCCCCTCCTCAGCAAAAGTAAGCAAAGATCTTACCCCCTCCCCCTTTGCTTACGTAAACATTTTAAATTATATATACACATCAATCTACAAATTTTGTATTGGACTTTTTTTTTATATTGTTATTTTACCTCTAATATTGTCCAAATACCATAATGTCTCGTTCTTTGTCGGTCTTTTCTTTCAATTTATAATTTCAATATGAGGGTTGCCATTCATGTAAAAAAGTAAATAACTACCGATGATCTAATCATCATCTAGACTCCCCCTACCCCCCATATCATCCGAAATAAGCAAAACATAGACCCCCCCCCCATGGTGCTTACGACGTAATACTTGAACGGCCTTATTAGATGTGCGATAACCTTAACACGTTAACAGGTCACCGGTGACGTACGTTAGCGGAGGATTTGCCTTCAGCAGTTTTCTGTCGGCAGTCAAAGTCTACTCTACGTAGGTAAATTACATTTCCTACAATAGCCTCAAATTGGTGATAAAAGGTTACGGATTCATTAAAAATACCGGTTGATGATGATAATGATAACATAGATTAACTACATAACATCATAACATCACGCCTTTTATCCCTGAAGACCCCTTCAGGCAGACGTGTACATTACGGCGCTTAATGCCACTATACGATGTGACACTCACTTGTCACTATTTATGTTATGAGTCCCATGTAATAGGGAGTGAGCCTATTGCTATATACCGGGCACAATTCCAGACTCCACGTTACTAGTTACTGATTTTTTTTAACATAGATTAATTGTTACAGGAAATTCATTAGTCTTCGGATCCTGCAGTAAAATAGTAAAGGCGTACTATGAAGAATTATTATCAGAGTATAAAGATGAAGCTTCTGGTGGACCAACCAACGATGCAGAAATTCAAAGGATTCTCAAAATATTAGGAAAATGTTAGACTAAAGCTAAATTAACGTTTTCGGTTTATGTTTGATATTACAATACTTTGAATTAAAATATGTTTTCTAAGCAAAACAAATGTCTTTTATTTCTCCTCTATTTTATATGTTTGATGGGCCGACGTTTGACCACTGTCTCGTCTGGTGGTAAGCGATGATGCGGTCTACAACGGAGCACGTCGACCCATAAGCAACCTATTCGCTCGGGCCTTGAAGACACCCAGGTTATACCCTTCAGGAATCTGGCATAGAATTTCACTCCTTAGCAGTACGCACAAGGAAGGTAAGCTGAGACTGAACCTGGCTTTTCCCATTACTTTTGGAATTGGATTTGGCCACCATCACCTAATATAATGAAGGTCTTCCATAAATTTTTTAGCGTGTAGCTCTAAGAAGCTCGACATGGTAAAATTTTAACTAAAATTGGCTAGTTGACAGGGTATGAAACTACAAAATCTAATTAGTCCGTCATTAATATGTGTCTTTGTTGCGGGAACCAAGACAGTTATTCATGTCCCTGGGACGCACCGGACTTCAGTGTTCCGGTGTTTTCATGGTTGTATCTACTGTAGATCCTGGCTTACAGGAGTTGTGGCGGTATTGGGAGGTTGTGGCGGGCTTGTCTTTTTAAAAAAAAACCTGAATCTCATAAACTACTATGACGATACATCAGACACATGTTCAATGACAGAAGATTTTGAAAAGAAAGAAAGAAAAATTGTTTATTTGCACACCGTCACAAAGTACAATAACACACAACAAAAAATTAATACATTGAAGACGGCGCTAAAAGGCCAGAGCTCAGCTTAAATTCCGTGAGCCGAGTGCGCTCGATTCGCGGCGCTGATTTTCAGCACCTGCCCGTGACTATTGTAATGTAAAACATATAATAATCATCATAGAATAACAATAAAATATACATATAGGTACAACTAAATTTATATTTTGGTGAACGTGGCGTGATTACCCAACAATAACAAGTTTATGCAACCACAATAACAATGTTAAATAAATAATTAATATTATCTATGAAATAGTTTTTCCTTATCGAGTCATAAGCATGACTGCTGAGTTGTTATGGATTCCCTAATCGGAATACCGTAATCCAAAGTCATTCGCGACGAATGATCTGGCTCGACCAGAGCGATTAATTAGTTACTATAAAATATTGCAATAGTTTGATGTTATTGTGAATAAAACGTATAGAAGTTTTTTTATAACTTTTATTAACATATTTTCATTATTTTCAATATTTTTATTAGCTCTTCATTACTGATTGATTCTTCTAAATCTAATCTCTTTATCATTTCGTGTCTCCAGTACTTCGAAGCAACATCACATATGGAACCCATAAGACTAGCCCCTGAAACATTTAAAACAGTTGTAAATTTTAAAGGAAATTGAATTAACTAAGCGTATTCTGCTACACCTGGTTCATTATGAACAATATCAAAATAAAATAAGAAATAGTTTAATTTTATGCCTATGAAAAAGACTAGGGAGTGTTGGATTTTTACCTCACTAAAACCTCCCCGGTGGCCACCATCCGCACTTGAAGGGGGCACCGGGTGCCCTGTCCATACGCTTGATGTTTGCTATAAATTCCAAACGACAAAAGTTCCAAACATCGAAGTGTTTTTTTTAAGGAGGGAAAATCATCGAATAAATCAGTGAGGCGAAAGAGTGTCAGACACTTACCGACTAAAAACTAACCCGTTCCTACTCCTGCCTTCGAGCCGGAACCCCGGCAACCCGCGCGGCTCCGTATCGGCATCAGCCCTATCAGGCCCCAACTGTGGTGGTGTTATGGCTCTTTGAGTCGCGCGCGATGTTTATAGCAAACGTATGCTTTTGATCTGTGTTTATTTTCGACAATGTTGACAATGCTGAACGGTGACGAACACAAACAAAAACATACATACACATACGATACAAAGACCCATCCACATGTTCGAGTTTGCTTTTTACAGTTGTTTGTTAAGCATGTGGACACTTGGAACGAACGGGGGCGGCGCTTAAGCGCCCCCTATCCAACCTCGGGAGGCCAGATGTCTCATGCTGAAGGTTGTACGCAGATCGTGCGGTCCATGGTCCTCTACGGTGTCGCTGTGTGGACATCGAATCTGATTTGGCAGCCCGCTCGGGCGTTGTTCACATCTCAGTTAGTCAGAAGAGTTTGACACTCCCTCTCGCCTCACCCAGGTGGGAGAAGTAATTCTATAATTTACCCCCCTCAAAAAAAGCGTGTGGACCCGGCATTAAAGTATAAGTAAGGTACAAACAATTTCAAAATTAACATTAAGGAAGTACTATATCTTTTAATTTCTTTCTCTCAAAATCTACTCCACCACTTGTCTGTGAGTGCTTTCTATAAGAATGATCTAATTTATATACTTTTACGTTTTTATGTATATAGCACACTTACCGTCGACGCAAGATGGGACGACACAGAGCACAACAATGAGCAGGAACATTACTGTGTACGACTTCATCTTGTGCGTCACACGTCCACTCGGCCGCGCGGCAGGAAGGTACTGCAGTACTAATTACTAATCGATGTCGACGCACTTTGAACACAATACGTAATATTATATATTTAAGGAAACTTGAATGAAACATGTAATACCTAGCTGGTTTCCTTATACACATCCCAGCCGCTGAGCACTCTAAGTGTGGGAGAGCCATGCTTCGACACGAATGGGCTGGCTCGAACGGAGTGATACCACGGCCGAGCAGAAAACCGGCGTGTAACAGCGCTTGCGTTGTATTTCGTTCTGAGAGTGAGGTTACCGAAGCCCCAATTAGCCCCCTGCCCCGCTCCCCGATCTCCCTAATCCCTGAATCCCCAACAATTCTTAAATTCCTAATACCTAAAAGGCCGGTAACAAACATGTAACGCCTTTGATATCCCAGGTATCTAAGGGCGGCGCTGAATACTTACCATCAGGTGATCCATTTGAAAGTGCTTACCTACCACTATCACAAGCGTTTCATGATCTGATTTATTTTTCAGTATTGAAGAGAAATAAACAAATTGATTCATAACATTTTGTTATTGTTTTCTTACTCGTATAAACTAATGACTGGTCCTTAATGTATCTACTTAGTAGTTCATGTATTAGAATTATTGTATTTTCGTTATTTAATATAATATAATTAACAAAGTGTTATCCTATTATGAATCATATGGACGCACTGTGAGGTAGTAGGCATGGTTTGATATCATAGTCAATTAGTATATATAGCTCAATATAAGGATACAAACATCATTACATGTTTAATTTCCTTTCAAGCAGCATAATCACTATTGCACTCACTTGCCGCGCGGCCGAGTGGACGTGTGTCGCATAAGATGAAGTCGTACACTGTATTGTTCCTGCTCATTGTTGTGCTCTGTGCCATCCCATCCTGCGTGGACGGTAAGTGTGCTATACATAAAAAGTCAGATAATTTTTATAGAAATCACATACAGAAAAATAGCGAAGTAGACGTGCTCGCGCGCGCCTCAAAGAGCTATCAGACTACTATAGATGGGGCCCAATAGGGCTGATGCCGATACAGAGCCATGGAGCACTTAACGGGTTGCCGGGGCTCCGGCTCAAAGGCAGTAGGAACGGGGTGGTTTTTAGTTAATGCCAGTGTACAATGTGACACCCACTTTTCACTATTTATGTTATGAGTCCCATGTAACAGGAGGTGAACCTATTCCCATATACCGGGCACAATTCCAGAGTCCGTGATACTACTGAGAATTTTTTAACATAGATTTTATTGTTACAGGTAATTCATTTAACTTTGGATCCTGCAGTACAATAGCAATGGCGTATTATAGAGAAGCACTATCAGAGTATATAGACGAAGCTTCTGATGGACCAACCAGCGATGCAGAAATTCAAAGAATTCTCAAAATACTAGGAAAATGTTAGACTAAAGTTAAATTAACGTTTTCGGTTTATGTTTGATATTACAAAACTGTGAATTGAAATATGTTTTCTAAGCAAAACAAATGTCTTTTATTTCTCCTCTATTTTATATATTTGTTGGGCCGACGTTTGACCACTGTCTCGCCTGGTGGTAAGCGATGATGCGGTCTACGATGGAGCACGTCGTCCCATAAGCAACCTATTCACTCGGGCCTTGATGACACCCTTCAGGAAATACAGACTCTGGCATAGAATTCCACTCCTTAGCAGTTCACACAAGGAAGCTACGCTGAGCACCTTGCTTTTCCCATTACTTTTGGAACTGGAATGAACCTAATATAATGAGGGCCTTCCATAAAATTACGCGGATGGCCATGAGTAGGTTCTGAGACAAGCAGGTACATTATGTAGTTAAACTAAAGGCTTTTTATAAGTTGTAAGCCTACTATCTCATATTCCGAGATCCTTGCCTTAATGACGCTTATTTCCTCAGCTTACTAATACAATTTTATTTATATTTATTATTTTGTTGTAGGTAATTTTAAGTATCTCTAACACTAGACTGACTGACTGACTGCCTCGTTGGTCGCAATTACGACTGCCGGGCAAGGGGTTTTGGGTTCGATTCGCGGGTCGGGCAAAGTATTAATGGGGTTTTTCAAAAAATCTCAGTAGTAGCATGGAGTCTGGAATTGGGCCCGGTTTTCTCCTGTGTCGTGGGTGCGTTGACAAACATACAAGTTCACTTACATATGACACCCAGACCCGGAACAACAATCTGTGGATCACGCAAAGTGTCGCTCCGTAAAAATTGAATCGGGTAACACTTTTAACATGGCAACACTAAAAAAAAAGAAGCGTTTTTTGGTCTTGGAGCGGGAGACGCGGGGAAGCAGACATTGATGGAGGCAATCTGTGGGACGAAAACAAGGTGAATAGGCGTTGAGAGGAATTGATAAAACACAGAGTGAGAACATACGCAGTGGAAGTTTTATTGAAAGCTCCTGTAATATTTACACTAGTCTATACGCACATCGTTACTAACAATTTGGACACAGTAATCTGGAATAAAGTATTTATGATTATGATTATAAAATGACCGTGACTTGACGTGACGTGAATGACTGCCTCGTTGACCGAGTGGTCGCAAGTGCGACTGCCGGACAAGGGATCTCGGGTTCGATTCCCGGGTCGGGCAAAGTATTACTGGGTTTTAAAAATCTCAGTAGTAGCACGAAGTCTGGAAATGTACCCGGTATATGGCAATAGGCTCACCCCCTATTACATGGGACTCATAACATAAATAGTGAAAAGTGGGTGTTACATTGTACAGTGGCATTAAGTGCCGTAATGTGCACCTCTGCCTACCCCTTCGGGGATAAAAGGCGTGATGTTATGTTATGTTATAAAATGACCATTTGAGTTGTAACAATGAGACATCCACGTCTGCTGGTGGAACTGCGTTCTAGGACTAACCATCTCAAGGAGGCACCGCTGAAGCGTACGCTCCGCACGCTCAACCTCATAGCGAGTGAGACGGACTTATTCCACTGTTCTCTGAGTGAATTCATAAGGAATGCTTTATTTGTAATTAGTTATAAGCAATAAGTCAGGATTAAATAGTTCGCATTTATCGCATTGGGTCATCCTGTAATGTTAAATGTAAGTAAGTAAATAAATAAATAAATGATTACAATATAGAGATTTCATTAAGCCCGAAAAAATTAGACCCACCGAAATGTGCCTCGTGCCTGCGATTCAACAAACCATCTAATCACAAGACAGGAGAACAAGATTGCCTAGCAAAGAAGGCGGCCGAATTCAGGTATATAAATTCGATCGATTTTGAAGGCGCCTAAGAGCGCCATTGCAACATTATTATTAGCACCAAATTAAAATTTTAAAATCGGTACTAGATGAATCAAAATCTAATTAATGAAGTAGAACATAGTTTTGCAACAATCACGAAAGCATGCGATGTCGAGGACTGCGAACAGTATCTTTCGGATTTTAAAAACTCTTTTAAAATAGTCACTCAAAACATTCGCAGCATCTACAAAAATATTGATAGTTTTCACACTTTTCTGCACAGAGCTAACCTAAATATTTTGACGCTATGGTTTTAACAGAGTGTTGGTTGTCAAATAGAAACGAAAATATACCTCAAATACCGGGATATCAGACTTTCTGTAGTAAATCAACATATAATCAAAATGATGGCGTCGTAGTATAGAGGTATATCAAAGAATCACTCGAAGCCACAGTTGAAGAAACAACTGTACACGACTGCAACTGTGTCACGGTAAAAATAGGAAAGAATGTTACACTATTAGCTATGTATAGATCCCCTTCCTTTAGAAACACTGATAGGTTTCTGCTTTCCCTAAATCAGACCCTTACAGCCCTAACACCCTTCCCGAACATAATATTGACTGGTGACATAAATCTAAACATTGGTTCTGACATTCTTGACACAGGGACCAACAACTATTTAGATCTCTGCTCCTTTCATGAGCTCCAGCCTGCACATACCCTGCCCACACATCAAAGTGGTTCTTGTCTGGATCATGTGATGATTAAGTCTAAATTAGCATATATAACCTTTGTCACTAACTCAACAATTACCGATCATCATGCTGTAATACTAACAATAAATTTAACGTCTCATAAGCAAAAAAGAATTCAGACAAAGTCCAAATTGAATATGAACCGTCTTGAAAATGATTTACGCAACACAGATTTTAACCCAGTTTATAGTACCGCTGATGCAACTCTGTCTTTATCCTACTTAATAAATATTGTACAGCAAGCTATTTTACGAAATACCACCACATCGAGAAATAGCAAAAATAATCACAATTTAAAACCGTGGATTACACCCGGCCTCCTTCGCTGTATAAGACATAGAGACAAACTTCATAAAAAAACTAGACAATTTCCAGATAACGCCATACTCCAACTAACATAATAAAAGATACAGAAATTTCTGCAATAATCTCTTAAAAAAGATTAAAACCGAATACGATAGAAGCGAGTTGCAAAAAGCCGGAAACAATACCAAATCACTGTGGAATCACATAAAGTCTGTAACTTACTTAGCCAAACAGCGTGAATCAAATTCAGGCCTTTTGTGCAGTGATAACACACCACTGATATTCATATTCATATTCATATTCATTTATTTGCATACCATAATGTGAATAAGGTGTTACAATATACGCTTAAAGCTAAGATACATTTATGGACCCCGTAAGGGCACAAGCAACGTTTGATAAATGAAGTTAAATTTTTTTTTTAAATAACATTTTTGTTTTTAAATAAAGTTGACATTTATCATCAAATATCTAATATTAAAATGTAACATATTATCGAGTTTAAGTTAATTAAATAATTAAAAGTCAAAATGAAATAGTTACAATAGGAAATAAAATAATAGAGGTCATAAAAAATATTAAAATCAAAATAAAATATGTAAGTAAATAAAATTATTGTTAGGTCAAATAATTAAAATCAAATCAAAATAATCAAAATCAAATTAACACAAAATCAAATTAAAACAATCAAATTCAACTCAAACAATCAAAATTAGATTAAAACAATCAAAATAAACTCAAAATAATCAAAATCAAATTGAATCGATCAAAACAAATTATGTACACAAAATAATATGTCAACTCAAAATGACAGTAGTCAAAATTTACATTTTCGATGAATTTAATGAGCATCAAAAATTAAATCATCTAAATTAACTAAATAATCATTTGTACCTTTAACCTTGTGTACTTGTGATCTGTAGACACAGTACTGTATTATACACTACTAGTGTGCTCCTATAAATATATGTTTGTTATAATCTTTCTTTAAAATACTCTTCAATACTGTAATAGGCCTTATTTAGTAGAAACTGTTTTAATTTCATCATAAATCTATTGTATTTATCTTCATTTTTTATTTCTTGGGGTAACTTATTGTAAATTTTTATTGACATGACCAGAGGTCCGGAAGAGTGTATTTTCAATCGTGATGTTGGTAGATTTAGTCTTTTTCTATGTCTCAGTGTGAATTTACATTGTGTGTGTTCTCTAGTGGAATAGAATTCAGGATACTTACGAACAAATTTGCACATTTCATAAATATAAATACAAGGTAAGGTGAGTATTTTTTGTTCCTGAAAGTGAGGTTTGCAACTGTTTGTTTCTTTGATATTTATGAAAATTCTTATTAACTTTTTTTGGAGAGTGAATAGCGTTTGGGAGTCTGTACTATTTCCCCATAATATTATACCATATTTAAGCCACGCATAAGCGTAAGCGTAGTAGGTGACGAGTGCGGTTTTTAAATCGGTGGTCTTTTTTATTTCTCGGAGTGCGTATGAGTACTTTGATATTTTTGCCTTCACTTTTTGTACATGACTTTTCCAATTTATGTTCGTGTCTATATCTATGCCGAGTAGGGTAAAATTATTAACGACTTCTAATTGTGAATTGTTATAGGTAAAATTAATGTTAATAGAAGATTTCTGATGAGGGTGGAATGCAATTAATTTAGTTTTGCTGAGGTTTATTTCCAAGTTGTATTCTGCCATCCACTTCGTAGTAATGTTAAGAATGGAGCCTAGTTTTTCGCTTACATTGGTGTTTGTTTCACAAGAAGTCAATATAGACACGTCGTCAGCAAATAGGACACATGGATCGTGGATATATGTTGGTAAATTATTTATATATATTAGGAATAGGAAGCATCCAATTACACTTCCTTGCGGGATTGAAGCGTTTATTGGCTCGATGTCAGATCGAATTCGTTCGATTTCGCTTGTTGAGTTATTATAATATTCAATTTCTACTAATTGTTCTCGATTTTTTAAATAAGTTCCGAACCAATCATAGCACTTTCCACGAATTCCGATATTATATAATTTTTGTAATAATATGTTAAACTGAACTCTGTCGTAGGCCTTTGTCATATCTATCAGTAGTCCTACAGCGTATTTTTTGTCATTAATTATGTTCAAGGCTTCCTGAATATATTTGTAGACAGCTAGAACCGTCGATTTGTTTTTGCGAAAACCATTTTGGTGGTCATTAAATATTTTATATTTTTCGCAATAGGAATATACCCGATCGCACATAGCTCTTTCGAATATTTTTGAAGCTGTGGGTAAAAGAGCTATAGGGCGGTAGTTGTTGGGGTCAGATTTTTTATTTTTCTTATGGATGGGTTTTACTAAAGCTGTTTTTAATAAATCAGGAAAACAGCCTTCTTCAAAGGATTGATTTAATAGTTTAAAGAATGGAAGCGTCAGTTCGTCCGCACATTGTTTAAATAATATGGGAGGGAGTTCATGTATTCCGTGACTTTTTTTATTTTTCAAATTTTTTATTATTCGGTTTACTTCATACGCGTTCACAGGAGTTAGGAATATACTGTTTTCTATGCTTTCTGAGAGGAGAAGAGATTGAAAATTGTTGGTTGCATTGTTAATTGTTTGTATTTTTCCGATTGATGCAAAGAATTGATTAAATATATTAGAAACTTCTTTGGGATTTGACGTTAATATATTTTCTTTTTCAATAATTAAGTTGCGTTTTTCTTTTGTAATTTTTTTGTTTGTACGTTCGTTTATTAATCTCCACATTGACTTAACTTTATTGTCGGATCTCATAATCGTGTTTTTGTAATGTAGTTTTTTTGAGGTAGTTATACATTTTTTTAGTATTTTTTCATAGCTTTTATAGTATTTAAGTAGAATTAGATTTTTTGTCTTAGTTGTTATTATTTTTAGTTGTCTCTTATTTTTACACGAGTTTTTTATTCCTGTTGTTAGCCAATGCCTTTTGTATGATTGATTTAATTTTATTTTGCGTAGTGGTATACATTTATTTAATATTTTTGATAATGTATTATTAAAAGCCATATAATTTTCATTAATATTCTGTTGTTGTGTGATTATATTATTCCAATTTATGTTTTGCAATTCCATTTTGAATGCTTGTATGTTTGTGTATGTGTATAGTCTTTTCCATGTAAACCAGTCTGCAGACTGTTTCGTTTGGTGCGGTAGGTCAATGTGTAGGGTGGTGCTGTTATGGTCTGAGAACCCATGTTCATCTACTGTTGTGTACATACTGTAGTCGTAGAAGTTTGTGAATATGAGGTCCAAACACGTGGCAGTAAGATCTGTTACTCTAGTTGCAGATTCAATATGTTGTGTGAATTTATACTCTAACATTAAGTTTATAAGGTAGTTGACTTTGGCGTTTCTATTTAAGACATTTACATTAAAATCTCCGCCTATAATTATATTTTGCTTAGGGTACTTATTGGCTACATATTTCAAAATAGACTGCAATTGTTGGTAAAATAATTCCTCTTCCCTTATATTCCAATACATACATATTATTAATAAATTCTCCTTTAACAATTCAACCGCGCATAACTCTATAACATAGTCTATGGACATTTCTGTAATATCATCCCTACGTTTATATTCCATGTTATCTTGTAGCAGTATACTCACACCACCGCCGACTCGGGTACTGCGACAGTATGCTGATCCAAATGTATATCCGTTGAATTTAACTATTTCCATTCTGTCTTGCGTTAACCATGTTTCAGAGATACATAGAACTTTATAACTGGGATTTTGGTCGAGAAAAGATTCTAGGACATCCTGCTTATTGTTGAGGCTTTGGATATTCTGAAATAATATTTTAAATGCTTTGCTTTTACTTTCGAAACATATCAGTCCCACAATTATTTGCCCCCTGTGTAGTGTCAAATTGGCAAGAATTACCATTTGTAATGGAAGCATTTGTTTTTTCTAGACATGCTGCACTCGTAGTATTGTTTGTATCATTTTTTGCTTTTATGCTTACTTGTTTTCCTTCAATGTATAGCTTGTTGTATTTTATCACGGCATGTAGACCATTTTTACGGGCCTTATACATTTCTTCTCGTAGTTGTGCTCTTTCTTTTTGCACATTTTTATCTAAGAACTCTGAGATATATAGTCCAGTACCTTGGAAATACTGGCTATTATTTATTATATATCTTGTCATCCTCTTACTCATCAATTCTATAACTAAAGGACGATTTTTTGTGTTTTTCCTTCCAATTCTATATATATCTTCTATGTATCCAGATAAGTCAACATTTGTTATGTCGCGAAACAGTTCAATCAGCCTATTATATAATTCACTTTCCGATTCCTCCGTATAATCAGCTAAACCATAGAGTACCACTTTTCTCATATTATTTTCCTGTAAATGTGCATTTTTAAATTTTTGTGAAGATAGTTCCATAATTTGTTGTTTCAGGATTGTGTTTTCGGTTTCAAGACATTTCAGTCTAGTAGTGATTATATCTAATTCTTGTTTCCTTTCCTTGTTTTGCTGGGTTAAACATCTTGTTTTGTTATCAAAATCCTGTCTCAGTTCAGCCATGGCTTTGTTTATTTCGATGTGGATTGTATTTTGTAATTCTTCTACTAGTGCTTTGTTATTTTCTTACAAGCGCAACATTACTAGTTCACTTAGGCTTTGCATATTTATTTTAACAGATGTTTCTTGTGTAGTTTGTGTATCTCCCAAAATGCTCGAGTCGTCAAAGCTTACCGAGTCTTCATTTGGAGGCATTGTAATCTTCATGGAGGTAACATTGCCTCCGTCCGATATGTCAGCAAAGTGTCTCGATGCGCTTATAGGGGTATTTGTATTATCGTTTTTCGGTATTTTACATAAGCAGGATGGGCACTGCCAAGTGATCCTTTGTGCTACTGTCATTTTTTTGTTAAAATGGTCTCTTGAGATACCAGCGCAATCGAAATCGTATCTGCATTTACATATCGAACAAGGTATGCTTTCTTTTATTAGTGTCTTTTGATGACATCCCGCGCACAAAGGTGATGGTGCCATCTTGTAGATTTAATATAAAAGTACGTGTATGTTATTGGTTAGTTGTAATAGAACACACTACTAGCGACCTCCAGTGACCTGTAGCGGTATTTAATATATTTGCGAACTTAGTTCTAGTTTTTAGAAAATAGATGGCGTTGTTATAAATTAAAATTGTAATGAATTCCTTTGTTTAAAATAATCAACTTCTTCAATTAGAATTGATGTTGTAAGTACCTCAATTCTTTGTTTATTTGTGTTTTATGTAGAGGTGTTATGTACTCACTGGGTCCAGATGAGCAAAAACGTTCGGCTTGTTACTTTATTTTGAATTTGGCGGTAGCAATTCAACTGGCACTTTAAACTTGTTTTACTTCTCTATTACTGTTTATTTCACTTTGAATTTAATAACGCTCACTTAATGTTACTGGTTCTTCAGTTTAATCACTTTTTTACTTATAAAAGGACGCTTTAACTATTTTTTATGAATTTTAACACGGAGTCCGGATATCAGCTAACAATGTAAACAACTACTTTGTTAACGTAGGTAAAAATCTTGCAGACCAGATAGTGAGTAATTCGCCAATCACACAGTCGCCTGTGCAATTTACAATTACAAACCAGAAAAAATCCTTTGTGTTGCTTGATACAGATGAAAATGAAGTAGCTAGAATAATCTCTGGACTAAAAGATGACTGTGCGGTCGGCTGTGATAATATAAGTAACAGAATAATAAAACGTTGTAAGAGTATACTAGTGCCCCTTCTAACCTACATATTCCGCTTATGTCTATCCAAAGGAACCTTTCCTACATCCCTAAAAAAAGCTTTAGTAATACCTATCTTTAAATCAGGAAACAAAAAGCTTGTAAGCAACTACAGACCAATATCCATTCTGCCCTCGTTATCCAAAATATTAGAAAAAATTATAAACACCCGTTTAGTAAATTATCTGGAGAAAAATGGCCTGATTTCACCCAGGCAATTCGGCTTCAGATCAAAACTGTCTACAGCGGACGCTGTTCATAGCCTAACTAATTTCGTATCTGAAGAACTTGGTAAAGGCAATCACTGCTTAGCAATTTTTATAGACCTAGCCAAAGCATTTGATACTGTTTCTATTCCTCTTCTTTTACATAAATTGGAAGCAATAGGCATAAGGGGTACACAACTAACACTACTAACAAACTATCTAAATGATCGCTCTCAATGTGTTCGAATTGATACGACCACAAGTGAAGACCGAGGGAACAATGGTTTTGGATTACCACAAGGTAGTATTCTCGCCCCGACCCTTTTCCTTATCTACCTCTATATTAATGATCTCTGTAATTTAAACATACAAAACGGAAAAATAATATCATATGCAGACGACACAGCGCTTACTTTTACCCCAAAAACAATCACAGAACTCTATGAGAACGCTCAGAGGGAATTTAATTCTGTAAATAACTGGCTAAACTACAATTTACTAACACTAAATGTTGACAAAACAAAGTACTTGCTCTTTTCCATGCGTAAAAATCAAACTAACACTACTAACACTGAACTTACAGTGCATAAATGTAATGCCCTCTCGACATACTCCTGTGAATGTCCTAAAATCCTTAAAACTCGTCACATAAAATATCTACGCATCATTATTGATGACACACTTTCTTTCCGGCCACACATTGAGAGTCTGGTATCCAGAGTACGCAAACTTATGTTTGTATTTAAAATATTGCGAAAAATTGCCGATACTACCTCTAAATTAATAACTCAAGTGTACATGGCACTATGTCACTTATTGTATTACCTCATGGGGTGGTGTACCTAAAACCTCTATGCTGTCTTTGGAACGAGCACAGAGAGCAATATTAAAAGTAGCACACTCCTATCCTTTCCTTTTCCCCACAGATCAACTATACAAATCCTGTAAGGTACTAACTGTAAGGCAACTATACATAACGCAAGAAATATTGAAGCAACACATGCAGATCCCTTATGATACCAACACTGTAAAGAAGAGACGAAATGATATACTAATATAGACGTAATATGTATATCGGAGCATTTTATTGAGACAGGGTATGAGAGTATTTTACACATACCTAACTTTTGCCCAGCGGCTTTTTTCAGCAGAAATACTAAGCGCGGTGGTACGTGCATTTTTGTTAAGGCAGGGTTGCAGTATCGCGAATTATTAGACGTTGCTAAACAGTCGGTAACAGGCGCCTTTGAGTGTTGCGGTATTTAACTCATTTCTTTTAATATTATTATTATATGTATATACAGAGTTCCAAAATATAATTACAACATATTTTCCGAAAGATTAGAGCATGTTTTACAAAAATATTGTTCTCTTGAGATTAAAAATATTATCATGACTGGCGACTTCAATATCTTAAAAAATAATAAATTAGTATCAGAATTCTAACATTTCCTTTTACAGTATAATTTAAAATTACAAATCCGCAAACCGACTAGGTTGACGAGCAACTCATGCATTATTAATTTTGCTCACGCCTACAAGAAGAATTATAAAGCTGAGATAATTGACTTCGGTCTTTGAGATCATACCTGTCAACTACTCAAGGTTCCTATCAATTAAACGTGTACACTCAAGTATTTGAAAAATAAGAAGCAAGATATTTCACTAGAAAATCTAGGAATCTTCAAAAAACACCTTAAATGCTTATCTTTTTCACGAGTATACGAAGCCAAAGATGCGGATGAATCATTTAAATACTTTATGGATGATTTTTCATTTCTATACCACTTGTCCTTCCCAAACATAATCGTTTTTGTATTTACTAAAAAAAATAATAAATGGATATCTCGTGGAATAAAACTCTGTAGCCAAAAGCAAAGGCACTTACTGTGGACATATAGACTCAATCCTAATACGAAAAACAAACTTGCTTTTAAGAAATATTCTTCGCGTTATAGAAAAATAATACGACTAACCCAAAAGGCACAAAATAACAACTACATTAATACATCGAACAATAAATCAAAAGCGGCTTGGCAAGTCATTAATAAGTTAAAATTCAACTTATCCCAAGAGCCAATACTTTCAATTGAGAAGGATAATGTACTTATTACGGATCCGGCGAACATAGCAAATGAATTTAATGACTATTTTGTAGATATCATTAAAAATAATATAAAAACTAACATTAAGCTCAGAGTTAGGTTACTCTTCTGCTACATCTGGCCTCTAGTCATGTACGGATGTGAAGCATGGACCGTGAAGGAGGACACTACGAGACGTATAAACGCAATCGAGATGTGGTGTTACCGTCGTATGCTCCGAATCAGCTGGACACAAAGGGTCAGCAACGAATCCGTGCAGCGCGTCCAAATGACCCGGAAAATTATGCTGACCATCAAAAAGCGAAAAATCGAATATCTCGGTCACGTGCTTAGACACGATAGATATTCACTGCTTCAACTGATCATGATGGGCAAAGTGGAGGGGAAGAGACGTGCTGGGCGCAGAAGAAAATCGTGGCTGCGAAACATCCGGGAGTGGACCGGCATTACATCTGTCGAACAATTGTTCCGCATGGCTACCGACAAGGAGAAATACAAGAAGCTGACCGCCGACCTTCAACATTGAAGAGGCACTATAAGAAGAAGAATAAAAACTAAAGGAACATCAACCCGTAACTACATTATTCAAAATTCGAATTCACAGTCGTTATTTATGTCACCAGTCTGTAATTACGATATAATTAAAATAATTGGCAGTCTAAAAAATACAAATACCGTCGGTGCCGATAATATATCAACTAAGGTAATAAAACATGTAAAAGATATTATTTGCTCCTGTGTTGGCTCATATAATAAATCTTTGCATTTCAGACGGTTTATTTCTAACAGGTCTGAAAAAAGTTATTATTAAACCCCTTTATAAAAAAAATTACAAAACTGGCCTTCAAAACTATAGGCCTATTGCAAAGATATCTGTATTTTCAAAAATTATTGAGAAGGTAGTTTATAATTCTACATATTCATATTTTGAAAAATTCAATCTTTTCTGCAATGAACAGAAAGGATTTAGAAAAAATACAAATATTAATATGGCCTTGTTCGACTTCATCTCTAACGTAATGGCATCCATAGATAAACGAAATCCTGTTTGTGCTATATTGACTGATTTGACAAAAGCGTTTGATTTTTTTAATAATAAAATTCTGCTGCAAAAATTACAGGGGTATGGAGTGAGAGGTAATGTTCTGAAACTCATAGAATCGTATCTGAGTAACCGATCTCAATGTACAGAAATCACCAGAATATTACACTACTAAATTAGAGAAAAAATATTTATCTAAACCAAGGTTTACAAGATATGGTGTACCACAAGGCAGCGTCCTGGGGCCACTACTTTTATTAATTTATATTAATGATCTCCCCAAAACTATAGATCACAAAATGGTGTTATTTGCAGATGACAGCACTGCTATTGTGGAATGTACTAATTATAATAATTATCAAAATGACATAAATAATTCATTGAATGACATTATAAATTGGCTTGACATTAATAATCTTATAATTAATTTAAATAAAACAAAAGTTGTGCATTTCCACCAGCGTCGTAAACACTTACCGTTTAATGTTACTTATAATAACTGTATAGTGGAGGAAGTTACAAGTGCGAAATTCTTAGGCATTACCATAGATAATAAATTAACTTGGAGACCTCACTTAAATGAAATATGCACGCGTCTCAGTAAGTCTGCATATCTTTTATTCCAATTAGCCAAGAAAGTTGATACTAATACACTTCTTACGGCCTGTCATGGATTGGTCGCCTCTATTATAAGATACGGTATTATTTTTGCACCAATTGTTTTCAATAAAATACCAGATGCCATTAAATGTTTGCCGATACATAAATTTAAACAATCTCTTCAGATGCTATTACTTGAAAAATGTTACTACAGCATAGATGAATTTATAAATGATACTTTGCATTGATTGTGAGTTCAATTTATTTGTATTATTTCTTTATAATTATTACTTTTTTTTGTAAGTATAATTTAATTTAGCCTGAATGTGGACATATTGTTTATTATCTACCTCTATAATATCTATAATAATGACATCTTGTTTATTAATATTGACATATTTTGTTCACCAATTGACATTATTTGAACTGTTTGACTTGTGATTTTTAAATTATTATTTTTATTGTTATTCATTTACATTATAATTTTTTTTTCATTCAAACTTTGACATTTGATTTTGTATAATTATTGATTGTAGATTGGTATTATCTGCCTAAAGTAATTGATTTAGTACGCCATCAATGGCAAAACATGTAGACTCTTTACTAACCAAAAAAACACCTTCATTGTAATTACTCATGTTTTACTAAATAAATATATCTTTATCTTTATCTTTATCTTTATCTGGAATAGAAGTATAGAACCCACATCATCATTGATCCTTGAAAGACGATAAAAGCGTGCTCATTAACCAATCGACCACGAGCACTACGATAATGACAGTGAAAATGTTGGGTCATATCAATGATTGTAAATAGTTTTAACCTTACCCATGCATTAAATTATAAAAATAATAATAATAATAAGCCCGCAGGGCACCTTGAGGCGAGGTGACGGGCATTAGCGATCCCGCGGGCTACCATCATCCCGAGTGCTCCAGGGAGAAGTCACCGTTCCTTCTTCTCCGGCTTGCCTTAATTGGCTGGCTGAAGTGAACGATGACAAGGAACAGGTCTCCCACCTCTGGCTTGCCTTCATTGGCCGTCCAGAGTGGAGTCGCGAGAGCAGTGATCCTGCTCGGAGGGTAAGAAACTATTCGTAAGTCGCGAGTGGGCCAGGGATGCAGGAGGCTTCGGCTGGAGCAGATGATCTGAGTAGAAAGCGGTGGTAGTTTCTTAACCCTTCAGCCACTCACATTCTCGTTGCCCCTTTGTTGCTATATCTAGCAACCATTCCCGGGGCCCGGTTGGTGAGTTGGTGAGTCTCCGCCTGCCATTTTTACGTGTGATAATTACATTGTTTCGGCAGGTGCCATAGTCATCCATAGTTCTCAATTTCCCAGTCCACAGCAACCCATCCATAGCCCTACCTTTTTATTCCATTATTCACAATAGTTCTACACTAACCGGGGACTGTCCTTGGGTGCATTTCCATAGTGCATACAGGGATAGTCGCCGGTTTGTGTGTCCATTACATTTATATTAAAGTTGTCTAAAGGGCCTCTGCGCAGTTGGCTTCGGTCCCTCGTACGCCTCCCAAATAACCGGGACCCTGTGGTCCCGTGAACGGTAAAGACATACATAATAATAATAATAATAAAAGATTTCAGATATATACCATATCATATATATCATAAAAGATCAATAGGCTCACCCCCTATTACATGGGACTCATAACATAAATAGTGAAATGTGGGTGTTACTTCTGTGTGCACCTCTGCCTACCCCTTCGGGGATAAAAGGCGTGATGTTATGTTATGTAATAAAAGATTTATCTGCGCAGTTCACCCATCGATTGAATTTATTTCAAGGCTATTAATACTTTTGTAATTCCCATTTTAACATTCTCATTTGGTATAGTAAAATGGACACGAACAGATATTCGTAGTTTAGAAATCAAAATTAGGACCACATTAACAAATCATAATTACCTGCACCCGAAGTCAGCAATCGAGAGAATTTCAATAAAGAGAGAAAAGAGAGGAAGAGGTCTCATAGATTTGAACGTATTATGGGAAGGTCAAATACAAAATCTTCGTCATTTCTTCTTTTCTAAAATCAACGTTAGTAACATCCATTCAGCAATAGTTGATCTCGACAGAAATTGTACCCCGCTTAATTTATCTAACAATAACATCAGTTTCAAAACTCCGCAAACCCATATCACTGAGAAGATTAATAGATGGCGCTCTAAGGAACTACATGGACGACACCTGCATGATTTGGAACAACCGCACATAGATATAGACGCCTCTAACAAATGGTTAAAACTGGGTTCACTTTTCCCAGAGACAGAAGGTTTTATGATAGCCATACAAGACCAAGTCATTAATACAAGGAATTACAAAAAACATATACGCAAAGATCCCACTGTTCAGAACGACAAATGCAGAAAGTGTCACCGTGCAGCTGAGACCATCCAACATATCACCAGTGCATGTCCTAATTTAGCCCAAACTGATTAAACCCATAGACACAATCAAGTTGCCCGTATTATCCACCAAAAGTTAGCCATAAAATGTAATCTTTTACCGCCTAAAATCGAACCATACTACCAATATAATCCCAGACCGGTGCTGGAGGACCAGAGTCACAAGATATACTACGATAGAGCAATTTTAACAGACAAGACAATTCATAATAATAGACCCGATATAACCATGATAGATAAACAGAAAAAACATACATACATTATTGATATAGCAGTCCCTAACACACACAACCTACAAAAAACAATAACCGAAAAAATACATAAATATACAGATTTAAAAGAGGAAATAATCAGAATCTGGAAGATGGAAAAAGTATATATTGTGCCGCTGGTTCTCTCCAGTACCGGTATAGTACCAACACACCTTCATCATTATTTACAACAAATTCAACTGCCTAAAAATACATATATGACCATGCAAAAAGCCACCATCCTAAATACGTGCAGAATAGTTCGGAAATTCTTACAAGAAGACGCGAACATTGAACCGAATCCCATAAATGGAACTCACTTGGCTTAGGCCCGTGGTTTCATTAAACTACCGACATTATTATAATTTCGAGACAAACAAATGTTTGACCGAAATAATAATAATCTTTATTGTACACCTTAAAGTAATATAAACATATATGTAGAGTTACAATCAAGAATAGTAGGGCACAAAGGCGGCCTTATCATTAAAAGCGATCTCTACCAGGCAACCTTTGGGTGAATGGAGTACTGAATGATAGTGGAGGTGATTCTAGGCATACTCAGATACTTACATCACATACCTATACATACACATACATACATACATACCAACATACATACATACATACACACATACATACATACATGCAAAAATTTAATAGCTGTTTTTAGCGCAATATTTGGGATCCCATCCAATCCCGGCGCCTTATTATCACCTACACGGTTGCACGCTTCCATCAATTCGTCCTTTGTGACAGATGGAATATCTTCGGGATGCAATAGCTGCAGTGATGAATAATTAAACTCACATTGTCGGGGAAACAGCGCGGAAACGATCCTCTGTAGCAGTTGTGGACATGTAGGTGTCGGCATTGGCTGGATTTTGAGGTTAGTCATAACCACCCTATATGGTCTGCTCCATGGATCTCTCTCTACTTCCTCGACGAGTTCCTTCCAACAGCGTCTTTTACTATCTTTGATGGCTTTGTTTAGCTCCCGGCGAGCCTTTTTGTACTTCGCCACCAGTTCCGGCGAGTCCGGTCGGCGGGAACCACGCTGAGACATTCTTCTTCTTCTAAGACACTCCTTACGAAGGACATTTATATCATCATTCCACCAGTAGACCGGTGGTCTTCGATTTACACCATGTTTCCGGGGCATACAGGCATCGCAGGCCCGGGACACTCTCTTCATTAGGTCTTTTGTTTTCTCTTCTGCATTTCCTGTGATAATCGTGTCGGTATCCAAGGCAACCACCAAGGCAGCTGGGTCAAAAGATTTTACCTTCCAACCAACCGCGTTAGTTCTGGTTGCTTTTTGCAGTTTCAAATCAGTTGATATTTCCCAAAGTATTGCGCTATGGTCACTGGCAGTGTAAGTGTTCATAACTACCCAGGAATAGCTCCCTCTAATTAGACTGCTGCTAACAAACGTAAGATCCACAATTGAGGTTGCATCTCCCTTGATGTAGGTTGGTGTATCGCGCAGGTGCTGACCGGACATGGGTGTTTCGGTCAATACCTGTGCCGTATTGCCGGGAGGGAGCCGACGGCGGTCTGCCACGAGTGTGGCTGCGTCGAAGATACGGCGCAGCACACTCTGGCAGAGTGCCCCCAGTGGGCATCGGAGAGGGCGAGCCTGGTGGCTGTTGTCGGTGCTGACCTCTCGCTGCCTGCTGTAGTTAGTGCTATGGTCGGCAGCCAGAGGTCGTGGGAAGCGATGGTCTCCTTCTGCGACGCAGTCATGTCGCAGAAGGAGGCGTCGGAGCGCGAGAGGGAGGACGATCCCCTCTCACATCCGACGCGAAGACGGCGAACGGGACGGAGGAGGCGCGGGTATGCCCGCCTCCTTCCTCCTCCCTAGTAGCTAGTGGGGCAGGGGGCGGCCGGTCGGAGCAACCCGTCGCCCACGTCGCAGCGCCCCGAGAGGGGGCGGCATCCGCGGTGTGCGCGGGCGGGCCTCGGCCCCGCGAGGCCGGGTATGCACGGCATTTTCCACGGGCGAAAAAAAAAAAAAAAAAAAAAATAGGTTGGTGTATCGCCGTTGTTTAGAAGGGCGACGTCCAGCGTGGACATTGCTTCAAGTAGTGCTTTTCCCCTTGCGTTAGTGAACCTACTGCCCCAGTCTATTGCCCAGGAATTGAAGTCACCGGCTATCGCTACGGGAAAATATTGTCTTGCATCCTCGACAAGCCGGTCGAGAAAATCTGTGAATTGTTCAATGGAGAGGCTAGGTGGTGCATAGCAGCTGTAGAAACGGATTCCGTCCACCCAAACTGCCACAAATCCGGCCTCTCCGTGATCAACAATGCTCTGAACAGGAAACTTTCCACAGGACCAGATGACAGCTTTGGTGGTGCTGTCTGCTACCCATGGTTGGCCAGATAGGTGTTTATATGGCTCTGCTATCAAAACCAGGTCAAGGTCACGTACTGTTTGCATGAGCAGGTCATGCGCAGCTTCACAATGGTTGAGGTTTAGCTGCATTATCTTCATGTTCTTGCGTTTGTGATCTTCTGAAGCGCCTCTCTGTATACCGGGCATCTATTAGTACCAGCATGGTGGGAAACGTTCTCATAGCTTTGGTTTCCCGCACACAGTGCACATTTGGGCATATTTTTACAATCAGCAATCTTGTGCCCTTCTTGTCCACACCTGATGCATAGCTTAGACCGGTCCACTGCGCTCTTGCAAATGGAACTACGATGTCCCAAGTTCCAGCATTTGAAGCATTGGATCGGTCTCTTCGTTGCACGCATTCGGCAGTTGACCCAACCGATTCTGATTTTCCCGGTTCCGTCAAGCAGTTTGCGAGCCACAGCTGCTGGCAGAGTCACCGTGGCAGTCTGAGTACCTCTATAGGCTTTACGGATCTTAATTGCCGCTAGGGGTATCTCACCTTCACATGTAGCTTCTTGAAGGGCGGTCTGGATATCTTCTGTCGTCGTCGTGTCATCTATATCACGTATCTCGATGACTTCTTGCGGTCCTTTGCAGATTACTTCTGCGTCATCTTTAAGAATCCCCGCAATGGCTTTCTTCAATGCTTGACCTTTGTCAGTGCTCTTCTTCGAGAGAGTGATTAGCATGTCACCACTTCTGGTCTTGAGTATTTCTACGGTTGAACGAGCCTGGTCGTCATGCACGTCTTTCTTTATTCTCCGCAGAATGTCAGCGTACTTATCCTTCTGAACTGGTCGGATAATAAGAGCATCCGGTATGAGCCATTTACGAGGTTTTGTCCGTTTAGGTTCCGGCCGTGGCGCCTTGGTCAGCTCCTTTGGGAGCTGCGCTTTGGTTTGTTTCCTCTTATCCTTCTTTGATTGGACAATTTGCCAAGCTGGCGTTGTCTTCTTAGCAGCATCTAGCTCCGCAATGTTCTTTGGTGGACTCTGTTTTAAGTCCTTCTTCTTAACTTGTGTCTCTATCGGTTCAGGAGAGGTTCGCTGTTTCCTTTTTGCAGACTTCATGACACTTTGTTCACTTGCGACTGATTCGCAGTCAGCTTCGCCGCCAGTGCCCATCACTACTTCCGTCTCCTCTATAGTTTGACTGCTTTTCGTCTGTGTCACACGCAGCGTAGGTCGTCTTGTTGACTGGCATTCTTCATCCAGTGTTTTAAATCTTCGGAGTGCGTGCATCACATTAATTGTCTTGGTCTTTATCTCTTTATGGATATTGACCTTCGACTGGACAAATTCGTGTAGTTCACTGGTTAGCCTTTCAAGCCGTTCCAGCGCTTGTGAACGCTTCATTTCAGCGCTTGCTTCCAATGCTTCCTGTTGGGCTTGAGCCCCATTTAAATTCTTGTTTGTTTCCTTATTTATCTCCATGCTTTAAGTTTACCAGCGCATCGTACGGAGCGGAGCGGGTTGCGCAACTAAGAACGGGTGTACCCTCGGAGATATTACTCCTACCCCAGTTCCCTGAGGCCTAGTCTACACTTAGCCAGTCCCGGGATTCACGGACGGACTAGACTCACTCGTAACGGTGCGGATTACGGTCCGTCACTCACTGCGTACTTCCTGATCAAGGCCCGAAGTGGCTGGCTCCTGATTCACTGCTGGAACTTGCACCTCGGCAGAGCAAGCTCACATCAGCCGTGGCCCGCATCGTCGGAAATAGCCAATACGGGTTCCGGACACTCCCAGTGAGTTACAGCAGGGAACAATCGTCTTGCTAGGTCAGTTAGTGTGACCAACCACTTTACATGGGAGTTTCGTCCACGGGGGTTATTTGATTTCACCCCTACCCTCTGTCAGTATCAACTAATAAACTTAGCATCATTTAAAGACAGCAAGCTTTCTCCCATCCGCTACGGGGAGACGCGCCTGGTAGCAGTATCTCCTCTGCCGCAGGGAAAGAAAGGATAAAGAAGGAATTTTTCCAGAAAGGTGGAAACAACAACGACTTGTGCTACTCCCTAAAGGAAAGAAGCCACCAGAAGAACCATCATCTTACCGTCCACTCTGCATGCTAGACACGGCGGGTAAGATATTAGAGCGTATAATTCACCAAAGAATAGATGCAGTGGTAGATCCACTCTTGACAGATAACCAATTTGGTTTTCGGAGAGGACGGTCAACCTTAGATGCAATTAATCTGGTCGTTAACACAGCCAAGGATGCAATTGCAGGAACTAGATGGAAGGGTGGAAAAAAGAAATATTGCTTAGTGGCTGCTCTAGACATTAAACTGTCAAATACCAAGCGGTCACCGGTGACCGCAACCTATTGTTCTATAATTGTGTCTGCAAAACCGGTACTCGACGAGTTAAGAACGCTTTCAACTCCGCTAACTGGGGCCTCGTGATGCAATCCCTCAAAGAGAAAAACGTACCAGGATACCTATGTAGAATTGTGGCTAGCTACTTCACGAAAAGGATCCTGAAGTATGACACGAAGAACTGTCCGAAAGAGTACGAAATCACCGGAGGAGTGCCACAGGGATCAGTTTTAGGCCCTCTGTTATGGAATATCATGTATGATGGCCTCTTTAGTATAGCATTGCCAGCAGGGGTCAAACTTGTAGCATATGCGGATGATGTAGCCGTAGTGATAGTCGCAAAGCACCTCGAGGAGGTGGAACTGGCATTCGATATCACATTCAGACAAGTCAATTTGTGGATGGATATGATGAAGCTGCAATTAGCCAAGCATAAAACCGAGGCAGTGCTCATCACAAGTAGAAAGACGGTAGAAACCATCAAGTTAAGAGTCGGAGAACAAGAAATCATATCACAACCTTATATCCGATATTTGGGAGTGATGCTTGATGCTCGACTCAACTTCAAGCAGCATGTGGAACACGTGACCGCTAAAGCGTCAGTGGTAAGAGCTAGCCTAGCACGGCTGATGCCAAATGTCGGAGGCCCGAAGCAGAGCAGAAGGCTACTACTATCATCTGTAGTCATCACACCAGTGCTCACTTACGGCATATCTATTTGGGCCGACGCATTGCAGCTCCAGGAGTCATGGAGAAAGGCGGGACCAGTATATCGACTAAGCGCCCTAAGAGTAGCCAGCGCCTTCCGCACTATATCAGAGGAAGCAGTGTGCGTTATTTCAGGAATGCTGCCCCTTGGAGTCTTAGCTGAGGAAAGACGGGCCCTTCACCAACGAAGAAAGTCAACAACCCTGAGCCCTGAGGAACTCCGAGTAGAAGAACGGCAGAACAGCATAAGCCGGTGGCAGCTACAGTGGGATACCGCATAGAAGGGTAGATGGACGCACCGTCTTATTCCAAGAATTGATTCCTGGCTGAAACGTAGTCATGGTGAGGTCAACTACTATCTTACACAGATGTTATCTGGACACGGCTGTTTTCGGGCGTATCTTCATCGCTTTAGGCATGATAATTCTTCGGAGTGCCCATCTTGCCCAGGACTTGCTGAGGACGTCGAGCACGTATTCTTTGTGTGTTCCCGATTCCACCCTCAGCAAGATAAACTAGAGATGATCATGAACAAGAAATTGGAACCTGAATCAATAGTAGAGGCAATGTTGTCATCAGGAGCTGCCTGGAACGCTGTCAACACGTTTGCCACAGAAGTACTCACAGACTTGCGATCCATCGAAAGAAGAAGAGCGAATGCTAGTAATTAGAAAACAAGGAAAAATAATACCTAGCCATCAGAAGGAAGAGCAGTAGCTAAATTCTCCCCTTACGAAGTAATGCCTAGCGGCGGTTTCCGTGAGGGATCAGAGACTAGAGGAAAAAAAAGGGAAGGTTTTAGTCGGTATTAGCATTGTCATATCATCAGTCAATGTTTGAGTCCGACATATCCAAGCAAAAGAACTAAGCTTGTAGAATATGTAAAAGTATTTCCCCCCTTTGTATAGGAAAAAAAAAACATACATACATGCATACATATACATACACACATATATATATAGAGGTACATAAGGATATGTAAATAAATAAAAATAAAATTATACACATGACGGATAAGAGACAGCAGGGAAAAAGAGATAGTAATTTACTACACCGTGGTGAGGTAATGTTTCCTCACGAGTGCTTTAAACGTAGCGAGTGTCTGTGCTCGTCTTACAGAAAGAGGCAATGCATTCCACAGTCGAATAGCTCGAACAGTGAAGGATCGGTCAAAGGATCTGCTAGCGTGCTGGGACATCTCAAGCTTCAAATCCTCCGATGAACGTACTGGACTAGAATGTGTGTCATGGAAGAACCTGAAACGTTCTTTGAGGTAATGGGGAGTTGAAGGATTGAACAGTATACTGTAGACTAGAGATAAGATGTGAGTATTCCGCCGAAGGCGGATCGGCCGCCACTTGAGTTTAGCACGATATTCGGAAATGTGGTCATATTTACGTAGTCCAAATATAAACCTTATACTAAAATTTTGGAGTCGCTTAAGTTTATTTAACTGCACTTCGGTAAGATCTGGATAGCTGACCTCAGCATAATCGAGGATGGGATGGAGAAGTGATTGAGCAAGCACAATTTTAGTAGCAGTTGGAAGAAAGTTTCGGAGTCTCAACAAGGACCTCGCCGACGCAAAAATTTTTCGACTGACTTGTCCCAGTTGAGGTCCCCATGAGAAGTCCTGGTCTATGACAATACCCAAGTCCCTTACCGCATCACTATATGGTATTGTAGCACCGTTAAAGACAATCGGCGGGATTTGGGAACATATAATCTTGCAGCGCAGACGAGGGCTACCGACTACAATGGCTTGGATCTTCGCGGGGTTAACCTTTAAACCATAAGCCGTACTCCATTCTGAGATCCGTGCCAAGTCGGTGTTTACCATCTTGACCGTCTCGGAGAATTCACTAGGTGGTGCCTGAGAGTAAATTTGTAGATCGTCAGCATACAAGTGGTAGGAAGATAGAAGATTATTTGAGATGGAATTTATGAAAACAGCGAACAGTAGAGGACAGAACGCCCCCTGCGGTACGCCAGCAGTCGTATCAGACCAGGAAGAGTATAAACTCTCAATGGCGACACGTTGTCGGCGGCCACACAGGTAACTACGGAAGAAATCAATCACAGTTGGAGATATGTTAAGAGAGCCCAGTGTTCCAAGCAGTATATCAAAATCAACGGTGTTGAAGGCGTTGCTAAAATCTAGCAAGGTGAGGAGGGTTAAATTGCCGTTTTCAACACCAGATCGTATGTCATCAGTGATGTGGACTAGTGCCGTAGTGGTACTATGTCCCGGACGAAACCCGGACTGGTAAGGATTAAGGAGACTGTGTTTGGTGAGGAAGGCACTAAGCTGGTTATAGATGAGACGCTCCAGGACTTTAAAAATACGTATACACCAGGGTCAAAGCCTACAAAAATGGTAAAAAGTGAAAAAAAATTACAGTAGGATGAAACCCATTAGAAAAGGAGGGGAATATGATTAAAATGAAAGGAAAAATAAATTACGGTCGATCCGAGTTCGGGAAGTTGGTTTAAGGGTAAAAAATGGTTTATCTTGATTTCTGGCAAAACTACAAGTCCTATGGAAAAAAGTTAAATGGCAAAGTTGTAAGCAATAAAAAGATCTACAACTTTTGTATTTGCAGATTTTTCACATAACCTCAAAATTTTGGTGAAAAAATAAAAAAACCAAGTTTTTGGTTTTTTATTTACCTCTACCTATATCTTTTTCAAATTAATTTTATTTTCTACGAAAGGAGAATGCCCACGGCACTATGGACAAATGTACTGAATTCAACATTGTTGTGTCTCAATGAAATAATCTTTAAAATATTCGATGGCATGTCCAAATACTACCTCAAAAGCTTTAACACAAAATACATTGGCATTTTCGAGATATTCACAAAATAAAATTACTATTTTGAGGTTATGTCCGACCAAAAATTAACTGATAAAAGCTATTTAAAAGGGTCTGAATTGGTTTACGGGTGTGCTTAGTATCTTTGAAGCATACTTATTTGTGTAAAATCTGTAACGTGTTAGCTATGTCAGGTGGCCAGTTACCGGTGGACACATGTGTCTACCTCACCAAGTCTTATTGATTTAGATTTTGCGCATTTTTAAATCTAACGCCCGCGTTTCATGAAATTGCAAAGCATGGAAGAAACCGTTACTAAAATAGTCAATAGCTCAGTGTTATATCTATGCCCTACTCAAATCATAGATGTGGTAGGTATCATGACATGGCCTTTATAAATACCTACAGAGGGAAGAAACAAACAAAAACAAATACAATAAATAAAAGAATGATTATTATTATTATGACTGCCGGGCAAAAAGTCTCGGGTTCGATTCCCGGGTCGGGCAAAGTATTACTGGGTTCTGAAAAAATTCTCAGTAGTAGCACGGAGTCTGGAACTGTGCCTAGTATATGGCAGTAGGCTCACCCCCTATTACATGGGACTCAACATAAATAGTGAAAAGTGGGTGTTACATTGTACAGTGGCATAAAGTGCACCTCTGCCTACCCCTTCGGGGATAAAAGGCGTGATGTTATTTTAAGTTATTACTATTTCTTTTCTTATGAGCAGTTGAGACATTGCATCACAGTGGCACTCGGCATGATCGTAACTCAAAAAGTCCAGTTATTAGTGATAAACAACACGCACGGTGCTGCGGCGTTAAAAGTATGTTTATTTTCAATGGATTGACAGGAATTACGGAGGAACTAAAAGGCTCGACTCGACGCAGAACATACCAAAATCAGCAGAAATAACAGTATTGTATTGCAAAAATATGACAGACGTGCAATAAACGTCAAATAAGGTTCTACCCATAATGATGAAAGCTATTTTTTTTCTATTTCCGTAAACCAGCCAGTGGTATTTCACAAATACAACATGGTGCTGATACCGCCGTTTACAGTGAATGTTATTACTTTATAATAATAGATTGAACAATCAATACAAAAAATAGAATACAATAAAAAAATAACATTTAGGGAACGGAGAGAAAAGTTCCCTAAGATCGGAAAAGGAGGATCGTTCATCGATAGTCTATGTGCGTAAACTGCCATGCTGTCATTTGACATGACATGTGTCGGCACAGACATACCTATAAATGGCGTACTATAACTCCGGAAACATAAAATTACTAATTAATTTTCAAAAAACTATCCCAATATAAATATCATTGAAAGTCTTTTTAAAATAAATTTTTATTTTAGATATTTCATGCCGTTAGAGATTTTGAGACACAAGTAATTTATCAAGAGTACTGTCCATGGGCATTCTCCTTTGGTGAAAACTTACCTTATTATGTCCCAAATACACTGTAATTATTTGATTAAAAATATTTATTTTTTCGCTTCATTTTAATTTAATATCAAAAAAGGACCCTAATTTTCAATCGAAAATTCTGACGTCAAAATATCAGCTTTTTTCAAAAAGTTTGGGGGATTTTTGTTCGATGAAATATCTACTTTCTGATGGTGTAAAGCAAAATATACATTACTATAGGAAATATTCTTAGAAAATGCAAAAATATGAAAAAACCTCAAATTCGAAAATTTGTTTTTAATCATCATGTACAATTTTGAGATATGTATTAAAATTTACATTTTAATTACTCAAAAAACGTAAAATTTAATGTTTTTTTAATAAACGAAAAAAATACAAATTAAAATATCCTTCTATAATTAACAAACAAATAAGTTAATATTTAATAAAACATCTACAATATTTTTAAAAAGTTGTAGAACCTTCTTTAAATAATATTTGTAATTGCCTATTTATTGCTGTTTTAAGGTAATTTATATACCTGAGTGACATTCTAATTAGTTAAAATTATTATTAATTATTTGGAATTCTAATTAGTTACTCATTCGTTTTTGTCTCTTTGGAGGCATTTCTTCATCGTCATTCGGGGGCTGCGGATGAATGTGACTCCCGCACCCTCGTACCCACGTGTGAGACGAGACACCGGGGTGGGTTTTAGTCAGTAAGAGTCTGACAGTCCCTTTCGTCATCCCCAGGCGAGAGGGCTCCATGAGGATTTCCCACCTTGGGGTTAAAAAAAAAAACAAAGAAGATACTAAATCGATCGTGTTGATATTTATTCCAGTTGTACAGCCGTAGAATATACCTTGACAAAGACTAATTTAAAAACCCAATTTATACCGAAGTCGCTATTTCACGCGGACGAAGTCGCGGGTAACAGCTAGTACATACATAACATCAGGCCTTTTATCCACGAAGGGTAGGGAGAGGCGCACATTATGCCATTGTACAATATATCACGCACATTTCACTATTTATTTTATGAGTCTCATGTAATAGGGGGTGAGCCTATTGTTATGACAATAGTGTATATACGTGTGTAAACGGTATATGTACCGGGCACAATTCCAGACTCCGTGCGGGGATCGAACCCGAGACCCCTTGCCCGACAGGCGCCCTTGCGACCACTCGGCCAACGAGGCAGTCTAACTTAATTATACACTTATTACTAACTTATATTACTTATTACTAACTTATATTACTTATTACTAACTTATATTACTTATTCTTGTGTCATAACATGTTGTGGTCTGTCGCGATGGCGGTGACATAATTATTATACTTAGCATATTGACTACACGGGTGGTGCGGTGGCTGGGCAACCGGCTGCCGTGCAACGTGTCGCGGGTTCGATTCCCGCACGGAACAACACTTTGTGCGATCCACAAATTGTTGTTTCGGGTCTGGGTGTCATGTGTATGTGAACTTGTATGTTTGTAAACGCACCCACGACACAGGAGATAATCCTAGTGTGGGGCAACGTTTTTATAAAAAAAAAATAAAAAAAATATTATGAGTATTTATTCGGTGATTCAACCACCGAATATTAGCGTTATCCTGTTTTGTGCATATAAATAGCGTGAGCTGTTTGCTAACGTCATTCAGTACTGCAGTACTTACCGCGCGACTGAATGAACGTGTCTCATACAAGATGCAGTCGTACACAGCATTGTTCCTGCTCATTGTTGTGCTTTTGCCGTCCCATTCTGCGTCGACGGTAAGTGTGCTATACATAAAACGTCAGATAATTTTTATAGAAATCACTTACAGAAAAATAGCATAATATAATATAATAATAATAATAATAATATTAAAATAAAGAAGGGGGCTATGAGCATCGTTTTTCCTGCGGGTCGCGGGACGCGGTGCCCATTTTCACCGGGTCAATCCCGAGAAGGAGAAACCTCCAAAAGAAATTAAAATAAATTATTATAATATAATATTATCTATACTTAGAATAACATCGTGGGAAAATGAAAACTGTACTACATCGAATATATTTTTAAAAGAATGCTTTGGGCGTGATCTACAGTCGATACCGAAGCCAAAAATATGGTTTTTAGAATTTTTGTCTGTTTGTCTGTATGTATGTCCGGAATGATGTCAAAAAGAACTGCATGAATTTACATCAAAGGAGAACGGTAGATTTCGTACCGCTTCGCTAAAAAAAGATTTGACATTGTTTTACCTTAAAAATTGGGTCGTTATAGAACCTCCTAAGTACGTTATGTTAGCATATTTAATAGATTTTCAGAACTTGGGAAACCCTAGAAAAACTGATATTAAATAATGATAAGAAGCAATCAACAAAACGTTTCCTTAATAAAAACAAACCGCAATTGACGTTTACAAAGTTGCCATGCGTAAAGATGAAAGCAGATCATATTGAATCATTTATTTTGATATATATCAATCACCTACGGAACTAAATCAATTCTGACGAAATTCATTACCGTAGAATATCCCATGATAAAAAAATACAAAACTAATTCAAAGCCTAAATTCTGTCAGAAGTCAATATTCTACGCGTCCGAAGTCGCGGGCAGAAGGTGGTAGGCTATAAAACATCACACTACAGTCAATTGAAGCCGAGTGAAACAGCATGGAACAAGTTAGTTTATAATGTTAGTTGGGTTTCTTTGATTTTCAACAACTGTCCGTTTTTGTTACAGGTGGAATGATCAGCCGTTGCCAACTACCTCTATATTTGCAATACTACAATAATGGTTCTTTATCTAGTTCCATGATGCAACGATATGATGAAGATGACATGATGCAACGACTAATATTTATGGGACTATGTTAAACAATATACCATCCTAAGGCGATTACACACGGCACCGCGCACCGCCGCGGTAGGCGGCGATGCAGATCTCATGTTGCATTGACCTCTGTTAAATCAATAGATGCCTAACACATACCGACGGACAATGGCCACCGCCCGACCGCGCGGTCGAGCGGTGCAGTGTGTTAATCACCTAATCTGGAATCAGGTCTCGTACAATGAACTGCGATGCAATGCGAATTCGTAACGCAAAAAATTACGATGAAATTATGATGATGCGTGATTTCATGCGACAAGGCGTCTCCCAGTGTGACCATTCCTTCGACGACCGTCAACCGTACTAAACGTATTTTAAACTGAAAACTAGGTCGTGACATGGATTGTAAAAAGAAGTGTGCAGTTCTGTTATTGCTTAGGAGATACAGGAAAAAGAAACAAAGAAGATTTTGGGAAGATAAGATTTGATGCGCAGAGGGATTCGCACATTTTTGCAATGCGACATCGCATCGGAGTTTTGTGCACAAGCCCTTAATCTTGCAAATTGTTTTCGTTTCAAACCATAATAGTTATTTTATGATAAAAGTCAAATGAATAAGTTCTGTGTTGGTCAGAAAACCTGCCAGACAGGATGACCTCGCTTAGTCGATGGATCTTCCTTTTCTTCGGTACCTTTACACTTTGTTCCCTAAAAATTCAACTCGGTTTAAGGTATGCAAAAAAGAGATAGAACGTAGATTTTACTGCGCAAGAGTGAGAACACAAAAATCTCCTTCTCAAGTAACAGTTACTCAATAAAAATGTTTTAATTAAAATTTGCTATGTAGTTGGTCTTATGTGACTCGATTCACAAAAGGATAGTTTCCTAAATTTTATTTTAATGTCCGTCTGGTTAATTATTATATTAATTACATTAATTTAAAACTTTAGATACGCATTTTTTCTTTTCTCACAAAATTAAATACTTTCGGCGATATAATTTGAAATATCGTGTGACGTCACAGCGTGCAACATTTTATAGCATGTTATGGCGTAACGACCTCCCACTCCTAAACGTAGCGCCATTCTATTTAAGTATTGCAACTTAATACGAGAAAATAAAAAAATACGTGTCTAATATTTTTTCATTATCTAACTGACGGACTAATTAGATTTTTTATTTTGATACCCTGGAAACTACCCGGTTCTTTTTTTTTTTGAGGTGATAGACTTTCCCAATGTCATGATTTCCCCCCTTAAAAAAAAAGGCTGTGACATGTACTTAACAGCTTTAAGTTTTACCTCCGCGAGTCAATTAAAACAAAACTAGGTGACTGATGTCACAAACGTTGTAGTGACTTCAAAACAGGAGGTCTTACTATGTTTGAATGATTGTTTTTTATTGTATTTAAAACTACTTTTAAAATTCATTGACATATTACACTTTTTTTGTTTAATTGTCAAATTTGGGTGTTTTTTTTTAAGAGGCTTGGAGGGAGGCGAGACAGAAGGAGTCATCTGCTGACCCCTTCTGTCTACCATTTCGATTGGCACACGATGCACCAAACATTTAATGAAACCCGTTGCCCTTTGTCACGCCATAACTTGAAAATGGCTAGACCGATTTGGCTGATCTTTTTGTTTGTACTTACTACAGTAATCAGAACGTGAGTAAACGGGTGATCAAAGATCAAAAAACATATATATTTAACTCGTCGAGTACCGGTTTTGTAGACACAATTATAGAACAATAGGTTGCGGCCACCGGTGACCGCTTGGTGTTTGACAGTTTAACAAATTTATTGTACCAAAATATTTCATTTCCTATGCGTGTTTTGCTATTTGCAAGCACAGCTGTTGCAAAGAAAAAGTCGTCAATTTTGCTTCGTGCAACCGTGGTTGCAAGGCGACGAAGTTCATTTAATTCAATTTAGTCTCTATACCAAACACATAGAGTCGTAGTAGTATGCACTTAAACTGTCAAACACCAAGCGGTCACCGGTGACCGCAACCTATTGTTCTATAATTGTGTCTACAAAACCGGTACTCGACGAGTTAAACCAAAGACAGATATAGAGGTATTTCTCATAGCGAACCACAGAGGGGTTCTTCCTCATGAGCAGCGTGTGCGGTCGTGGCGAAGTCGCGCAGCCAAGTGTAAGTAGGCTTTTCTCAGTATATTCAGGTGAGTAACCCGCGATTTTTAGTTAATTTAGTATATCTCACGATAGTTATTATAAAAACAATGACAAATTAGTTAAGACAAAATAGACAAATTAGTTTGTATGAGGGTAAGAACATTGATATGAGAAATGGTCGACTATAAACGATAAATAGATTACGGAGATAAATTGTATTGTGAATTTGATAGAAATAGAAATTTATTCGCAGGAACATGTGATACAATGGATCTTAGTCTAATTTTCAACAGTATAGTGTATTCCACCTTTTCCAGGCATGCAAATGTTTGTTTATAAGGCACTATAAATAATATAGAATATAAATACAATTTCATTGATTAATTATTACGTAATGTCAAAATAATGATTCCAAAATGTCAAATTAATTTTTTAAATACATGTCAAGGCATTATGTCTGTAAAATTACATGTCATAATATTAAAATCTATTTCTTTCTACAATTCCATAGTCAATGAAGTCTTTAATACTGTAAAAACATTTTTCAATTAGCCATGCTTTCAACTTAATTCTAAATTGACGCAAAGGTAGTTCTCTAATAGATCGAGGAATTTTATTATATACTATAATTGCCATTATTGCACAATTCTTGCCATAAAGAGTACTGCGCCTTAATTGTCGCAGTACTCTTAGTTATCCATTTTTAGTTTGGATGCATCTCGCTGTAAATGCTTACTATCTTCATTCACTTTATTAAACAAGTTATAATTTCTCACAAACATACCAATTTCAAAAATATACAGAGATGCCAAAGTCATAACGCTCAGCTTTATGAAAAGCGGTTTGCATGTCTCTAATGGTCCTACTCCACATATAGCCCTAATGCATTTTTTCTGAACTATGAATGCTCTGTCTATATCACATGAATTGCCCCACAACAACAGGCCATACCTTAACACAGAGCTCACGTAACCGTGATACGCCAATAGCGCTGAGCTTTCGTTTGTTGATTTGCGTAGTTGCCTAAGTGCATACACAAATTTATTTAATTTCTTGCAGACATTTTCTACGTGTACTTTCCAATTACAGTTTTCGTCTAGTATAATACCCAAGAATTTAATATTGTTATCTTTAGAGACAGATTGACCTGAATAACTGATACTTAGCCTGGGTGGTTTACGCTTATAATTAGCAAACTGAACATATTTAGTTTTGGAGACATTAATTTCCAAATCATTGTCCTGAAGCCAGTGTATAATGGCCTCCAAAGTCTCATTTATTTCCTGCTCATAAGGTTTTACTTTTACTTTTCCTGTGCCGGACACCACAACAGATATATCATCAGCAAAGAGAACACATTTTTTATCGGTAATATTAGGCAAGTCATTAATATACAAATGGAATAAAAGCTGTTATATTCCGTACTCTGGATGATATTTTAATAGCTATGATAAGGGTTTTTTATGACAAGCCAGCCACAACCTCCCAAAACCAGGATAGATCCTGGTTTAGGGAGTAGATGAAACACCGGATCACTGAAGTCCGGCGCGTCCCAGGGACATGAGTAACTGTCTTGGTTCCCGCAACGAAGTGAATCAGAAAATATTATAAGAGGAGAAGAAGAAAACACTATAATTTTCAGTTCCCTCGGTGAATTACTGCAAGAGACAGAATGAATTAAGCCTAAAGGCAGAAAGAAGAGACTATACAACTTGGTAAAGCCCAGTCGCCAAGCACCACTGTTTGACTAAAAACTAAGTGGGTCCTATGTGTGAGCTGTGATACTTGCTTCCAATAATAGGTATGGCAAAAATGCCTAAACGCACGGAAATTCGTTCTAGATTCCACAAGGTCCGTATAATAAGCTACACCTGACGAAACAATTAAATTATTTAACACTAGCTGTTACCCACGACTTGGTCCGCGTAGAATAATGACTTCTGACAGAATTCATCAGAATCAATTCAGTGCCTGTGAAATGATTTATCGTGGTTTCAAAAAGTAAATAATCCCACTGGGATCTTATCAGTACAGCGCCTGTTTCCGTAAGGCTTTAGTGATAAAATCTATTCTATTGACTATTGTGATACGGAATCTTTCTAAAATGAGTTCAGTTGTTATGAAATAGAGACTCCCGGGGCTATAGCGCATAGTTCCCGTTCTCGTGGGACTTCTGTGATAAAAACTATCATACATCCTTTCCAAAGTTTCAAATTATAGTTTTACCGAATGTAACTCAAAAAGTTTCAATGATTCTAGATTCAATAGATTAACTTTCATCCCCTATTGTACCCCAGGGGGGGTGAAAATGATCAAAATCCTTTCTTAAAGGACGTTAAGTCATAACATCTACCTGCACGCCGAATTTCAACCCAATCGGTGTAAAATTGACAAAGTTTCATACAATCTTTCATCCTTTATTTTACCCCATTGGGATAGAAATGATCAAAATCCTTTCCTAGCGGATGCCCTCGTCATAATATCTACCTACATGCCAAATTTCAGCCCGATCCGTACAGTGGTTTGGGCTGAGTGTTGATAGATCGCTATGTCAGTCAGTCACCTTTGAATCCATACTATCCGTACTAATAAAAGTACCACCATCCCCCCATGACATTTGTATTACTCTTGATGTCTTTCAAAGTCCGATGTAGAGCTTCAATTGCTCTTTTATCGGGCATGGTACACTCATCCCAAACTAATGATTTACATTGCTGCACCGTAAAAAGTAGCCTGTGTTCGTGCCTAGGATCTTTAAATATAAATATCTTTAAATTAACCAAGTTTTATAAAAATCCGTTCAGACGTTAAGGCGTGAATGAGGTAAACTTTTAAAACAAATGATTAAAAATCACTTACTTATTTGGTTTTCTGCCTACTACCTCCGCCTTAAGTATGATAGCATAAATGTTAATAGCCCATATCCTTTTCTAGTTTACTATCTATCACCTAACTAAATTTCATCAAAATCCGTTCAGCCGTTTAGGCATGATAGAGCAAAACTCCCAGCAAAAACCATAAAAAAATCACAAACACAATTCAGTTTAGTAGTCCTTTGGGGGCCGGTATATTGTGATTATAAAGACGTTGGGTACTATCAAATGTTTTAGTTGCAAATTAAATCAGTGGCACAACGGACGTCTTTCTATTTAAACGAAAGTAGACCTTAACACAAGCAACAAAGGTAAACTATAAATTATTAGGTTTTCGGCTTACTCACGGAATAATTTGACGAGGAACTCGACTAGTTTCAAGCCATGCTAGAGGCTCATATTCGCCAAACCTGTTGCGGCGTCCCGCTCGGACGCTGCTCATGGCACAGAGGGTCATGGCGATCCGAATGATCCGCGGATACCGCACGATCTCTGGGGAGTCGGCGAACCTCCTTGCCGGGTTACCGCCGTGGGATCTGGAGGCGAAGGTGCTCGCGCGCGTGCACAGCATGCGCGCGGAGGCACGTCGCCGGACGAAACTCCGCTGCCGCGCCAAATAAGTGCGTGGCGGGATGAGCTCCGGCGCGATCTCATGGCGGAATGGCAGCAACGACTGTCGCAACCGAGGGCTGGGCTCGCTGCCATCGCAGCGGTAAGTCCCCTCTTTGAGGAGTGGCTTGAGAAACGCTACGGCGTCCTCACCTACCGCCTGACGCAGGTCCTCACCGGACATGGGAGTTTCGGGAGGTACCTGTGTCTGATGGGGCGGGAGGAAACGCCCGGGTGTCATCACTGCGAGGACCGCCCTAAGGACACGGTGGAACATACGGTGGGAGAATGCCCTGCGTGGGCTGAGCACCGCCGTGTCCTCAGGGAAGTGATCGGCGATGGCGACCTCTCGCGTCCGGGCCTAGTGCAGGCCATGATGCGGAGCGAGGGGGATTGGGATACCGTCTCCTCCTTTTGCGAAGCAGTCATGCTAGCTAAGGAGGAGGCGGGACGCGTGAGGCAGCGAAGCGCTGCCTCCTCGCAACCCAGCCATCGCGGAGGACACACCGGGCGTCGGGAATCGCGGGACGATCTCCGGCCACCGTAAGCGCGGGCCTGCGGACGGCGAGCATGGGTGGCTCCCCGTCCGACCAGAAACAGACCCGAGCGTACGGCGCGTCGCGTTCCGCGCGCGCCTCAAAGAGCCATCAGACCACCACAGATGGGGCCCAATAGGGCCGATGCCGATTCGGAGTCGCGGAGAACCTAACGGGTAACCGGGGCTCCGGCTCGACGTGCAGGAGAAGGAACGGGGTGGTTTTTAGTCAGTAAGAGTCTGACACTCCCTCCCGCCTCACCCAGGCGGGAGCAGTCATTCGATGATTTTCCCCCCTAAAAAAAAAAAAAAAAAAGAGGCTCATATTCATGTTCCTACTACTAAACTAGTTGAGTCCATCGTCAAATTATTACGTGAGTAAGCCAAAAACATAATAATTTAAGGTATTTAGTATGTCTCACGAAAGATACAATAAAAATAAGATAAATTATAAAACTAAAAGAAGCCAATAATACAGGTGTCACATACTGCGCGGTGTTTGCGGACATGCCCAATCCGAATGTATGCACAAACGTGCTGAACGTACTGAGTATAGTATAATTTATGGTAGGTATAAGTTTTCGTTTAGCCGTATATACATATATAACATAGTATGTATGTCTATTTAGATTAATAAAATATTGTATTATTATATGACTGCCTCGTTGGCCGAGTGGTCGCAAGTGCGACTGCCGGGCAAGGGGTCTCGGGTTCGATTCCCGGGTCGGGCAAACTATTTCTGGGTTTTTAAAAGAAAATTCTCAGTAGTAGCACGGAGTCTGGAATTGTGCCCGGTAAATGGCAATAGGCTCACCCCCTATTACATGGGACTCATAACACAAATAGTGAAAAGTGGGTGGTACATTGTAGAGGTACAGTGGCATAATGTGCACCTCTGCCTACCCCTTCGGGAAAAAAAGGCGTGATGTTATGTTATGTGTAGGTATTAATATATTTATTCTATAGGTCTCTATGTTTGTGTACTATATATATTGTTTAACAATTTCTTTGTAATTGTGTTCTGGCTTCGCATCACCCGCTTTATTTCTCTGCACTTCCCTATGGTTGACTGACAGAGAATGCCTTAAGGCATTAAGTCCGTCATTCACATTATCTTATGTGAAGAAAAAATAAATTGTAAAGAAAAAAAATAAAGTGCAGAAAAGCCCAATTACCCTCCCCTTCCCCAATCTCCCCAATCCCTTAATCCCCAACGATCCTCAAACTCCTAATCCCCATAAAGCCGGTAACGCACTTGTAACGCCTCTGGTGTTCCAGGTGTCCATAGGCGACGCCGATTGCTTACTATCAGGTGATCCGTCTGCTCGTTTACCGGCTGAAGTATCAATAATAAAGCCAATGGAGTGACCTATAGAACAGGGTAGCTTTTATAGTAGTTCGCTTAAGTAATACCGATTTTAATCAAATTTACAACAGTGGAAAAAAACTCATTCTTTGAATAGTGCAACAACGAAGTTTATCCCGGACCTACGACAACCCGCAGAGCGCTCGATACCTCCCTCGCTAATCGTACCGCCGTCGCCGTCGCCTGCGCAGTGGTCATCGCTTAGCGTGTAATGATTACAAATTTTGTCGGTATAAGTTAAATCTTGTTAAGTTTTATTGTTGTAGATAAGTATAGATGCCATTGACATGTTAATTGATGATGTGGTAGTAAGTTGAATGCTAAACTAAAAGTGGCAGGTCTTTTCCTCGACTTAAGTTCTGCGTTTGATACTGTAGAACACTGCATTCTTCTCAGTAAGTTGGATTTCAATGGAGTTAGAGGAAATGTTTTGAATTTATTTAAATCCTATTTCATAAAAGAACGCAGTATGTAGAAATTACGCAAATTTCAGAAGAGGGGTTTAATAAGGTACACAAATCGGACCCGGTTTCAATAAATAATGGTGTGTTTTTTATAATATTAGAGGTGATTAATGATCTGATAGCTTATATAAAAAGTATTATAGCTAGTGAGAATATCCAACATTCAGAAAAAAAAACATTATCTTATGTGCTCTTGAAAAGTGGTTCACTGTGAACAATCTAAAACTAAATTTAAAAAAGACGCAATGTTTATTATTCAAATCAACAGCAAAGAACAAGGATACCGTCAAAGTACATCTATTGGGGAATCAGGTAGATATTGTAGACAATGTAAAATTTTTAGGGGTACAGATAGATGCACTTTTAAATTGGAAGTGGTCACAAACACTATTAAGGGTGCTTGTTATGCTCTTAGCAGTCTAAGGGATGAACTAACCATTTCTCACCTCAGAATGGTTTATTTTGCACTTATACCTCTAGAGTCTAGACTTAGATATAGCATAAAGTTCTGGGGTAACAGTTACCGTAATAACATTAATGCTGCTTTCGTTATGCAGAAAAGGGCCTTGAGAACTATCCTTCGCATAGAACAGAGTCTTGCAGAGATCTTGGTGTTGCTTAGTTATTTCATTAAAAATATCCATAATTTCGAAACTGAGGATCAGAGACATACCTCTTTACGTAAACAAAAGTATTGGTATAGATGGCGCTGTGTGTATTGGTATATGTCACATACGCTACTTTTTATCCTTTTGTGACGCGAGCGAAGCCACGGGTAAAATCTAGTAATAAATAAATTCATAACATGTCGCGGTCTGTCACAATACTTAGCATATTACGAGTGTTTGTTCGGTGATTGAACCGAATTTTAGCGTCATCCTGTTTTGTGAATATAAATAGCTTGAGCTGCAGTTTGCCAACGTACTGCAGTACTTACCGCGCGGTCGAGTGAACGTGTCTCGCACAAGATGAAGTCGTGCACAGTATTGTTCCTGCTCATTGTTGTACTTTGTGCCATCCCATCCTGCGTGGACGGTAAGTGTGCTGTATCTGTATATTATTCGAAATAAAACACATGATGGATCTTCGCACTGTTTTATGTATTTACTAGAATATAGCCGCGTGCGTGGACGGTAGGCCTTAATCTATTAACTTAAGTAGAAATGTTTGTTTGTGTTAATCTGCCAGAACTACCTTTTTTTTGAGGGGGGGAAATCATCCAATGACTTCTCCCGCCCGGGTGAGGCGGGAGGGAGTGTCAGACTCTTACTGACTAAAAACAACCCTGTTCCTACTCCTGCACTTCGAGCCGGAGCCCCGGCAACGCGTTAAGTCTTCCGCTGCTCCGTATCGGCATCAGCCCTATTGGGCCCCATCTGTGGTGGTCTGATGGCTCCTTGAGGCGCGCGCGGAACGCAACGCGCCGTACGCTCGGGCCTGGTTCTGGTCGGGCGGCGAGTCACCCGTCCTCCCGTCCGCAGGCCCGTGCTTACGGTGGCCGGAGATCGTCTCGCGATCCCCGACGCCCGGAGTGTCTCTCGCGACGGCCGGGTCGTGAGGAGGTTCGTCCCCTCACGCGTTCCGCCTCCTCCTTAGCTAGCATGACTGCTTCGCAAAAGGAGGAGACGGCATCCCAGTCCCGCTCGCTCCGTACCATGGTCTGAACCAGAGCCGGACGCGAGAGGTCACCGTCGCCGATCACATTCCTGAGAACACGGCGGTGCTCAGTCCACGCAGGACGCACCGCCACTGTATGCTCCACCGTGTCCTCCGGGCGATCCTCGCAGTGATGACACCCGAGCGTTTCCTCCCGCCCAATCCGAAACAGGAACCTACCGAAACTTTGGTCCGATAAGCACCTGCGTCATGCGGTAGGTGAGGACGCCGTAGCGTCTCTCAAGCCACTCCTCAAAGAGGGGACATACCGCTGCAATTACGGCGAGCCCAGCCTTCGGTTATGACAGTCGTTGCTGCCATTCCGCCATAAGACCGCGCCGGAGCTCATCCCGCCACGCACTAATCTGGCGCGGCAGCGGAGTTTCGCCCCGGCGACGTGCCTCCGCGCGCAAACAAAATACGCGCGCGAACACCTTTGCCTCCAGATACCACGGCGGTAATCCGGCAAGGAGATTCGCCGCCTCCAAGGAGATCGTGCGATATCCGCGGATCTATCGGATCGCCATGATGCCAGAACTACCTTCTGGTTCGAATTTAATAATTATGTTTGTGTTGGTTAGTCCATTTACCGAAGAAGATTATCATTATCACCATCATAATTAACAGCTGAAAGACGTTCATTAATGGAAATAAGCTTCCCCTTAATCCTCCACAAGAAGACTATATCTATGTAAGGATTCATCTTATTGTATGATAGGAGAAATTCAAATATCTATATATCAATATATAAATGAACCCATTTTCCCTTGGTCACCATCACACAAGGGCTGGGCCGATTTCACTAATTCTTTTTTTGTTGTATTTGTTATCATTAAGTGAAGATTCTTAAGACAGAAAAAATCCTGAAAATTCTACGGAAACAGGAGAAAATGGAATTGCGCGTACGAAGTCGCGGGCTGAAGGTAGGCTATAAAACATCACACTACAGTCAATTGAAGCCGGGTGAAACAGCATGGAACAAGTTAGTTTATAATGTTAGTTGGGTTTCTTTGATTTTAAACAACTGTCCGTTTTTATGTTACAGGTGAAATGTTCAGCAGTTGCCAACTATATTTAAAATACTACAAGGATCGTTTTATATCTAGTTCCGATGAAGAGATAATTAAACGACTAAGAAATATGGGACTATGTTAATGTGGGTTGGTGATTTCAAACTTATACCTCTAATCAGAAATTGTAAGCCCAGGTTTCCCCACAATGTTTTCCTTCACCGTTTGTCAGTGGTGTCTTTGTACTTTCTTAGATTATTAAATAATAAATAAAAAAATATATAACTCGGAAAAAGTCACATTGGTACTTTGCCGTTGGTAGCACTCTCATGCATGAGAAACAGGCTTCTTTAACCTCCTGGCCACCACAACACAACTAAAGAAATGTAAAATGAAAATGAAGAGTTTTGCTATAAAACTAAAGCAATCTAAAATAAAGATGGCATTTATTTTATAGATTGTTTATATATAGTTACTAGGTACTTGTTTAAAATAAAACAAATGTATTAATTTGAAATACTTTCATTTCATTGTATTTAGGTTGTTTCTAGGAGTACTTCTTCTAAAAAAAGAGCAGGCGATGTCATACAGCACACACTTCATTAATTGCTGATATCTGTAAACATGTAAGATAACTGTAAATACAGAAAACAAAACTACATTTTTTTCATTAGTTTCACATGTTATAATAATGTCTGATTTCCTATCTTAAAATAGAAAAGATAAAAATAAATATTTGATTACATTATTTGATTTTACAGTGTTAAAATGCCTTTAATAGGATATTCCTATAACACAGATCATAGGAGCTAATTGTGAATGCTCATTAATCAATTATAATCATAACATGAGTATAAACCTATTATAAACTATTATATACTCCACATACATGAAATTATCGTTGATTAAACCTTTACACAAAAAAGGTACAAAATCAGATGTCAACAATTATAGGCCAATAGCGTTAACTCCAATATTATCAAAAATATTCGAAAAGATAATGTACAAGAGATTGCTTAAATACTTGGATAGATTTGAAATTTTAGCTCCGCAACAATATGGATTTAGACAGAATAAATCGACTACCATGACAAATATGACCACATTTCCGAATATCGCAATAAACTCAAGTGGCTTCCGATCCGCCTTCGCCGGAATATGCATATCTTATCCTTACTTTACAGTATTCTGTATAATCCTGCAACCCCATATCTTAAAGAACGTTTCAAGTTCCATCATGACACACATTCAAGATCCTTAAGAGCGTCGGAGAGGTTGAGGCTTGAGATGGCTCAACATTCTACTAGGACGTATGATAAATCATTTACGATTCAGGTTGTTCGCTTGTGGAATGCACTCCCAGTGTCGGTAAGACAAGCACGGTCAATAGCTACCTTTAAAGCTAAAGTTAAGGATTATTATATGCCCACGTCATAGATCACGCTAGCTCCCTTATATACTTATTTAGGTTGTATGTGTGTAGTTGTATATATATATAGATATTTATTTATTTTATATATATTTATGTTCGGTATGTATGAATGTATGTGTATGTAATTATATATATATTTGTTATGATAGTAGTTAATATTTATGTATGCCATCGGACTACCCTCTTAAATTAATCAATGCTCCATACACCCAAAGGTTACCTGGTAGACATCGCTTTTAGCGATAAGGCCGCCCTTGTACCCTCTTTATTTTCTGTAATTTCTTGATATTGTATAATTACTCGCTTGGTGTACAATAAAGCATATTATTATTATTATTATGTATGTCTTTACTATTCACGGGACCACAGGGTCCCGGTCATTTGGGAGGCGTACGAGGGGCCGAAGCCAACTGCGCAGAGGCCCTTTAGACAACTTTAATCTAAATGTAATGGACACACAAACCGGCGACTATCCCTGTATGCACTATGCAAATGCACCCAAGGACAGTCCCCGGTTAGTGTAGGACTATTGTGAATAATGGAAAAAAAAGGGTAGGGCTATGGATGGGTTGCTGTGGATTGGTAAATTGGGAACTATGGATGACTATGGCACCTGCCGAAACAATGTAATTATTACACGTAAAAATGGCAGGCGGAGACTCGCCAACTCACCGACCGGGCCCCGGGAATGGTTGCTAGATATAGCAACATAGGGGCAACGAGAATGTGAGTGGCTGAAGGGTTAAGAAACTACCACCGCTTTCTACTCAGATCATCTGCTCCAGCCGAAGCCTCCTGCATCCCTGGCCCACTCGCGACTTACGAATAGTTTCTTACCCTCCGAGCAGGATCACTGCTCTCGCGACTCCACTCTGGACGGCCAATGAAGGCAAGCTAGAGGTGGGAGACCTGTTCCTTGTCATCATTCACTCCAGCCAGCCAATTAAGGCAAGCCGGAGAAGAAGGAACGGTGACTTCTCCCTGGAGCACTCGGGATGATGGTAGCCCGCGGGATCGCTAATGCCCGTCACCTCGCCTCAATTATTATTTTATATTTATTATTATTTACATATATTTATTTAAAATTCTCTATAAATTACATTTTTAAACACTACTTATAAAATAAAAATAATATTTAAAAATATAAAAAATAGGAGCCGACCAGTAGCGGGAGCATGGTCCAAGCTACCGGTGGTTAGGGCTCCAGAGACAGAAACCTCCTCACGATACGTGCCGTTTCTAGGAGAACTGCCTTCTGTATCAGGCCCTTGATCCATCCACCTAACGCCAGCCTCCTAAGATGGATGTCGAGGCTTTTAGGGATTAACCCATTGGCCGACACGACTATCGGCACAATGATAGCCGAATCCACACTCCACATGTCGACAACCTCGTGAGCTAAGTCTAGATATTTTATTTGTTTATCTTTCTCAGCTTTCACGAGGTTCTCGTCATGGGGAATGGTGACATCGATTATCATCGTGCGGCGTACTTGTCGGTCTATCACCACTATGTCAGGTTTATTGGCTACAATAGTCCTGTCAGTAATGATAGACCGGTCCCAGTACAATGTGATATGGTCATTTTCCAGAACTGGGTCGGGCACATACTTGTAGTACGGTACCTCAGATTCAACAAGTCGATAGTGTAAAGCAAGTTGCTGATGGATAATCTTGGCTACTTGATTATGCCTATGCAAATATTCACTGTTAGCCAAACGACCACAACCAGAAATTATATGTCTAATGGATTCACCAGGAGTATGACATGCCCGACATATGTCAACCGTCCCATCCTTAATTATATATTTCCGATAGTTATTCGTAAGGATAACTTCGTCCATTATTGCACAGACAAATCCTTCAGTTTCTCCAAAGAGATTACTGAATCGTAACCAAGATACGGACGCTAGAAAATCTACACTGGGCCCATGAAGGGCCCGGAAGAAGCGTCCGTGGAGCTCCTTGCTATGCCATACCTCCTTGCGATCATTGACGCTCAGTACCACAGGTTTGCGCCAGTTCTCTTTTGCCAAGGATAGTGGAGTGAATCCATTGTCCACTGCGGCTACTTCTCGATGCATACCCTCGTTGACTTTCAGGAAATATTCCCTGAGGTTGCATACCTCACGGTTGTGAAGGGTCTTAGCATTTAATAAGCCTCGACCACCACACTTCCGCGGGATGTACAACCTCATGACCGACGAACGAGGGTGATGCATGCGATTTGCAGTTAGCAGTGTCCGGACTCGCCTATCCAGGGTGTCAAGTTCAGTCTGAGTCCACTTGAGTATACCAAAAGAATACATAAGGACTGGTATGACCCAACCGTTAAAGGCTCGCACTTTGTTTCCGCCTGATAAGGAACTTTTCAGTACCCTATTCAGACGGCCAAAGAAGCGCTCCTGTAACGATTGCTTCATGTCCGGTCCATTAATGCCTAATCCTTCTGACATACCCAGGTACTTGTATGTATCGTTTGCGGAGAGTGATCTCAGCTTTGTGAAATCTGAGAGTTCTAGACCCTCAGATTCCACAATCCCTCCTCGCTTTACATGCATGACCGCACACTTGTCTACTCCAAACTCCATTCTGATGGAACTACTAAATTTTTCAGTTATATTCAGTAGTTCCATCAGTTGTTTCTTGTTTGGCGCAAACAACTTGAGGTCATCCATGTAAAGTAAGTGGGATATAACTAGACCCCTTCTCCGCAAAGGATAGCCTAACCCTGAATCCTCCAGTAGAGTACTTAGAGGATTCAAGGCCAAGCAGAACCATAGTGGGCTCAGGCTGTCACCCTGGAATATTCCTCGTACTATCCTTACAGGTTCTTCATTCCCTTGGATTTGTCTACATCCCGGATAGCAAAGCACAGTGCTCCACTGCCTCATACACGACTCCAAGAAGGCGCGTAAAGTTGCATCTATTTTATACAACTCCAGCACCTTCAGGAGCCATGTATGTGGCACAGAATCATATGCTTTTTTGTAGTCTATCCAGCATGTAGACAAATCTTTTCGGGACCGACGAACCTGTTGGCTAACAACCATATCAATGAGGAGTAGCTCCTTAGTTCCACGAGACCCCTCCCTACATCCATTTTGAGATACAGACATGATGGAATTTTTTTCAATATGTTTTGTTATTTTTGTCCTCAAAATGGATGTAAGAAGTTTATAGACCGTTGGTAAACATGTGATTGGTCTATAATTTTTGGGCTCAGTGGAACTACCTGATTTATGGAGCAGGTGGGTAACTCCTGTTGTTAGAAATTGTGGTAACGATCCAGTTTCCAAAGCTGCCTGGAAGTGTAATGCTAAGCGAACGTGTGAACTCTTGAGCCATTTAATCCAGAAATTGTGCAGTCCGTCCGGCCCCGGTGATTTCCAATTCGGGACCGAACAGGCTGCACTGGCTACATCAGAGGAGGTGATTACTACCTCCTCCATCTCTGATATAGTCTCACACCTTCGCTTAACATCAAACATCCAGTCACCTTCTGTGTGGCTAACAGGCACCGACCAGATGTTGCGCCAAAATGTGTTAGTGGCATCATCATCTGGTCGCCTCCCGTCAGCCACTTCTTGGTTGGATCGTTCCCAATCTCTGTATACCCACCTCTGATCTCTTTGGAACATGCGATTCTGAGTATAGCGCTCCACTCTTTTTTTGTATCGTCTAATACGGTTTGCCCATGCGTAAACTTTCTGCTTCAGGAAGTCGATGCGCTCTGTAACACGCGACAGGTATTCATGAGGACGGATTTCAGTCCCCACAAATGCACGTCTTACAAAGCGCATCACTCTAGGGCGAGTATTGCCCTCCCTAAAGCAGGATAGTTTGCCGATGAGTACCCTGGCCTCACTGATACGACGCTCTATCCTATACTGCCAGGCAGGTACTACTGGTTTTGGTCGGACTGCTGCGTCAAGATTTGGGAATCTGACATTAGCCACTCGACAAGCAGCTACCGCCCCACAGTACAAGATTGAGTGTGTATCATAGAGGTTTTCGCTACTCTCAAAATATTTTTTAAGTAGCGAATCCAAGGCGCTCACCAGCGCCCTATTTTTTTACACATGGGCAAACGTGGTAATTTTGGTCTGAAATTGCTAGGAGCAAGTCTGTACTCACGAACCGCATCCTCCAAAGCACTCCTCAGTCGTTCATTGCACTGAGTACTCACTTGTTCAACCCTGTCGTCCTCCACTCCAACGATAGAGGTGGTTGGTGTCACACGTTGTGACACTACAGGTGTCTGTGCCACCAATTGTGGTGGTGCGGGGACGACACGGTTGCGCAGTGCTTCAAGGCGTAGCCGATCAAGCGTAGCCTCATCCAATCTGCAATTGCGTTGGATGACCCGCACTTGATCCGAGAGTCGTTGGGCCGAGACGTTGACAGATGGCTCAAGCACCTGAAACATAGGCAGCATCCTTTCACGGTACGCCGTGAGGTTAGTTCCTCCCTCTGTAGCACCGTAGTATGCGCGCATGACGTTCTCATTTATGGTTTGAGTCCATTTCATGCGCCGCACACAACCACCGGTAGCGGGGACCCGTCCCAGGGCCTGATGGCCCCTGGTTCCCAAGCCAGTCGGTGGCCGGCCTCTCCCCGGCCGACGTACAGGTGGTGGCGACGTAGGTGGGGAGAAATAGTCGTCACTCGAGCTCGACGCAACTGCAGTCACCGGCGATCCTGCGGAGCGGGGTTCCGGCGACGGCGAAGCGGGGCTGAGCGACGAATCCGGAGGTGGTGGGGGTGCGCCTTGTCTATTTCTGGCTCTTGTCAACATAATTTCTTAGTCTGCTTCATTAAAATTATTTTCATTGTTGGGGCTGTCATTGTCATTTTTGCATTGAGATATTTTTTCGTTTATATTGGATCTATGGTGATTATTTTGTAAAAAATATTATATAAAAAGGTTTTGTATTTGATTTCTTATTGATTTGGTCGACGTTTTATGTAAATAAGATATGTAAATTATATTTTAAAAAGCAGAGAAAAAAAATTTTACGTTGACTTTTGCATGGTGTTGCCAGATTTATTATTATTATTATTACCATGGCAATATTTACCTTAGTAAAAAACATAATAGAAAATATTAATACAAAAAAACCATCCTGTGCCTTATTCCTAGATTTAAGTAAAGCATTTGACCTCGTTGATCATATCAGACTTATAGAGAAACTTGAAAAATATGGTGTTAGAGGCCCTGCAAAAAAATGGTTTCAGTCGTATCTAAGTAACAGACAACAGATAACAAGGGTAGCTAAACTTAGTAAAGTAACAAATACTATTGAAGATTTTGATTCTGTTCCACTTACTAAAGGCTGTGGCGTGCCTCAAGGTAGTATCCTGGGTCCGCTACTATTTCTTGTGTACATTAATGACCTACCACAGTCAATAAGTCATCAGTGTGTTCTCTTTGCTGACGATACTACTATTATCATAAAGAGTAATGAACCCCAAAATTTGAGTATTCAGGTCAACAAAGCATTAGGTGAAATTATGAAATGGCTAGATACTAATAAGTTAAAAATAAACATCCCTAAAACTAATGTAATCTATTTTAAAACATGGAAAAGTAAGCCCGTACAAATTGATGTATCATATAATAATAATGTTATAGAACAAATACATTGCTCTAAATTCCTGGGTATAACAGTAGATGAAAATATTACTTGGAAAACTCATATTGCAAATGTATGTGTAAAAATCAATAAATTTGTCTTTGCTTTGAGAAAAATTACATGTATAACATCCATGCAAACTGCCTTAATGGCATACCATGCATACGTTTGCTCAGTTATCCGCTACGGTATCATTGTATGGGGAAACTCTTCGGATATATCACGAGTGTTCATTGTCCAGAAGAAGTGTGTTCGTGCAATGTTTAATGTTGACTGGTGTGATTCATGTAGACCCGCATTCCAATCAAATAGCCTCTTAACGGTTCCCTGTATTTATATTTACGAGATTTCTAAATTTGTGAAAAATAACCCTCAATTTTTTGTGTCTAACAATAATGTAAATAAAAGAAAAGCTACTCATCTAGAATTTCAGTTACCTGTTCCTAGATTAGAGTTATTTAGACGAAGCTGTATTTACATGGGTCCCTTAATATATAACTCTTTACCAAAAACTATCTCCGGACTACCTTCAAATAAATTTAGTGTAATGCTAAGAAAATGGTTATGTCAGCAATGTTTTTACTCAGTTGACGAATTTCTAGCAAAAAACCCATGTAAATTCTACAATTGTGAGCGATCTGTGAGGTATAGACTGTAAACTTATAATTTAGATAAATTGTTAAATGTTCTATTTCTGTGATAAGTATTTGAACTGTATAAAGATTTGCATGTTGCCAAGCGGCAAGATGTATATGGCACCTTGACTATGTTATTATTATCACCATTATGTACCTACATTTTATGCAAATAAAGATTCTATTCTATTCTATTCTACCTATTGAAGCTCTGACAGCCGATCAACATCTTCTGGCCTCATCTGTTCTACAAACGGCAATGTTAAATTGAGGCTTAGTCCATCCTTACTCCTTACTATATTTATATATATATATTATATTTTATAAATCGGAAAGTGAGTTTGTTTGTTTGTTTGTTCCGCTTTCACGCCGTAACGACTAAACCGATTGCTTTGAATTTTTGCAGACGTAATGTTAGAGGTCCGGATTAAATAATAGAGTACTTTTTATCCCTGAAAAATTTGATATTCCCGAGGGAAAACAAAAGTATTGGTATAGATGGCGCTGTGTGTATTGGTATATGTCATATAGGCTACTTTTTATCCTTTTGTGATGCGAGCGAAGCCGCGGGTAAAAGCTAGTGTTTACATTACATCCTGATAGTGAACACTATGAGGTGGTACGTCGGGTTGTGGTCTTATAGTTCCGACTCTTGTACAGGCTCCAGTGTGGAACACGATCTTCATCATTGGAAGTAAGCTATAATAAGTAATATTATTAGAATGTCATATTGACTTTAAATTATATGACAATAGTATATGGTTAAATTATGCTTTATTACCTCTTGTGGCTGAATCCAATCAGATACTATACGAGCTAGTCTCTGCTCCTGTTCGTTGGCGCCTTCAATTATAACCCTGCGTCACCTTATCCTTGCAATGGAACGCCCACATACGACACAGACATGCCGATGACCAGTTTGTTTGCTAGACATACTTTCAGGAACATTCCAATACGTTGCTAATTGCCAGCAAGCATGGCAAATATGTTCGGTAGGAGAGATCTAGAATAAAATGATATATTTTAGGTAGATAACACTATGCCCCCATTTATTTATGCAACAAGGTGACTTTCGATAAATCATGTGTAAACTAGGTACCTACTTACATCTGTAGGATAAGTCCACAATGGGATATTGTTGACCACGTCTAGTCTTCACTCTCATTTCCTAGAGCATGCCGTCTCATGCGACAAACTCTGGTTGTAATTAATGCACTGTAAATTCGTCATCGCGACAAAATACAACACACAACGCACAAATGAAAATAAGTGTATTTTCGCAATTTCGGCTACGGATGAACGGCTGCCCAACTCAACGAAGCACCAGATGAATAAAATGACTTCCAATTCCAATTTGCACAAACACATCATAACACCGCATTTGAAACCAACAGCAAGGCGCACTTGACATTGACAAATCGTCTTCAACAACAAATGTCAAATACCAGTTCAACATTGCCATATTCAAGTTTGTGCAAATGTTAATTATCGTTAATAATATTAACTATAACTAAATGAAAATATATACAACTTAAAATATAAATAACTAATAATTCATGTAGACCTTACAAAATGAAATTAAAATAATGATATTTACTTATAAAAATGTTTGAAATGAAAGGAAAATATTTCAATGATAGATATTAAAATAAACGAGTTTATGAAATAGCGACATTCAATATTACGCATGGCAACCTTATAAACGTCAATCGCGGTTTATTTTTATACTGTCAAACACCAAGCGGTCACCGGTGACCGCAACCTATTGTTCTATAATTGTGTCTACAAAACTGGTACTCGACGAGGAAACGTTTTGTTGATTGCTTCTTATCATTATTGAATATCAGATTTTATAGGGTTTCCCAAGTTCTAAACATCTATTAAATATGCTACCTTATCTTATTTAGAGAATTCTATAGCTGCCCAATTGCCCAAGGCAAAACAATGACAAATCTCTTTTTAGCAAAGCGGTACGAAATCGGTCGTTCTCCTTTACCTCTAAAGTCAAAAGTCAAAAATCATTTATTTCGATTAGACCAGGAAGGCACTTTTGAACGTCAGCAACAGAAATTAAAAGTGAACTATTTGCTCATTCCAAGGTGTACTTAGATTCCTATGGAGAAGAACGAGCAAGAAATTCCATGTTACTCTTTTCCAATCAGTTTCACAATACAATTCTTCAGTTACACAGTTTTTGGTGTTGGTTTGATTGTGCGAGAACAATGTAACACCAAAATCTAGCCAAAGAGATCGAAAAAGAAAATAACCCTTAAAGACAATAATTAATACAGTCTGGAGCTGACCAGTCACAGCTGATGGCGCCCGTTCACGAACATGACACGTACACCAGCACCGCCCAACTCAACCATATTGCAGGGAATCTAGCGATCCAATGCACGTGCCACCGCCAACGAGATCTTTGAGTGAACATAACAACTCCAAGCTGACATAAATTTAATATTTAGTTAATTACAGGGCTCTCACATTAACAATGATTAATGCAAGTTAAACAATATACATTTTAGCAACTACATTGTAATATTTAGGTTGGATTTCATTGACACATCAATGTTTTTCGTTATCCCGTGGAGCTGGACCAGCTTGCATCCAAGCATTTTTATCTTCTATATAATCATTAAGTTTGTAATATGCTTGTCTACAAGTAACAGTTACTCAATAAAAATGATTTAATTAAAATTTGCTATGTAGTTGGTCTTATGTGACTCGATTCACAAAAGGATAGTTTCCTAAATTTTATTTTAATGTCCGTCTGGTTAATTATTATATTAATTACATTAATTTAAAACTTTAGATACGCATTTTTGCTTTTCTCACAAAATTAAATACTTTCGGCGATATAACTTGAAATATCGTGTGACGTCACAGCGTGCAACATTTTATAGCACGTTATGGCGTAACGACCTCCCACTCCTAAACGTAGCGCCATTTTATTTAAGTATTGCAACTTAATACGAGAAAATAAAAAAATACGTGTCTAATATTTTTTCAATATCTTAACTGACGGACTAATTAGATTTTTTATTTTGATACCCTGGAAACTACCCGATTCTTTTTTTTTGAGGGGATAGACTTTTCCAATTTCTTCTCCCGCCCGGGTAAGGCGTAAGGGAATGTCAGACTCTTGCTGTCTAAAAACCACCCCGTTCCTACTCCTGTACTTCGAGCCGGAGCCCCGGCAACCCGTTAAGTAATCCGCGGCTCCATACCTGTGGCATGTAAGTACTTAAAAGCTTTAAGTTTTACCTCTGCGAGTCAATTACAACAAAGGAAGAAGGAGTCATCTGCTGACCCCTTCTGTCTACCATTTCGATTGGCACACGAACGATGCACCAAACATTTAATCTATACAACATGTAACTTAAATAACGCACACCCTGAAAATAGTTTGTTCAGAATCGTTAACTGAATCGATTTATATAATTTTTGTATAGGTAATTTTTTATCCCAAAAATAAATAAAACTACGGAAATTATTGTCATATTAACCCTGCATTGTTAAAACAAATCGAAATGGACCGTAGGTCAAAGCAACAAGAATTTTAAAATCGCAGTTTTATTTGTTTTCATACAAATTCTATCATTCAATACAAAATAAAGAAAAATGAACCTTATGACAAGACCAGTAAGGATTAAAAATTTAGTGTATGTACCTATTATGATTATAACGTAATATTCTAATTGGGGTGTTTGAGGGCGTGCGTTAATTATGTTACCACGCCCACCGCTAGACCGCTAGATTCGAGCGCCCTCGTGCAAATATCGATATGCCGCCCCACTTTTTGTAGTTTGGGTAAAAAGTCCTCAAATTACTCTTGACGAAGTGACTCCTACAACTCTTACTAACTAAAAACCACCCCATTCCCTCCAACACTTGCTCAAAGCCAGGGCCCCAGTACCCATAATGACAGCCTACCCTCCAGCAAAGCAACAATCCTGGTGGGTCTGTGGTGTCTGATGAAGTAATGACTCTTTGAGGCCTGCATTTTACACGACGCGCCGTACGCTCGGGTCTGCTACGTGTCAGGACTGTCAGGTGATCCTTGCTTGCCGTCCGCAGACTCGCGCTTACGGTGGCGGAGAAGGCGACGCGATACTACACCAAAAGCGTCTCCTGCGGCAGAGATATCTCGAAAATGTAAGGAAATACTCGAAAACTTTCTGGACTTACTCGAAATCTCGATAGGTTTTCGAGGACGCTCGATAAATTTTGAGTAACTCGCGAAAGTGATCGAGGACGCTCGAAAGTGATCGAGGACGATCGAAAGTGATCGAGGACGTTCGATAGTTTTCGAGAACGATCGAAAGTGATCGAGGATGCTTGAAAGTGACCGAGGACGGTCGAAAGTGATCGAGGACACTCAATAGTTTTCGAGGACGCTCGATAGTTTTCGAGGACGCTCAAAACTGATCGAGAACGCTCGGAAGTGATCGAGGACGCTCGAAACTGATCGAAGATGCTCGAAAGTGATCAAGGATGTTCGAAAGTGATCGAGAACGCTCGATACTTTTTGAGGAAGCTCGATAGGTTTCGAGGACTCTCGAAACTGATCGAGGACGCTCGAAAGTGATCGAGGGCGCTCGATAGTTTTCGAGTACGCTCGAAAGTTTTCGAGGACGCTCGATAGTTTTCGAGGACGCTCGAAACTGATCGAGGACGCTCGAAAGTGATCGAGGGTGCACGATCGTTTTCGAGCACGCTCGAAAGTAATCGAGGACGCGTGATAGTTTTCGCGGACGCTCGAAAGTGATCGAGGATGTTCAAAAGTGATCGAGAACGCTCGATAGTGTTCGAGGAAGCTCGAAACTGATCGCGTACGCTCGAAAGTGATCGAGGATGCTTGAAAGTGATCGAGAATGCTCGAAAGTGATCGAGTTAGCTCGATAGTTTTCGAGGCCGCTCGAAACTGAACGAGGGCGCTCAAAAGTGATCGAGGACGCTCGAAAGTGATCGAGGACGCTCGATAGTTTTGAGATTTGATGGACAGACGGGGGTCTGTCCATCCAACCTCGGGAAGCTAGATGTCTCATGCTGAAGGTTGTACGCAGGGGTCATGCGGTCCATGGCCCTCTACGGTGTCGCTGTGGACACCGAATCATGTGTGGCAGCCCGCTCGGGCGCTGTTCACATCTCAGAGGGTCATGGCGATCCGAACGATTTTTAGTCAGTAAGAATCTGATACTTCCTTTCGCCTCACCCGTGGGGATCATTGGATAATTTCCCCCTACAAAAAAGCGTGTGGACTCGGCATTAAAGTATAAGCAAGCTACAAACAATGTCAACATTAACATTAAGGAAATACTATATCTTTTAAATTTTTTACTTTGCCACTTTTCTGTGAGTGATTTCTATAAAAATGATCTAAATTATATACCTTTACGTTTTTATGTATATAGCACACTTACCGTCGACGCAAGATGGGACGACACAGAGCACAACAATGAGCAGCAACATTGAATATGATATCAAACCATCCCTACAACCTCACAGTGCGTCAATATGATTCATAATAGGATAAAATTTTGTTAATAACAAAAATACTATCATTCATGTGGAAATGATTGTACCTACTTACCTACCTACCATGAACTACTTACTAGAAACGTTAATACGCTACTTACTAGATACGTCATTAGTTTATACGAGTAAAAAAACAATAACAAAATGTTTAATTACAATTAAATGAATCAATTTGTTTACTTCTCTTCAATACTGAAAAATAAAGCAGATTATGCAACGCTTGTCATAGTGGTAGGTAAGTACTTTGTTTCTATTTTTTTATGGGGTACAGTGACAAACGAGCAGACGGATCACCTGATGATAAGCAATCGGCGCCGCCCTTGGACACCTGGAACACCAGAGGAGATACAACTTACTCTTAGAGAGAATAACGAATTTTTTTTAATGGGGGAAAATCTTCGAATGTCTTCTCCTGCCTAGGTGAAGCGGGAGCGCTTCACCTAGGCAGGATTGTCAGACCCTTACTGATTAAAAACCACACCGTTCCTACTCCTGCACTTCGAGCCGGAGCCCCAGTGACCTGTTAAGTTCATCGCGGCTCCGTATCGACATCAGCCCTACTGGGCCCCAAGAGAGGATAGAGGATGAGTCTACTCACTTGGGTAACCTCACTCACCCGGTGCAAGACAACACTGATATCGCTCATTCATTCCGAAGCATGTATCTCCCACACTTTTTTTTTACGTTGAAGCATCCAAATCCTTATATAGATATAGTTTTAATTAACTGCCCGGGCAAATTTCGGACCGCCTTTATTTTTTTTTCTCAGCTTTTAAACCTACCCTGGACTTCAAGACCAAAATTAGCTAAATCGGTTCAGTCGTTCTCGAGTTTAAGCGAGACTAACGAACGGAAATTAATTTTTATATATTATATAGATATTTCTGTGCAAAACCATTCCCGATCAGTGCACTTACTTTTGAAACTAATGTCAATTTAATTTTAATCCAATAAAATCTTAAATAATTATCCAATGTCAACACTATACAACTTCAATCGTAACTATTAAAATAGCATTCAGAGTACGGAATATAAAGCTAAGATCAATACCATTTAGTTCATGCAATATCCACGCAATACGGATGCAATGGGTGCTAGTGTTGCAATACTTCACAATATCATGTCGATCGATCGGCAATGGATTCAAGAGTAAGCCAGTGGTTCCAGATTCACCGACCGCGTGACGTTCTTGTCAACCTCGATGATTTTATCAGTCTTACAAAAGGAGTCGCAGCCGATAGCTATAACTATTAGGGCACAGTAAGGTGGGGGTAAGCATTGTATGATTGTCACCATAGTAAAAAGAGACATGTATACGTACTTAATTAAGATTAAATGTATAAAAGTATTGAATGTGTGAATTGATCATATTATCTAGAAGAGAATTTATTTAAAAAACACGAATGCGTCTATTATTGTTGGTTTTTTTTATGGGCTAAGCCGGTAAACGAACCGCACAATCTCCGGGGAGTCGGCGAACCTCCTTGCCGAATTACCGCCGTGGGATCTGGAGGCAAAGGTGCTCGCGCGCGTGTATGGCATGCGCGCGGAGGCACGTCGCCGGGGCGAAACTCCGCTGCCGCGCCAGATAAGTGTGGCGGGATGCCGTGGGAAGCTCCGGCGCGATTTCATGGCGGAATGGCAGCAACGACTGTCGCAACCGAGGGCTGGGCTCGCTACCATTGCAGCGGTAAGTCTCGTCTTTGAGGAGTGACTTGAGAGACGCTACGGCGTCCTCACCTACCGCCTGACGCAGGTCGTCACCGAACATGGAAGTTTCGGGAGGTACCTGTGTCTGATGGGCCGGGAGGAAACGCCCGGGTGTCATTACTACGAGGACCGCCCTGAGGACACGGTGGAACACACTGTAGCGAAATGCCCTGCGTGGGTTGAGCACCGCCGTGCCCTCAGGGAAGTGATCGGTGATGATGACCTCTCGCGTCCGGGCCTAGTGCAGGTCATGATGTGGAGCGAGGGGGACTGGAATGCCGTCTCCTCCTGTTGCGAAGAAGTTATGCTAGCTAAGGAGGAGGACGGGACGCATGAGGCAGCGAAGCGCTGCCTCCTGGCAACCCAGCCATCGCGAAGGACACACCGAGCGTCGGGATCGCGGGACAATATCCGGCCACCGGGATTCAGGGATTAAGGTGATAGGGGAGGGGGTAAGGGGGCCTCCGGTAATCTCACTCTCAGAACGAAATACAACGCAAGCGTTGTTACACGTCGGTTTCTGCTCGGCCGTGGTATCACTCCGTTCGAGCCAGCCCATTCGTGTCGAAGCATGGCTCTCCCATCCCACACTTAGAGTGCTCAGCGGTTGGGATGTGTATAAGGAAACCAGCTAGGTGTTGTAAACATGTTTCATTCAAGTTTCCATAATTATATAAAACTAGCTGTTCCTCGCGATCGCGGTCCGCGTATAATAATATGTAGTTTCTGGCAAATTTTGGATTTTTTAATTAGTCTTCTCCAAGGTTAATTGCAATGCTGTGTAACAAATTTCATCAGAATCAATTTAGTTATATTTATTGTGAAATGTTGTTTAGTTTCTTCATTTTAAAAAATAAACAATCCCACAGGGTTTTTACCCTAATACTATCAATTCCTGTGAGGTTTCAGTGATTAAAACTCCATTTGAATTCCAATCAAATAGGTACAGTGATTGAAAACTATCAGGCGTCATTTTCCGAGTCTCAAACTATCGTTGTACCGAATTGCACTCAAATAAGTTCAGTGGTTTAAGCTAAAGATAGTCCCGAAATTTTAACGCATTTTTTTTTTTTTTTTTTTAAGGGGGGAAAATCATCGAATGACTGCCCCCGCCTGGGTGAGGCGGGAGGGAGTGTCAGACTCTTACTGACTAAAAACCACCCCGTTCCTTCTCCTGCACGTCGAGCCGGAGCCCCGGTTACCAGTTAGGTTCTCCGCGACTCCGAATCGGCATCGGCCCTATTGGGCCCCATCTGTGGTGGTCTGATGGCTCTTTGAGGCGCGCGCGGAACGCGACGCGCCGTACGCTCGGGTCTGTTTCTGGTCGGACGGGGAGCCACCCATGCTCGCCGTCCGCAGGCCCGCGCTTACGGTGGCCGGAGATCGTCTCGCGATCCCCGACGCCCAGTGTGTCCTTCGCGACGGCTGGGTTGCGAGGAGGCAGCGCTTCGCTGCCTCAAGCGTCCCGCCTCCTCCTTAGCTAGCATGACTGCTTCGCAAAAGGAGGAGACGGCATCCCAGTCCCCCTCGCTCCGCATCATGGCCTGCACTAGGCCCGGACGCGAGAGGTCGCCATCGCCGATCACCTCCCCGAGGACACGGCGGTGCTCAGCCCACGAAGGGCATTCTCCCACCGTGTGTTCCACCGTGTCCTCAGGGCGGCCCTCGCAGTGATGACACCCGGGCGTTTCCTCCCGCCCCATCAGACACAGGTACCTCCCGAAACTTCCATGTCCGGTGAGGACCTGCGTCAGGCGGTAGGTGAGGACGCCGTAGCGTCTCTCAAGCCACTCCTCAAAGAGGGGACTTACCGCTGCGATGGCAGCGAGCCCAAAATTTTAACGCATAGTTCCTGTCCAACTGGAAAGAAAATCTCACGGGAGTGTCATTGTCACGTGTCTCAAAATCTCGCTGAACCGAATTTCAATCAAATAGAAAGAAAGAAAGAGAAAGAAAGAGAAAGAAAGAGAAAGAAAGAGAAAGAAAGAGAAAGAAAGAAAAATTTATCCGACAGTAAGCACGCACACAGATACAAGAAATACGAAATTAAAAAAAGAAAAGAACAAATAAATACACTTATTTATACAGATATAGAAAAAAAACACAAAGAAACGACTACGTATAACAACAAAAGAGTGACAGTAGAATACTAAAACAAAAATTAAATTAATAAAAACAAGATAAAAATAAATAACATTTAACGGCGCGTGTCCTTGCCAAAAGGGCCTCCATCTCAGCATTAAGTTGAGCGTACATGCCCAACGCTGATTTTCAGATGGCAAGCTGCAGTGACTCACGGACGGCGGTAAGCCGCTTAAGGAAAAAGAAATGAAATATAAAGCATACAAATAAAATAATTATTCTGCAGGATACGTGTTTGTGTGTAATAGTGAAAAAATAGTGTGGCTATTATTATGTGAATGAAAAAATGAAAAAGTAATATAATACATTTAATTATAAAAGTGTAATATAAATTTCAATAAAAAAATTCTTTATTTTTTACTAGCTTTTACCCGCGGCTTCGCTCGCGTCACAAAAGGATAAAAAGCCAATGTGACATATACCTCTATATACACACAGCGCCATCTATACCAATACTTTTGTTTTCCCTCGGGAATATAATTTTTTTCCGGGATGAAAAGTACCCTATTATTTAATCCGGACTTCTAACTTTACATCTGCAAAAATTCAAAGCAATCGGTTTAGTAGTTAAGGCGTGATAGCGGAAAAAACAAACAAAATCACTTTCTGATTTATAATATTAGTAAGGATAAGGATTTTTTTCTAATGGACTGAGGGTTATTGAATATTTTTGGCTGTCAACCAGGTAGTTATTAATTTAGTGACAGCATCTGTGCTGCGCTCAAACAGAACAAAGAAACAGTATTGCCTTCCACTGGCCACAGGACATAATAACCAACGGCAGCATAGTCTACGAGTGGTGGAGCGATTGCAATTAAAAAACCAAATATTAAAATAATGGCAAAGTAATATGGTTAATAAATTAGTTTTCAGCCTCTTTGCATACCTTAATGCTGTATCATGATAATAAAAAAAAACGATTGGCATAAAACTCACTTGTCAAAAATGTCAGATAACATATTATAATGGTATACTTAATATTATACATTTGTTTACGTCTGTTTGTTTTGTTAGAAATTGCCGTGATTTTTTTACTGTGTTGAGATAGTAGAAAGGACTGAAATTAAAGTAGCATAGGCGACACTTTGTTTCTTATTCTAATCCACTTCTTCCCTAAAACAGGGGCTGGAAGTTTGTATGGAGCATTTCGTAATTTTTAAACATAACACAACATCACGCCTTTTTATCCCCGAAGGGGTAGGCAGAGGTGCACATTTCGGCACTTAATGACAATGTAACACCCACTTTTCACTATTTATGTTATAAGTCCCATATAATAGGGGGTGAGCCTATTGCCATATACCGGGCACATTTCCAGACTCCGTGCTACTACTGAGATTTTTAAAAAACCCAGTAATACTTTGCTCGACCCGGGAATCGAACCCGAGACCCCTTGCCCGACAGTCGTACTTGCGACCACTCGGCCAACGAGGCAGTCAAATAACAAGAGTAATAAGGAAAGTGACCAAATATGGAATACCATTTTGTTTCTTACGCATAATTTTCACAAACGTTGCAAATAATAAAACTTTTTGTGGTAATTACAACAATTATATATTTTCGCTTTAATTTGTAACAAGAATTGCATACGTTTCTTACTTTTCAGTTAAAAATAAAAAAAAACTAAACGACAATAATGGTACCTAAATTTGGAATAGGTACCCCAAATATCGAATAAGTGCTATTAATACGATTAAAACTAAACCGGAACTTAAATAAAATTCTTTAGAAAGGTTGGTATACACGGCCACACATCAATCTATACAAAACCAGTTTATCCTGGTCTCATATCGCATCATCTTTCCGCACATTTAACGTTCAGTTTATACTGGTTATGTAAAGCTTGATGTGTAGCCGTGTGTACAACATAGAAAAGAACACAATGTATTTGCAAAAGTCACAAATCCGGGCATCAGTCTCTGCTCCGGGTAATCAATATGTGCCCAGAGTCCACATATGAGGCACTTGACCCATGTTTCTCTATGAGTATCATGTGAAAACAGAATACCAAAGAAAATACGCTCCGAATCGTCAGTCTGGAGTTGTATTTCCTATCAAAGCATCGGGATCACTGTCTGTATCAAACAAAACGATGGACCAGTCCATAATTGGATTTTGCAACGACTTTAAACTGACATTAATATTTTTATGTTTAAGAAATAAATACAATTAAATACCACCGAAATCGACAAAAGAACATCTAAACTGTCTCTAAACGGTATAAAAACAATACGATGTGCATTTTTTAAACGAAAAATGCGTATCTTTCACGTACGTTAGAAAGTTATGCAAAACAAAACACTGCAATATTGACGAAAGGAGCTCACTCGACTGATATGTCACAGCCTGTGCCCGCAGATGGGGATAGAAACAAAGAGACAAACAGTGTTTCTTGCGTGTGTGAATTATAGTTTCTTAGTATTGCCGGTATTCCATATTAGAGATACTATTCCATATTTGGTCACTTTCCTCTACTATAAATAATTAAGCAATGCGCGTGCTGCGCCCTCTATCCTGAAAATAGTTCAAGATATAAAAAAATATTCGACAAAAAACACAGTGAGAAAAACATTCGACAGTGTGCTCATGTGGTGTACAGTCCATGTATGGGAGTATAAAATTTGCCACGCAGCAGAGCACACGGGTCTCTTGTGTCGTCCAAGATGGAGTCAGAGCGTGCTGCAGTAACAATTTTGACAATCAGTGCAATTTTTGGCGCCTTGTCGTACTTGGAGAGGTAAGTAATATAAACAAATTGAAATGGATGCCCAATTACCCTTCCCTTTCCTAATCTCCCCAATTCCTGAATCCACAACGATCCTCAAACTCCTAATCCCCAAAAGGCTGGTAACGCACTTGTAACGCCTCTGGTGTTCCAGGTGTCCATAGGCGACGCCGATTGCTTACCATCAGGTGATCCGTCTGGTCGTTTACCGGCTTATGCCATAAAAAAAAATACACTAAATAGAACAACCTTGCTGGTAGTTATATCTTTGAGCCGTTTGGGGTTGAGACGTTAGGTCCGTGGGATCCGAGTGCCCATAAATTATTTAAAAACATATCTAAACGCCTGGTCGACACATCTCGTGACCAGAGGGCTGGTCTTTTTCTCGGTCAGAGGTTAAGCATTGCCATACATGGGCTCGCTGCCATT